>OZ030015.1:54022456-54429956 GCA_964023405.1 Apodemus agrarius | reverse complement strand
CCACCCCCAGTGACACGCCTCCTCCAGCAAGGCCACACCTCCTCATCTTTCTCCAGTAGTGTCGCTCCATGATGACTGAGCATATGAGCTGTGGGCACCTTGCTCGCTTTAACCACACACTCCACTCCCTGTCCCCCAAGGCAGGTAGAGAGATCATAACACAAAAGTGCATTCAGTCCAACTTGAAAAGTGCACACGGTTTGTAACACTCTCAACACTGTTTCAAACTTTCAGAGTTTAAGGCCTCTTCTGAGATTCATGGCAATCTCTTAACTGTAACTCCCAGCAAAATAAAAAAGTAGACCACAGGGGGCTGGAGAGATGGCTCCGTGGTTAAGAGCACTGACTGCACTTCCAGAGGTCTGGAGTTCAATTGCCACCAACCACATGGTGGCTCACAACCATCTGTAATGGGATCCGATGCCCTCTTCTTGTGTCTCTGAAGAGAACAACAGTGTATTCACATACATAAAATAAATACTTTTTTTTTAAAAAAGTAGATCACATACTTCCAACATAGAATGGCGTAGAATATCCATTTCCATTTCATACGGGAGGGAAGGGAACATGGTGAGGAAAGCCAGCGGGGCCTGCTCCATCTCCGCATCTCCATGTCTGAGGTCAAAGTGCTCTTCAGACCTCTGACTCCTTTCAGCTTTGATGACTGCAGCATACTTCTGTCCCTTGGGCTGGGCCCACTCCCCGTTAACAGCTTTCCCCAACAGGTACCCCACCACGGCTCTGGCATCTCCTATATCTTGGGATCTCCAACACAATCCAGCTTCACACAATGTCTCCTCTGGGCCTTCATGCAGAGAGACTCTGACACATGCCTGGCTGCAGTGGCTTGCTTGCTTGCTTTCCTTTTTTTTTTTTTTTTTTGGTTTTTCGAGACAGGGTTTCTCTGTGTAGCCCTGGCTGTCCTGGAACTCACTTTGTAGACCAGGCTGGCCTCGAACTCAGAAATCCGCCTGCCTCTGCCTCCCAAGTGCTGGGATTAAAGGCGTGCGCCACCACACCCGCCACAATGGCTTTCTTAAGACCGGGAAAGAATTTCACAATCCCTTTTTTGTATCCTCGACTCTGAAGCCAGTGTGGTCGAAGCGCCCAAGCTGTGCTGGAGGCTGGAGCTGGACCGAGGGGGCTGGGCCGAGGCTGGCTCCCTCGTGTTTACATCTGCACCAGCTTTCCCTGTCAGGCGACGGTTCCCTTCCGAGCTCAAGCTCCTCTTTAGCTCCTTTCCACCAGTGGGAGCCTGGCTGGGGCGGAGGAGGGGCGTTGCCCCGAGGGCACGCTCCCTTTATTCCTTCTGTCTTGGGCTTTTCTTCTAAACTTTTATCTCTGAGCGTTAGACTGAGCCCGTCTCGCTCCCTGGCGTTCCTCTTCTCTAACTGTCCGTTGTTTTGTTCTTGCCTGGTTTGCTCCTCTTCACTATAGATCTGCACACGAGTGACCACTAGTAACAGCGCTCAGCACTAGGCTCTCCTGACATCCCTGTCAACACCAGATTAATCCAACCTCTTCAGTTTATCCTTGAGCAGATATTTTTGGAGAAGGCTGGAAAGCAGACCCATTCTTTGCCTAAATATTACAAGACTGAGTTATAGGCCATTTACTAATATTCTTCTCTGAAACCCCTTGATCTGCCCCCCCACCCCGCATTCCACACCGCCCTCAGCACCTGTCTCCCATGCTTCTGTTAGGCTGGCCCACTAAGCCCCACTTGAAGCATCTAACTGCTTTTCTGTCTAAAGACCCAGTCTTCCACGGTGCTCCAAACGAAAGCATAGTCAGGCCTATCCCAGCGACACTCCAGTCCCTGGTAGCGCCTCCTGATCCTCCTTAAGTAGGATTCCTGATGAGTAAACATCCAGAATACATGAGCCTGCGAGGGTCATTCCTATTCAAACTGCCACAGCTGCTCTTCCAGAGGGCTTGGGTTCGAATTCCAGCACCCACATGGAGGCTCACATGGTCTGTAACTCCAGTTCCAGGGGATCTGTCACCCTCTTCTGGCACTACTTGCACGCGGTGCCTAGACATACATGCAGGCAAAACAGCAACACACATAACAGAAAAAGAGAAATCTTTAGAAAAAAGATATTCTCAAAAAGTGATTTTAAAAAACTCAAACAAAACAAGATCACATTTCTATGAGCAGACACCCTCTGTCCCCTTTCCCCTGACAACTGTTAACCTATGGTCCACGGGTGTAGGTCGCCTGCCCTGGGTGATTCCTACAATAGAACCAAGTAACGTGTGCCTTGTTGTCTCTGATTTCTTTCACTCCCACAGTGGGTTTCTTGTCTTATTTTCTTTTGTTTTGTTTTTCTTTTTCTTCTTTCTTTCTCTCTCTCTCTCTCTCTCTCTCTCTCTCTTTCTTTCTTTCTTTTTTTGGTTTTCTGAGACAGGGTTTCTCTGTGTAGTCCTGGCTGTCCTGGAGCTCACTCTGTAGACCAGGCTGGCCTCGAACTCAGAAATCTGCCTGCCTCTGCCTCCCAAGTGCTGGAATTACAGGCGTGTGCCACCATGCCCGGCTTGTTTTGTTTTTCGAGACAGTGTTTCTCTGTGTAGCCCTAGCTGTCCTGGAACTCACACCAGGCTGGCATCGAACTCACAGAAACCCGCCTGCCTCTTCCTCTTGAGTGCCGGGATTAAAGGCGTATGCCACCACCGCCCAGCTCACTTGGTCTTTTCAGAACTCATGTATGCTATAGTGAGTCTCAGCACTCTGCTCTTTTTCACGGCTCAGTAATATTCCATTGTTCGTCCATGCACCCCGGGATGGGTGCGGGTTGTTTCTGTCCTGGCACTGTCGTGAGTAGTTTCTGTGAGTACATGTACTGGCTTGGGCGCCTGTTCCTAATGGTCCTGGGTGTGAGCCTAGCAATTAAACTGCCAGATCAGAGGCAGCGCTCTGAGTTTTTGAGGCACAGCCAAGCCGTTTCCTGCAGCAGCCACGCCACGTCCCATTCCCACTAGCAAACACATGAGGATTTTTATTTTTTCCTTGGTATCTTTGCCAAAGCGCATTTTCTCTTACAGTTTTGTTGTTGTTGTTGTTGTTGTTGTTGTTGTTGTTGTTCTAGCCACAGTGGGTGTTATATGGTATCACTCTGCAGTTTTAATTTGCATTTCCCTAAGACTCAATGTTGAGGAACTTCTCCCAAGCTTAGTTTGGTGGGCCCTGGAGGTAGGCGAGCAGAAGGGAAGCAGTCCAGCGCCAGAGGGAAAGTGAGGGAGCTGTGAGGAGGAGGAGGAGGAGGAGGAGGAGGAGGAGGAGGAGGAGGAGGAGGAGGGCAGGCAGGGGCCGCCATGCCTGAGGCTGTCCATCTCCCCGCTCCCACCCACAGGAGCTCGACGCCCTCCAGCAAGTGTGGGAGATCACCCGGGACTGGGAGGAGAGCTGGAACCAGTGGAAGACGGGCTGCTTCCTGACCCTGCAGACAGAAGCCATGGAGACCATGGCCCACGGGCTGTTCCGCCGCCTCACGAGACTAGCCAAAGAGTACAAGGTTAGGTGGGATGGGACAGGGGACAACATGGCCCCACCCCAGCTCAGGGACTGGGTGTACTCAGGCACCACGGGTCTTCTCATGTCTCCCATTCTCACCCAGGACCGAAACTGGGAGATCATTGAAACGACTCGCTCCAAAATAGAGCAGTTCAAGAGGACCATGCCCCTCATCTCAGACCTGCGGAACCCAGCCCTCAGGGAGAGGTGAGGCGAGGCGGGCCCCGCCCAGCTCCGCCCTCAGTGCCGTACATTCTCCAGGAGCTTTCAGTTTGCCTCAAGAAAAGTCATTTCTTTTATTTTCCCCCCTCCTTTTGCATGTATGCGGGTGTGTCTGTGCTTGCTTACCTGGGTGTGCATACACTTGCGTTGAAGTTAGCATTGGACGTCCTCTTCGGGCACTCTCCACCTCATTTAAAGGAGCAGGATCTGAACCCAGAGCCTCCCAATTCCAGCTAGTTAACCAGACTCTAAGGATCTTCTGTCCCTGCTTCCTAAGGGCTGGGATTAAAGGCAGATGCCATACGTGACCAGCTTGTTCTTGGGTTCTGCGGATCCAAACCCTGGTCCTTAGTCTTGCACAGAGAACACCTTTCTCCAATGTGCCATCTCCCTGGCCCCAGTTTATTTCACTTCTAAGAACTGAACCCAGGGCTTGTGAATGCTAGCACTAAGCCACATAGCGCCTGCTCAAATTGATTTAAAACTTTTTTTAAAAAGATTTATTTATTTATTTATTTATTTATTTATTTTATGTATAGGGATACACCATTGCTCTCTTCAGACACACCAGAAGAGGGCGTCAGATCCCATTACAGATGGTTGTGAGCCACCATGTGGGTGCTGGGAACTGAACTCAGGCCCTCTAGAAGAGCAGACAGTGCACTTAACCACTGAGCCATCTCTCCAGCTTCAATTTAAAACTTTTAAAATTGTGTTTATTACCGTGTCGTGTGTGTGTGTGTGTGTGTGTGTGTGTGTGTGTGTGTGTATGTGTGTGTATGAAGGCTCCCTGCTCCCCGATCTCCCAGGACTGGAGTTACAGGCACACTTGGTCATGACCAGCCTTTCATACGGGTGCTGGGATCTGAACTCAGGCCCTCGTGCCTGCACAGAGCTGCCTTTACCCAGGGAGCTCTCTCCCCAACACTTAGAATGTAACCTTCTGTTTGGTACAACCGAGCCCCAAATGTTCCCGTTTTATTTAGGAACAGTTATAAGAATTTAGGTCAGGGGCTAGAGAGACAGCTCAGCAGTTAAGAGCACTTGTTCTTGCAGAGGACCCTGGTTCAATTCCCAGCACCTGCATGGCAGTTCAGAACTCTCTGTAATTGCAATTCCAGAGGATCCAGTACTCTCTTCTGACCCCCTCGGCCAGCAGACACACACATGGTGCCTAGACATATATTCAGACAAAACACTCACACATGAAATAAAATGAATAAATCTAATGAAAAAGAAAAAAAGTAATGTCAAAAAAGTAATGTCTTAGCTATTTTCATGCACACAGTTTGTTGTTGCTGTAGTAACAACAGTAGTTTACAACTGCAGTAGCCTTGTAGTAGTATAATGGACCTCTTGAACTTGCTTTTTCTGTCTTGCTGGATTCTACACCCTTTGACCGTCTCTCCCGACTCTGTCCACCACATGGAAGGAGGGTGTCTGGGGCTACCATGCTCCTTCCTGCTTTTATGAGAGCATTTCTTCCCCTTAATCCTCCTCTTTTTTTCTCTTTTAAGATTTATATAATTTATGTATATGAGTACACTACCTTCAGACACACCGGAAGATGGCATCAGACCCCATTACAGATGGTTGTGAGCTACCATGTGGTTGCTGGGAATTGAGCTCTGGTCCTCTGAAAGAACAGTCAGTGCTCTTGACTGCTGAGCCATCTCTCTAGCCCATCTTCCTCCTCTTTGTTGAGACAAGATCTTACTATATAGCCTATATAGCCCTGGCCCATATAGAACTGGCTTTGTAGTCTAAGCTGGCCTTCAGCTCACAGAAATCTGCCCGCCTCCGCTGGGAATAAAGGCCTGGCCCCCAAATCCTACCTTTCTTTTTTTTCCTTCTTTCTTTCTTTTTTTAAAGATTTATTTTATTTTATATGAGTACACTGTAGCTGTGTAGAGCAACTGGTGCTCTTAACCACTGAGGTCCAGCCCACCTTTATTTATTTATTTATTTATTTTGAGGCTGAATGACTTCCCATCATGTGCACATACCCCATTTTCTTTTCCCATGTAATAGATGATAAACACTTAAGTCAATTCCATCTATACCTTGGCTGCTGCACAGCATACAGTCCCGCAGTCAGCATGGGGCCCATGTGTGCAATCTACCGCCGTCTTCCATGGCCTGGGTATCCCTGCCCCCCGCCCCCCATGTCTCCTCTTCTCCTCTGCTTCAGGTTATCTATTACAGATAATTAAGCCTTATTTTTTTTCATACAAAAACCTTTACTTTGTTGTAGTCAAAATGTTTATTGCCTTTGAGCCTAGTTTAAGAAAATCTTCGCCCTTTGAAAGTCACAGGCACATTTGTCTACTCTTCTTCTGGTATCATGTGCGTGAATCCAGCCTGACCCCTTGGTTTACAAGTCATTTAAGCTCTCTCATTTAAGCCTAAGTTTTCTCATCTACAGATGGGATGATAGCACTCTGCAGTATGGAGCGCTTGTGGGGATGACAGAGCTGCGCGTGAAGCACTCAGCCCGCATGTGACCTGTCACAGGCCTGCTCTGAGGTGTTGTTTGTATGCACAGCTGCCTTAACTCCCTCTCCAGAGAACCAACTCTGGGAGAATGACACGTCAATTTCTCTATTCCCTGCGGTGCCTAAGATTGCACCTTAGAGCCTATTTAGCAAGATCTGTTGAATCATGAATTAACAAATAACCAGAATTATAAATTTCCAATTCGAAGAAGAGGAGTGATTTTTTTTTTTTCTTTTGTAAGCAGTGCTGGGTGTGGAATGTCTCACACATGCTAAGCAGGAGACTGAGTCACATTGACAAGCCCCAGGGCTTGATAATGACACTGCTAGTAGGCCCTGGAGCTGGCCTGCGGGTGAGACTTCCTGTTCTGGGCTGCAGGCACTGGGACCAGGTCAAGGAGGAAGTCCAGCGGGAGTTTGATCAGGAGTCAGAAAGCTTCACCTTGGAGCAGATTGTGAAACTAGGGATGGATCAGCACGTGGAGAAGATCGGGGAGATCTCAGCCTCTGCAACCAAAGAGCTGGCCATAGAAGTGGTAAGAGGCTGCCCATAGCTCCTCGGCCTCCGAGTGCTCCTCAGCCTCCGAGTGCTCCTCAGCCTCCGAGTGCTCCTCAGCCTCCGAGTGCTCCTCAGCCTCCGAGTGCTCCTCAGCCTCCGAGTACACAAAGGTCCTCCCGTGCCACATCTGAGGGTCCCTCCCAAGCAGCCCTTACCTTTGCAGACTAGATACCTGGTTACTCCGTCCCTCAATTTCTCTTCACAGGGATTACAAAACATTGCCAAAACCTGGGATTCGACTCAGCTAGACATAGTACCCTACAAGGACAAGGGCCATCACCGGCTCAGGTAGAGAGGGCTCCATGAGGCTGACCCGTGGGACTCGCACTGAAAATGGTTATGGATGATGACTTTGAGCCTCTGTGTCCCAGGGGAACAGAAGAAGTGTTCCAGGCACTGGAAGATAATCAGGTGGCTCTGTCAACTATGAAGGCATCCCGATTCGTGAAGGCCTTTGAGAAGGATGTGGACCACTGGGAGCGCTGCCTCTCTCTCATTCTGGAAGTTATTGAGATGGTCCTCACTGTGCAGAGACAGTGGATGTACCTAGAGGTCAGAATCCGCATGTCTGGGCTCTCCCTTACCCTGCTTCAGCTCGCTCTTATGTCACTGTCTTCAGACACCCCGGAAGAGGGCATCAGATCCCATCACAGATGGTGGTGAGCCACCGTGTGGTTGCTGGGATTTGAACTCAGGGGAGAGCAGTCAGCGCTCTAACCGCTGAGTCATCTCTCCAAACCTTGTCATTGGTTTCTCAGTCTGACTCTTCTACTCAGTTGCCATCTCTGGTGTGGGAGCAGGGAGCCGAGGGTGGAGGGTGTGTGAGAAACAGCCTCCCTCTCACGCCAACCCGATGGCCTCTCAGAATATCTTCCTTGGAGAGGACATCCGCAAGCAGCTGCCCAATGAGTCAGCCCTGTTTGACCAGGTCAACAACAACTGGAAAGCCATCATGGACCGCATGAACAAAGACAATAACGCTCTCCGGAGCACCCACTACCCAGGTGAGAGCCCGCGGGCACTCGCCCTTGCAGCCTTCGCTGGTTACGTGCCTGTGTGGGTCACGGTTGCGTGTGCTTCAGCAGCAGAAGCGATTACGTCATCACTATCATGCTTAATACCCTGTGACCATGAGTAGTGACAGCACCACTGCTTAGTAACACTTGCTAATGTTAGTCATAAATATTATTACTAATTATTTTTATTTTTACAGTAGAGCAAGTTAAAATGATAGTTAAGGAGAATGTCATAGAATGGTCCAAAGCAAGCCAGGCGTGGTGGTGCACGCCTGTAATCCCAGCACTTGGGAGGCAGAGGCAGGCGGATTTCTGAGTTTGAGGCCAGCCTGGTCTACAGGGTGAGTTCCAGGACAGCCAGGACTACACAGAGAAACCCTGTCTCGAAAAACCAAAAAAAAAAAAAAAAAAAAAAAAAAAAATGCTCCAAAGCACGGGCGTGGAGCCAGCTCTTGGGTTCAAAGCCCAACGCAGGCCTTGTTGGTTGTGTCCCCTTGGCAGCCTGCTCCCGCCACACTGCAGTTTCCTCACCTGTCACGGGGGTTGTTTTAAAGACCACAAAGGAGTGGTGACTCTCCCAGCGCAGGGGGAGGCTGACTGTTCTCGGCGGCCCTGAATGAAAGCCACTCTTCTTCTCTGGCTGAGTCCCAGCAGCCGCATTCTCTGAAGTGATCTAGGTACTCAGAGTGACTCACAGAGCCACAAAAACAACGATCCCTTTGTTGAATACAAAGAAGAAACATCTGGCCCAAGGTTTCTGAATCTTTCTGTGATATCTAGGGGTCATCTGGGGTTACCCAAAGGCTCCAACAGCCTGCAGAGGCTATACATGCTTGAAGGCACTGGGGGGTGCTGCCGGGGTCACACGCATGGTCAGTGGTATTTCTTCCAAAGGACAGAACCTGGGAAGACATGAGGAAACCCCTAAGGGGTAGGAGTATAGTCTGGGAAGGAACTAGGACTTCTGGGACTTGTAGATACGGATGCATCGCATTCAAAACCTCAAATCGGCCTGTGTGGTAGAAATCTCTTCTTTCTTTTTTCTTTTTTTTTTCTTTTTTTTTTCTTTCTTTTTCTTTCTGTCTTTCTTTCTTTTTTTAAAGAAAGACAAAGGATTGTGTGTTTACAATTTTGACGTAAGCTCTGCATGTTCTGTGGGTTGTGGGGGGGGTGGGTTTGTGTAGTATTGTGTGTTAGGTGTACACACATATGGGGTGTGTGTGTGTGTGTGTGTGTGTGTGTGTGTGTGTGTGTGTATGCCGAGGGAGCAGGTGCTAGCAGCTGGCCGTGGGCCCCTTCGGCTCTCATTTACGTTACTTAGCTATTTTATTTTATCTTATTCTTTTTTTAAAAAAGATTTATGTACAACATATACAGTGTTCTGCCTGCATGTATGCTGTAGACCAGAAGAGGGCACCAGATCTCATTACAGATGGTTATGAGACTTGAACTCAGGACCTCTGGAAGAACAGACAGTGTCCTTAACCTCTGAGCCATCTCTCCAGCCCCCCCCCCTTTTTTTTTGGATTTGGTTTTTTTGAGATTGGGTTTCTCTGTGTAGCCCTGGCTGTCCTGGAACTCACTCTGTAGACCAGGCTGGCCTCGAACTCAGAAATCTGCCTGCCTCTGCCTCCCAAGTGCTGGGATTACAGGCATGCGCCACCACCGCTCGGCTAGCCCTATCTTTTTATTCTTGATATTGTAGTAATTACAACATTTCTCCTTTGACCTTTCTCTCCCCCCAAGCCCTCCTATCTACCCCTCTGCCCTCCTTCAAGCTCATGACCACTGTGTTCACTAATTGCTATTGCATGTGTAGTCATGCATACACATATGCCTTCCTGATCCTAACCGGCTCGGTCCATATGATGTTACTTGTATGTATATATTCAGGCCTGACCGTCTGGCCCCAGACAGCCGACAGTGGCCCTCCTCTCTGGGCAGGGCCTGCACTCCCACTTCCAGTTTTCCTCAGTTACCTGTAGTTCTTTGTGTGGGGCTGAAGCCTCGTGAGCTTCTCTCCATCCAAACTGATGTGCTCACTGGTGTCAGCCCCTCTTCAGCTCAGGCCCGGGAGGCACGTCGGTGAGGCTGTATGGATGCAGCTCCTGTTGGTACTGGGAGACACAGCCTCACAGCAAACCCCGTGGCGCTCGGGCTTCTCCCACCCTTCTGCCTCTTCTCCAGCACTGGTCCCTGCGCTGCGGAGGAGAGCGTGTTTTGTAGATGTGTCCATCAGCCCGGCTCCAGGACTCTGCACTTTAACTGGCTGTGTTTTTCAAAGAGACGTTTCCTTTGATGAGGGCGACGTTTAAGAAAGGTTTCTCGTGATTGTGGTGGTCTATAGAGCGAGCTCAGGGTTGTAGATTCTCCTCCAGAAACCACAGCCTCACTGGCAACGAGTGGTCGTTATCTAGGTCTCCGGTATCAGGCCTGGTTTCCCTCTTGTTGAGTGGGTCTTCAGTCCAATTGTCGAGCTGCTGGTTACGTCCGGGTTGCTCGTGCCATTACTGCACCCTCGGGCTTGTTGTGCTGCGCTGGTCATTGACGCGTAGCTGGGGAGGACTATTGGCTCCCCCTCTCCTTGGGAAGCCTGCATGATGCTTTCTGGTACCTGAAAGCTAGTACTCAGGGGTCATTCAAGTCACTTCCAGCTCAGGGGTCTCTGGGCCCTGTTCCTGAAGTACATGATGTCCTTAGCAATAGAGACTGACCAGGCCCGGGGGTAACCATTCCACGTCTGGCGGTTGACCAAGGTGACAGCAATGGGCTGCAGAGTTTGGGGGTCTCTTGAACAGCCCTGGCTTCGTGTTGGATCCTACTGCCACGTCACAGGCAGGGAGGTCAGAATTCAGTGATGTTAATTCACGTGTTAGTGAGCTAAAGACTTAGAGCCTTCTGCCTCCTGGTCAAGTGCCCTCTGTGCCGTGTCACAATTGCTGTCATTGTGTGCCTGCGATATGCCTTTAACGATTTGGCTTGTTGGATTGTGTAAGCCGCGGAGACATTTTCAAGTCCCAGAAGCTCCTGAGTTGAACAGTGACGTGCCAAGGGCTTAGGTATGACAGGCCTGTTGTTCCAGAGGGAGAGACGCGGTGCTGACCCGCACGGTGCATAGTTAGCAAGCACGAGAATGATAAACGAAGGGATGGGGACGATCGTGCAGGAGTGCTGGGGCTGTTTCTCTGTCTTCAGAAGTCCAGGGCCCTCTGTGCCTCAACCTTAGAGCTAGGAAAAGAAGTGGAGCCCGGGTGTCCAGATCCACTCAGGGCGGCGCGAGAAGTATCACCCATTGCCCTTCCTCCCAGGGCTCCTGGAGACCCTGATAGAGATGAACGCCATCCTGGAGGACATCCAGAAGTCCCTGGACATGTACTTAGAGACCAAGCGCCACATATTCCCCCGCTTCTACTTCCTGTCCAACGATGACCTGCTGGAGATCCTGGGCCAGTCCCGCAACCCGGAGGCTGTGCAGCCACACCTCAAAAAGTGCTTTGACAACATCAAACTGCTGAGAATCCAAAAGGTCAGCAGAGGCGGCCATGATGGGAAGGCGGGCCGGGAAGGAATGATGACGCCATGATATTCGAGGCTTCGGAGGGGACCGTGCTCTGCCAGCCGGAGAGCGGCATTTGTTAATGACTGCAGAACCTCACATAGAGCTTTCCAGAGGTGGCAATGTTGAGAGGAGGGGCAAGAGAAGAAATTACCTTTAAAGGGCTTAAATACAGGGTCAGCCGTGAAGAGCACTGACTGCTCTTCCAGAGGTCCTGAGTTCAATTCCCAGCAACCATGTGGTAGCTCACAACCATCTGTAATAGGATCTGATGCCCTCTTCTGGTGTGTGTGAAGAGAGTGACAGTGTATTCACTCACATACATCAAAAAAATAAATAAGTTTTAAAAGGGGGGGGTATTAAATACTTCTAGAAGGTTACAGAGAGCGAGGCTATGGCCTGGGTAACTTGTCTCTTCTGCAGGTCGGGGGCTCCAGCAGCAAATGGGAGGCAGTGGGAATGTTCTCAGGTGATGGCGAATACATTGACTTCCTCCATCCAGTACTTCTAGACGGACCTGTGGAGGTGAGTGGTGGCCAAGGTTTGAAAGTTTGCCGGGCCACCCCTTTCATCCCAGCACTCGGGAGGCAGAGGCAGGCAGAGCTCTGAGTTCGAGGCCAGCCTGGTCTACAGAGTGAGTTCCAGGACAGCCAGGGCTACACAGAGAAACCCTGTCTCGAAAAACAAACAAACAAACAAACAAACAACAACAACAACAAAAAAACCGAGAGAGAGAGAGAGAGAGAGAGAGAGAGAGAGAGGGGGGGGGGAGGGAGAACATTCTCCTGAGCAGGAAGAGCTTTGCAGTCCGTCTCCTCAGCCACTCATGCTCTTGACGCCTGTCACCCCTCCCTGAACTGGCGCTCCAGCCCCCTACCCCCTGCCCCCTGCCTCCACAGCCTTTGGACGCCCATGTCACATCATGTCCACCCGCACGTTCCCCCCCCCCCCGCCCCCGGGTCCTCAGCCCTCTGCAGCCTCATGTCCTCCGTGCCTTCTCCCGGGGAAACCTCAGCCTCTGACCCTTAGACTGAGGACTATTTCGTTTTCCCTAGTCGTGGCTTGGTGATGTGGAGCGGGCCATGAGGATGACGCTTCGGGATTTGCTTCGAAACTGCCGTGTGGCCCTCAAGAAATTCCTCAACAAGAGGGACAAATGGGTGAAAGACTGGGCTGGCCAGGTGAGCTGGGGCCACGCAAATGGGGGGACAGTGGAGCTGACAGAACAGCGCGTGGGAAGACAGACTCCAGGGGCTTCCTGCTCCTCCTCCTGCTCCTCCTCCTGGGTCTGGCTCTCAAACCCTAAGTGCTAGTCCCGCTGCTCCGGACTCAGGGTGCACGCGCCATCCTTCGGGCACGGTGGCACTGGGTGCTGGAACTCAAGAGCTGGGCTGTCTGGATAGATGGCTGAAGGTGGAGCCTGGGAATCAGCTTCTGTACCCGCCTCAGGTGGTGATCACGGCTAGTCAGATCCAGTGGACAGCTGATGTCACCAAGTGCCTGATGACGGCCAAAGAGCGGTCAGACAAGAAAATCCTCAAGGTCATGAAGAAGAAGCAGGTGGGGGCTCCTCAAGTGTGAGACAGGCCTGGGGCTGGAATGGGTGGACAGGGGATGATAGAATCACAACTGGAGACGGGCTGGTGTGGGCAGGCCAGGACAAGGGTGCTCTGGGACAGACGTGCGGGGCAGTTAGGCTCTCCTGCCTGGCTATGGATATAGGAATTCTAGGGTCCGTATGGGATTGGAGGTGACCTCAGCCTGGGACGTGGTGCCATCCAGCCTCAGCTACACTGATTCTTCTATTCCTGCCTATTGTCCCATTCCACAGGTGTCAATACTAAATAAGTATTCAGAGGCCATCAGGGGGAACTTGACCAAGATCATGAGACTTAAAATTGTGGCTCTGGTGACGATAGAGATTCACGCCCGAGACGTGCTGGAGAAGCTCTATAAGAGCGGCCTCATGGACGTCAATTCCTTCGACTGGCTCAGCCAGCTGCGCTTCTACTGGGAGAAGGTGTCGACGGATCGACCCGCTACTGTCTTAGGCCCAGACTGACCCGTCGTGCTCCCCATGCGTGGACACGTGCTGTCTTCTAACCCAGCCCTTTGGACTTTGACAGCTTCTTCCTTTAAGGTTTCGCTGTCTCAGTCCCAGTTCAGGAGTGGTCAGTAGTTACTCAGGGTAACAACACTCCTTAGAAGCACCACTTGATGGCGACTCAGATCTCAAGCAGCTACTTCCACGGATTGGGGTGGGGGGAGGCAGGCAGTCTGGAACCCATTTTCTCTTGTGGCCCCAAACCATACCTCTCCTTTGAGCTCTAAACCAGAACCCTTAATCCACCTGCACCCCTCCTGACCTCTCCGAGCCCGACTGCTGGCCATTTCCGCCTCCCCCTGAGCCTGCCTCTGTCTTATCCTGTCCTATTTTCCCAGGAAGTGGATGACTGTATAATCCGCCAGACCAACACACAATTCCAATATGGTTACGAGTACTTAGGGAACTCTGGTCGACTGGTCATCACTCCACTGACAGACAGGTCTGCTGTGAGGGGTGAACTGGTGTTCCGGGTGGGAGCTGCAGAGATGGCGGAGTCCTCCAGTCACCTGACCCGAGTCATGTCTTAAATTCTCAGATGTTACATGACATTGACCACGGCACTGCACCTTCATCGTGGGGGCTCCCCCAAAGGCCCAGCAGGTACTGGAAAGACAGAAACAGTCAAGGACCTGGGCAAGGCACTGGGTATATACGTCATCGTGGTCAACTGCTCCGAGGGCTTAGACTATAAGTCCATGGGAAGAATGTACTCAGGACTGGCACAGGTCAGTACCCCGCCTTCCCGTCCTAAAGTCTTTACATATCTTCTAGTACCTGAAAATCAACTGAAACCCAAGTCTGGTTTGTGCCTGTGTGGCTTGCACGACAGCCTTGCCGCGGGCATCTCTTACAGTCAGAATGAAGAAGCGAAACCCCTTCAACTCCCTGAGTTTCACATTGCATGTTTGCAAACTCTGGCCATGTAAGGATTAAATAGAGCATGCGCAGAAACTGCCCAGCACACTGGAGCTACTCAGTGCACACAAGTCCCAGCCTCTCGGTGTCCTAGCCATCGCCTTTGGCTGTCTGCTCTGATGGAAGCTCTGGCCGGAGGCTATGACACTGTTGCTCTGGTCCCCCCTTGCACCCCCTGGTTCGGATGCCACCTTTGCTACTGAAGCATGTTCGGGACGGGTGTGTTAGGCTGCGGTCTGGTGGCCTGGGGCACCTCTCTTGCTGTAGTGACTCTGCCTCTCTCTCCCGCTCCACAGACTGGAGCCTGGGGCTGCTTTGATGAGTTTAACCGCATCAACATTGAGGTGCTGTCCGTGGTGGCCCAGCAGATCCTGTCCATCCTGTCCGCCCTGACCGCCAACCTCACACGTTTCTACTTCGAGGGCTTTGAAATAAATCTGGTGTGGTCTTGTGGGATCTTCATCACCATGAATCCCGGTAGGTGGAGGAACCAGGTGACACAGGGCGAGGGGGCAGGAGAACTGGGCGTCTGGGATAAGTATTGTGTCCTTTTTCCTTTCTGTGCCAAAGCATTTGTCTAAGAAGTATTTGACTAAAGGTGACTGTGTTCATCTGCTTTCTATTACTGTGACAAAATCCCCAAGGAGTATTTAGCTTAAAGGAGGAAAGGGGGGCTTTGGTCCCACAGTCTCGTCCATGGGCCATTGTTGGTGAGGTGAGGCAGGATGGAATGAAGGAGGTATGGGGGAACAGGCCTGCTCAGGGTGGCCAGGGGGCAGGGAGGGAGGGAGGGAGGGAGATGGGGAAAGGAAGAATGTAGGAAGAGAGGGGGAGGAGAGAAGACTTCGTTGATTCTTGGGTATACTCCAGTGATTTACTTCTTTCAAGTAGGCCACACCTTCTAGAGTGTCTGTAGCTTTCAGTCTGTGAATCAGTCCTTTGATGAGGTCCAGACCCTCGTTATCTAAACGCTTCCAGCAGGCTCCGCCCCTGGATCTGCTGCTTTAGGAACAAATATCTCAGGGCAGAAGAGAAGCCACAGGAGAGGAGGAAGTACACTCCCCGTCCTCCCAAGGCTCAAGAAACACCTACTTGTCCCTGTGGAAGTCTAGCCTTTAAAGGCAGAGCCACCTTTTCCCAATGGGCTAGCTCCCTGCTCTGCCTCCTATCCCTCTTGGAAAATGGAAGTTTCCCTAATGTTTGGGGTTTTCATTTTTTTTGGCTGCCCATTAGGAACCGCTTTGGGGGTAGGGTCTAGGAGAGAGCGCCCGTCGGAAAGCATTGGATCATAGTGGCCGCTGCCTGCCGGTTCAGAGGGCTTGTGTGGGCCCCACGGAGAACTCAGCAGCTCTGTGGTTTCAGTGGGAAACAGGGCCATGTGAAACGTACCGAGAGCACATATGAAGAAAGGAGATAGGAGGGAGGGAGTGTGGGCTGGGATGAGGAAGGATGCCATCTTAGAGCTGGGGCTGGGGAGAAAGTTAGGGCCACGGTAAAGGTTGGGTAAGTGGGATATTTGAGAGACCAAGGGAGGACGGGGAAACAGAGCTCTAAACAGACGGCTTCGTCTCCAGGCTATGCCGGCCGCACAGAGCTTCCAGAGAACCTCAAGTCCATGTTCCGCCCAATCGCCATGGTGGTGCCTGATTCTACGCTTATTGCAGAAATCATTCTCTTTGGGGAGGGCTTTGGCAACTGCAAGGTATTCTGATAATCTCTTCCTTATTTTATTTCCTTGGCATAATTGGTCCCTGGAAAGAGGAGCTTCTGAACGCCTCACAATCTGGTTATCCTACTGGGAACTTGAGAGTATTGTCAGTAGGATCCGAAGCCAGAGGAACGCAGGCGGACAGTCAGTCGGGCGGTGGGGTGTCTCTCTTCCGTGAAGCCACTCACCAACAATAGCACAGTCCACAAGCCCTCCTACAGTTGTTCAGAGCACTTTCTAGCTGCTTCAAGTCCCTGACCTAAGTTCTTGTGTCTGTGAGTGTCCCTAAATAAAAAGGGGACTTGTGGGAGGTGAGCCGTTGTCTCCTCCGCCCGGTCCCCAGATCCTGGCCAAGAAGGTGTACACACTGTACTCACTGGCTGTGCAGCAGCTCTCCAGGCAGGACCATTACGACTTTGGCCTGCGCGCCCTCACTTCCCTTCTGCGCTACGCCGGCAAGAAGCGCCGCCTACAGCCGGACCTGTCTGATGAAGAGGTAGGCCAAACACGTGGCCCTCGGCTCTCTGCCTCCTTTGTCACTGGTGTGATGACGGCTCTTGCTTGTCCATGCACACATCCACCCCTGCCCTACCCCCCACCTCAGGCTTTGGCCCCCGGCTTGCCTGATGGTGCCTGATTGTCCCTGTTGCGTTGGGACACTGGCATATCATCCATCATCCTTAGGCCTCACCTCCCCCACAGGTCCTGCTGCTCTCCATGAGAGACATGAACATCGCCAAGCTGACATCTGTGGACGTCCCTTTGTTCAATGCCATCGTGCAGGACCTTTTCCCCAACATTGAGCTCCCGGTCATCGACTACGGCAAGGTGTCTGCCCTCCACCCCTGTCTCCTTTTATTTACTTATTTTAAGATGTATTTTTGTTATTTAATGTATGTGAGTACACTGTCGCTGTCTTCAGACACGCCAGAAGAGGGCATCGGATCCCATTACAGATGGTTGTGAGCCCCACCGTGTGGTTGTTGGGAATTGAACTCAGGGCCTCTGGAAGAGCAGTCAGTGCTCTTAACCACTGAGCCATCTCTCCAGCCGAGCCCCACCTCCTTTTAAAAAGAACATTTTGATTGTTGGGTGTCTGTGGAGGTCAGAGGACAGCTTACAGGAACCAGTTCTCTCCTTCCACCAACCAGGTCCCGGGGATCAGGCTCGATCAGGCCTGGCTAAAGGCGCCTTTATTCACTGAGCCCTCTTGCTGGCCCAGTGTTTACTCTTGTTAATCAGTTCCCTGATTTCATGAGTGACTGTGCATCTGGGAACAGGGAGTGTGGAGTCCTGAACTTGTGTCGTTCACTAGGTGACTTTGAATGGCACAGTTGGCTCTTCCTAGGACCCATACGGACAGCTTCCTCTCTAGCTTGTATCTTTCAGGAGTACCTGTCCACAACCCTTACCTACCTACCTACCTACTTACTTACTTAATTAATTAATATAGAGACAGGGTGTTGCTATGTAAACCCGGATGGCCCGTAGCTCCCTATACAGACCAGGCTGGCCTCATACCGACAGGGCCTCACTGTGGGCCACCACGTCAGGCTCAAGTAGCTTCTACTCCACAGATCCTTGAATTCACTGAAAGCTCAGCTACCCTGTCTGTGTCCACCGGCCGTGTCCCACCTTGCCTCCTGTCCTCATGGTGGGAGCTTTGAAGAGAGTCTCTAGGCGCTCTGTGGTTTGTGAGAGCAGAGGAATAGAGGAGGGGCAGAGGCTACAAGAGCATCCCCTCGTTGTGCTCGTCCACACCCTCTGAGCAATCATTTCAGTTGAAACTGCTGGATTAAAACAGTCAAAGAAGTACATCCCCTTTCAGTACATTGCTGAGATGGTGAGAATTCTAGGGCTCTTGGTGTGGGGACTTTGAGAGGCAAGTAGGTTCCAATACTGTTTTCCCCGTGGAATTTTGTCAGTCTGAGGCACCAGGAATAGGAAGGAAAGCAGCCCAAGCCTGGAGGTGGGGAGTAAAACCCACTGTTCTAGAAGGATCAGGCTACGGGACACACCCTCACCATCCACTGATGGGAAAGGGCAGCTTACAACCTGGGAAGAGCTGTGCTTGTGAATCCCAGCGATGGAAGGGAGGGGTCAGAGGTTTCCCTGGACGGCTCTTCAGTTCAGCCTCAGGCTGTTTACTGTCGGCATCCATTCTACTGTGTAGTTTAAGGTCTCAGGCTTCATCTCTGGGGCAGGAGAGGGGTGCGGTTGTCAGTGCCCCCAGGTGACTGATAGAGGCAAAGGGAATGGTTTCTGGAGGAGCTCAGTCTCAGCCCAGGCCAGAAGAATGAGGACCGGATGGACCGGGCAGCAGGGCCCAGAGAGCAGCACAGTTCTCATGCAGACGGAGGCTGGAAACAAGGCGGGCAGAGCGCGGCCCTTCATGTCGTGTTCACATGGTGGGGCTCCAAGAAACCTGCAGATAAGCCGTCTCCAGTATTCTCAAGGAAATAAGAGACGAGAGGCTCTAAGCGAATCGTGTTGGGAAAAAGTGAATAGATTTGTAGAAACATCTAGGCATGCTTGTGCCTGTCTGTAATCTCAGCGTTCTCTGGAGGTGGAAGTTAGAGAGGACCGAACTGGCGAGATCTACACAGGAAGGAAGGAAGGGAGGAAGGGAGGGAGGAAGGAAGGGAGGGAGGGAGGGAGGGAGGGAGGGAGGGAGGAAGAAAGAAAGAGCGAAGTAGTTAAGGGCACTTACTGTCTTGGCAGAGGATCCAGCTTTGGTTCCCAGCACCCCCATGGTGGTTCATAACTGCCTTTAACTGAAGGTCCGAGGGGTCCTGTGCCTTCACACAATTTCCTGCATGCATATGGTGTTTATAAACTCGTGCACTCCCACACACATACACATAAAAATAATAAATAAATCTATATCTAAAATCTAAAATAAAAGCATGATAATTGGGGAAGAAGAAAAAAATAGCCTTAGTGGAGAAAAAGAAAACTTCCAGCTAAGCAAAGTCAGTTATACTCATGACAACTGCGTTGAAGTCTAATTTCTGCTAAGCGGTGGTGGCACAAACATTTAATCCCAGCACCTGGGAGGCAGAGGCAGATGGATCTCTGAGTGTGAGTCCAGTCTGGTCTACAGACTGAGTTCCAGGACAGCGGGGGCTCCGCAGAGAAACTCTGTCTCAAACAAACAAACAGAAAGATTGATTTCTAAGGTGTACATGTCAAATCCAAAGAATGTGCTGTCTATCAAAGAGCATGAAAAAGGAGAAAGGAGAGATCTCACAAGACGCACGGAGCCTAGCCTGAGAACTCCAGAAATGGAAGCAGAACGACAGTTTCAGTTTGACGTTTGTGACATCTAAGTAAGGGGTGGGCGGGCAGGCAGAACAGTGAAGCAATGAGGGCTTCTGGGCAAACTGTTCCAGACTGGGTAGATCTCAACTGGATGTGAGGCACTCACCAGCAGACCCAGCATCGGAAGGTAGAGGCAGGAGGATCACTAAGTTTGAGATGAGCCTGGTCTACACTGAAAGATTGAAGCCAGCCAGAGTTGTGTAACAGGACAAGCGTCAGGGGAAAAAAGGAGTTGTATCTCTAAGATCTGGTGTCTTTATGGCCCTGGGTCACTGTGCCTCCCTCCTGGGTAGAGGCGTCAAGCCTGAGGAACAGCAGGCCTGCGAGGAAGGAGTCAGATTCACCAGCACTGAGGGGACATTTGCAGATTAGATGCTTTCTTTCATCTCTCAGCTTAACGAATAGAGGCATCCAGACAG
The DNA here is from genome assembly GCA_964023405.1 of Apodemus agrarius. Lineage (NCBI taxonomy): Eukaryota > Metazoa > Chordata > Mammalia > Rodentia > Muridae > Apodemus > Apodemus agrarius. Next base: position 54,410,124 of record OZ030015.1, on the reverse strand, counting down.
GCAGTGAAAGTGTTCTCTCTGGGGAATTCTTCTGACCCAGGAGGAATGACGGACATGGCAGAAAGACCCCAAGTGCACTGCAGGGGTGCTCTGTTTACAGTCTGGCAGCCCCAGACCCAGTCATAAAAACAGAAAATGGGAATAGAGGTGGGAGAATCAGGAATACAAGGCTAACCTTGGCTACATAAGGAATTTGAGGGCCTGGGCTATAATATTTTACACACACACACACACACACACACACACACACACATACATACACACACACATACATACATGTGAGTGTGTGAGTGTGTGTGTGTGTGTGTGTGTATGAATGGATGCAAGGAAAAGGAGACTCTAGTAGGAAGGCTGTTAGGTGTTACTAGCGGGAGGGAGGAGGTGAGGGTGAAGGAGTGGAGAGGTGTTGAACCAAATTCTTGAGACGAGACTTTTTTTTTTTTTTTTGTTTTTCGAGACAGGGTTTCTCTGTGTAGTTCTGGCTGCCCTGGAACTCACTCTGTAGACCAGGCTGGCCTCGAACTCAGAAATCCGCCTGCCTCTGCCTCCCAAGTGCTGGGATTACAGGCGTGTGCCACCACCGCCCGGCTTGACAAGAGACTTTTTTAAATGCAGGGCAACAGACAGTATATTAAAGAGTCTAAAGAGTCGGAAGGAAAGTATTAGCCCTAAGAGAAGAAGCAAGGAGTCTAATTTGTAAGGGTTCCTGAGAAGAGGGGTGGTCTTGTATCACAAGGAAGCAGGCTTAGTCAATATGTGATGTGTGACCTATGGTCTGCAACAGAAGTAGGGGAGTGGGCACATGGCCATTCATGCATGTCAGGAATCATTCTCTGGATATAAGGTGGGGGCTTAGTTAATGTGTGATCCAGAAAGGGTCATGGCAGTGAGACTGATCCCGCCTCCTTCCTGCCCCTCCCTCTTCCTGCCCCTCCCCACAGGGTTGGGGCTGAGCTCACCCTTGTCTGGCTTGCATACCTATCTGCTTAGGATTTGCCTAGCTGCGGGACCTAGGTTCTTTAACAAAAGAACCCCAAACAAACAAGAAAGAGCCAGATGGAGAAAATAGATAGCCCAGGGAGAGGAAATACAAAACAGACCATCAAAGGCAGTCTCTGCCTGGGAGTGGTGGGCACACCAAGACCCACCTTGATGAACACACAAATGAACAACAATCAGAAGTGAAATTCTAATGAAATGCTATTAAGAAAGGACAAAGGCAGATAGACCAGCAGACAAGGGGGAGGAGAGATAGGATTTAAAGGAAAATCTGGGCGAGATAAAGTTTAAATAATTTCAAAAGTAGGAGAGGAGAAAATGGAGGATGGGGTCCCCACAGCTAAAGGAGACCCGCTAAAGGACTGGAGCAATCCTTTAACACCCCTCCCCACCCCCAAAATTCTGGATATTGAACAAGGAGACTATTTCACTTGTTTCCAAGGAGGAAAAGAGAAAAGAGTCAAGAGACTAAAAACAACCACAAAACAGGCTGTTCTGTGTCTCAATAACATTAAGTATGCTAATAATGGAGCAGCCTTCAAAATTCTAGTGGTAAATAATTTCTGACTTCAAATTCCATCTCATCCAACCAGCTTATAGAAGGCTAGATCAGCTACACTTTCTATTATGCTGAAACAAACAAACAAACAACAACAACAACAACAACAACAACAACAAAAAACAGCCTCTACTATGTTCGAAAGCCGTGAGAGAATGTGGCTTCACTAAAGCACAGGTACAGATCATGAAAAGTTAGCTGGGAAGCAGACACAGGGACACCATTCATTCAAGAGAAGCTTAAATAACGCTTCCGGTGATGGTGAACAGAGAGCCCAAGATGGCAGTCACAGGGCGGGCAGCGAGAGAAGGCAATCAGAAGAGATCAAGGCTATCCAGTCTCCTCAGTACACAAGCCCTTCCTCTAACCCTTCCTCTACTGATAAATACAATCCGAAGGCTCCGGGAGTGTGTAAGACAGAGAAGTTGATAAGTGACATGGCCGTCGTTCTGAGACAATTAACTAGCAGAGTTTGGAGTTAGGTTAGTGACGCATCTCGAGCATCTAGAAACCCAGCTGAGCAACAGTCACGCTGTCGTTAGAGCCCTCAGGGAAAACCAAACCGGCTGGAAGAAAAGCCCACTTCCTTATGTTAATGCTCCGGAGTGTTTACAGGAGACACACCTGAAACTTACAGACACAGAGTCTCCGAGGAGGAGGTCTGCCAGGTAACCACTCCAGAGAAGGCTAGGGAAGCCATGACAGACAGCACAACTTTCAAGGCAAAAAGCTTTACTGGAAATAGAAAGTCACTTCATGATAATAAAAGGTTCCCACTGACCAGGAAGATAAAATAGACCTAATTTGGATGCACTTAATGATACAGACTCAAGAGAACTAACGTTAAATTGACTGAGAGATCAGGAGAAATAGACAAACTCGTGAGGCAATTTCAACCTCTTAGCAAGTAACCCAGGCTGACTAAAGTTCACGGTCATGGAAGATCGAAACAACACAACACACAACTTTGAATTGATTCAAAGCTAAAGAAAGTTCCCTCACTAATAAAAGAACAGTTATTTCTTTGGAGCATACATAGGACATAGAGAAACTCTGAATGTTGGGCTGGAGAGATGGCTCAGGGGTGAAGAGCACTGACTGCTCTTTCCAAGATCCTGAGTTCAAATCCCAGCAACCACGTGGTGGTTCACAACCATCCGTAATGAGATCTGATGCCCTCTTCTGGAGTGTCTGAAGACAGCTACAGTGTACTTACATATATATATAATAAGTAAATCTTTTTGAAAAAAAAAAAAAGAAAGAAAGAAACTCTGAACACGTAAAGGCCATGAATCTGCCTCAAAAAATTTGAAGGCATCTATTCAGCATATGTATTCTGACCACAGTGATAATTACTGGTATTAGACAAAGCAAGCTTTACATTTCGTTTGTTTGTTTGTTTTTGTTTGTTTGTTTGTTTGTGAGACAGGGTTTCTCTCTATATTCCTGGCTGTCCTGGAACTCACTTTGTAGACCAGGCTGGCCTCGAACTCAGAAATCTGCCTGCCTCTGCCTCCCAAGTGCTGGGATTAAAGGCTTGCACCACCACCGCCCGGCAAGCTTTACATTTCTATTGATTATCATCATTATTATTAGAGCCCATATGATCGATGTGTATGTGCATGCATGCCGTAGTAGCACATGTGTGGAAGCCAGAGGATAGCTTTGTGGAATTGGTTATGAATGACCAGAGGCAGCCCAGGACACAACAGCAAGACTAAGTTCTCAGCACAGCGGAGATTTATTTGCTCTAGAGGACAAAGGGCAGAGAATCAGAGAGAGATGAAGGTGAGGATGAGGGAGAGAGAAAAGGAACAAGGGATGGGGGAAGAGATACTTGCCCCAGGACAACAATGGACTACCTGTGGATGGAGAGAAGACAGATGTGGCCCCATAGGCAAATGGCAGTTTATAAACGGGTAGGGGGAACCCTGTGTTTGGATGAGTTGGTTAATTTTGGTCTGAGGAGTTTGGTTTGGTGAGCAGCATTCAGGGTGTGGGCGTGTCTCAGGTAAAAGCTGCCCAGTGTTAGCATAAGGACGCAGACTTGTCTTCCGGGCTATGCTGAAGTTGGCTGGACCTTGGTGGTCAGCACCACGTGTCTATTCACCCATGGGCTCTGGTGGTCAAAAACCTCAGCTCGCCATGCTGGCACAGCAAAAGCCTTTAGCCTACTCCATCTTGCCATCCCTAAAGCAAACTACAGAAAGAGGCAATATTCAAAAGTTAAGGAAAATATACAGACCCATGTACAGAAAAATATAACAGACATGGGCTTGTGCCTGTGACCTCAGTACATGGGAGGTGGGGCTGCAGGGGAACTACTAGTTTGAAGGAATCCTGGGCTATGTAGTTGGCTATAGAGTAAGACTGTGTTTCAAAAAAATAAAAATATTGGGAGGGTGTGTGGCTTTAATCCCAGCACTAAGGGACTGAGGCAGGCAGATCTCTGGATTTGGGGACAGCCAGGTCAGCAGAGTGAATTCCAGATCTGCCAGGGCTACACAAAGAAACCCTGTCTTGAAAACCAAAAACCAAACAGAGTTTCTCTGTGTTGCCATGGCTGTCCTGGAAGTCACTCTGTAGACTAGACTGACCTCGAACCCAGAAATTCGCCTGCCTCTGCCTCCCAAGTGCTGGACTCCCGACTAATCTGAAAGGACTTTTTAAATTAACTTATTTCTGTGTATGTGGGTGTTTTGTTTCGCACCACCCATTCCAGACCACATGTGTGTCTGGAGCCACAAAGACCGGAAGAGAAGGTAGAATCCTCTGGGATTGTACATGGTTGTTGTTGTGTTTATAAAAAGATAGAGAGAGAGGAATATGTTTTGGTGGAGGTGTAGTCAGGTATGAGAAACCTCACGCTGAGGCCTCCCTTAGAGTTTATTCAGAGCATGGGGAGGGGAGTTAAGAGGTAGTAGAGGCAGAGAAATGCAGAGAGAGAGAGAGAGAGAGAGAGAGAGAGAGAGAGAGAGAAGTAGAGGCCAGCCATGAGCACGTGTGTGTGGAGGGGGGGGAAGAAGGGAATGGGGAGAAGGGATGAGGGGACAGAGGGGAACAAGAAGGCAAGAACAAAGCCAGGAGGTGGTGGTGCACGCCTGTAATCCCAGCACTTGGGAGGCAGAGGCAGGCAGATTTCTGAGTTCGAGGCCAGCCTGGTCTAGAGTGAGTTCCAGGACAGCCAGGGCTAAACAGAGAAACCCTGTCTGGAAAAACCAAAAAAAGAAAAAAAGAAAAAAAAGGCAAGAACAAGAGAGGAGGGGGCAAGCAGCCCCTTTTATAGTGAGTCAGGCACACCTGGCTGTTGCCAGGCAATTGTGGGGCGGAGCTTAGACAAAATGCTAACAGTTGTGAGCTGCTGTATGGGTGCTGGGAACTAATTCTAGGTCCTTTGCAAGAGCAGCCAATGCCCTCAACTGCTGCGCTATCTCTCAGCTCAGGACAGTGAGATCTTAAAGCATGGTAAAATAATTTTGTTGCCAACTGTATCTAGTATTGGCACAGTGCCACAAAGATTCAGTAAGTAGTTGTTGAGTGATGCTTTAAAAAACGTGTAGGACTACATTAGACACTTGTACACAGGAGGAGGCTGCTTCCAAGGAAAACCAACTCAAAATGACAAAACCAAAAGCTAGGAAGCCAGGCTGGCTGAACAGCGACGCCAGCGTCCTCTGTTCATATATGCAGGCTGTGTGTGTGTGTGTGTGTGTGTGTGTGTGTGTGTGTGTGAGAGAGAGAGAGAGAGAGAGAGAGAGAGAGAGAGAGAGAGGTGTATGTGCATGGATGTACACACAGAGGTCACAAAAGGACGCAGACTGGCTTGATCTGTCACTCTGCCTTATTCCTTTGAGAAGGACTCTCCCTGCCCCTGGAGCATGGCTGTTCACCAGCAAGCCCTGGTGATCCTTTCTCCGCTCCTCACAGCACTGCAGCTGCAGGGCCGTGTGCAGCCAGGCCAAGATTCCTCTGTGGGTGCTGTGGCTTTGACCTTTGGCCCTCAGGATTGAGCAGAAAAATACTCGTTCCTACTGAGCCGGTTCCTCAGTTCTAAAGTAGCCAGCTTGCCTGCTGCCTTTTCCCCCTCCCTCCTCGGTCTCTCCGTTCCTCCCACCCTCCTGCATTCCTTCCTTCAGAGATACTGGGGATCAAATCCACAGCTTTGTGTATTCTCAGCAAGCACCCTACCACTGCGCTGTCTATAGACCCCAGAGCCCAGGATTTCTCTGGCTAGGCGGTTCTCAGGGGATTACCTACCGAATTCGAGTGCAAAAGACCTCGGTGTCTTTTGCTGTGTGTCTGCCGAGTCTTCCCTGGCACTGCAGGATGTCCGAAAGTTCCCTTGGCCGACTCACACTCTCTCCTTCTGCTTTCCTCAGCTACGGGACACCATCGAGCAGGAGATCCGGGAAATGGGCCTGCAGGTCACACCCTTTACCCTCACCAAGGTTTTACAGTTGTTCGAAACCAAGAACTCTCGCCACTCCACCATGATTGTGGGGGGCACCGGCAGCAGCAAGACCACCTCCTGGAAAATTCTGCAGGCCTCTCTGTCGTCCCTGTGCCGTGCTGGAGAACCCAACTACAACATCGTTCGAGTGCGCAGTGGGGCCATGACATAGTTAGAGTGTGCTGGGCTGTTTTGTATCTACGGCTGTTGGGAGGGGCCAGACCTGGATCCAGGGAGCCTGGGACAGAAGCAAGCAATGAGCAGTGCAGGAACCTAAGAGAGAGGACTGGGATGGGGGAAGGGTATTGGGAGCTTGGGTTGGGGCACCTCAGAAGTCCCTTCTGGTATCATTTTTAGGAGTTCCCTTTGAACCCAAAGGCACTGTCCTTAGGGGAGCTGTATGGGGAGTATGACCTCAACACCAACGAGTGGACCGATGGCATCTTGTCTAGTGTCATGCGAGCTGCCTGTGCAGGTATCCGGTGGGCCAGGTGGGGGAGAGGAGATTTCAGCAGGTCCCGAGAGAGTGGGGACCCCTGGAACAGGACGCCCCAGTGAGGTTGAAAGATGCCTGAGGAATGCCTTAAGACAAGAAAACATGCAGTGAGGGACGCGGGAGGAGAGGGAGGTGGAAGCCTCTTGGTTTCCGTATCATTCGCCTGCCACTAAGATGAGAAGCCAGACGAGAAATGGATCCTTTTTGACGGCCCCGTGGACACGCTGTGGATCGAGAGCATGAACTCTGTCATGGACGACAACAAAGTGCTGACCCTCATCAACGGGGAGCGCATTGCAATGCCCGAGCAGGTGCTGCTGCCCCGAGGGTGGAGGGATCCCAGGCCCCTGGGGAAGATGGCTGCCGTTGGGGTGGGGGTGGAGGGGAAGCTGAGGTGGAGACTGGCATACTGAGAATGAATTACATGCCGAGGATCTGGATCCAGGCAAATCTGCCATTGAAGCAAGAGGCAAAAGGCTGATGGTAGACTCAGAGGGCTTACCTGGCCTTTGCCTCTGGGTTCCATCTCCAGCATAGGGGGAGGGGCCACTGCTCCCCAGACTATATAGTAAAGAACTTTGGGTCTAGAAATCTCTATATAACCCCAGGCTGTCCTTGGCTTCATTTCCACTGGCCTGTGAGGTGTGGCCTTCATATCATGTACCATGACTCCTGGGGTGTCATGTCTACCTCTTTCCTTTATTTTAACCTCTCCCTCTCTCCTTCCTCTCTTCCCTCTCATTCATTTTAGGTAGTATCTCATGTAGACCAGGCTGGCCTAGGTAGTAAAGGATAACCTTGATTCCTGCTCCCCCTGCTCCCGCCTCTAGCATTCAAACACCATGATTATAGGCACATGCCACCCACTCTTTTCTTCCACGCAAGCAGAGAGTGCTTTTTTTTCCTAAAGATAAATTTGAATGAGCTCTAATTTCTTAAAGTGTCTTAGTGACTGTGCTATTGCTGTGAAGAGATGCCATGAGTCAGGCAACTATTATAAGAAAAATGTATTTAACTGGGGGCTGGCTACAGTTTCAGAGGTTTAGTCCTGTCGGCATCATCATGGCTGAGCACGGTGATTGGCAGGCAGGCGCTAGAGCTGGAGCCAGCTGTGCTCCATCTTGATCCAAAGGCAGAGAGGCAGAGACACTGGGCCTGGTGCAGGCCCTTGAAACCTCAGAGCCCAGTGACACAGAGAAGCCACATCCACTTGAGTGAGGCCACACCTCCTCATCCTTCTCAAGCAGTGCTGCTAAGCTTGACATGAGCCTCCAGGGGCCATTCCCAGTCAAACCACCAGAGGGAGCAAGCCATTTATAAACCCCAGTCATTCTTCCTGTTCCACTATACTTGGTACAGTGCTCCCTCAGGCGTGGGTTTTGGGTGTTTTCATGTCTGCGAATGGGCTGCTGCTGCTGCTGCTGCTGCTGCTGCTGCTGCTGCTGCTGCTGTCCTGACGAGAGTCTGCATTCTTAGGTGTCTCTCTTGTTTGAAGTGGAAAACTTGGCTGTGGCCTCTCCTGCCACTGTGTCCCGCTGTGGGATGGTCTACACCGACTATGTGGATCTGGGCTGGAAGCCTTATGTTCAGTCATGGCTGGAAAAGAGGCCAAAGGTAAAAGGGGAATTGAGGAGACATGACCGTGACCAGGGCAGCCTGTAGTAGTAAATAACGGTAGACGGAGCATCCCTTCTCATCCATATGTAGACGGAAATAGAGCCACTCCAACGCATGTTTGAGAAGTTCATCAACAAGATACTGAACTTCAAAAAGGATAACTGCAACGAGCTGGTGCCCGTCCCCGAGTACAGTGGGATCATCTCGCTCTGTAAGCTCTACACAGTCCTGGCCACACCAGAGAATGGGGTGAGGAGAGGAGCCAGCCCAGGGCAATGGCGGAGGGGTGGGGGAGTGGCTCACAACCCACCCACACACCTTCAGTTTGGGGGCAGCTTGAAACAGAAACCTAGAGGAGAGGCATCAGCAGTGACCATGGGGAAGGGGGGGGCGTGTGTAAGCAGAAATAGATGCAGGTGCTTGGACGTTTGCTGAATTAAATATAGTGGTGTAGCTCGGGGGCAGAAGACTTGCCTCATAAAAGAAAGAAGGGAGGGAGGGAGGGAAGGAAAAAGGAGGGAGGGAGGCTGGGAGGGTGAACAGCCTAGGAAGGGTCCTAGTTTCCTACCCATACCATAGATACCGTTTAATGAGAAGTTCTAGAAAGTTTCAGATGAGTTGATATATCATAAATTTTTTGTTATTTATAATTAAAATAACTAAAATTTTTTTTTTGGTTGAGATTAAGTCATTGCCTTAGAAATGATTCGCATTATTTTTAACGACGTTACCAGGTAACGAAACTATTAATATATAATGAGCAGCACTTAAGCTCTCTGACAGTGTAAGTTACTCACTGCGGCCAGAGTCAGCGGCACACAACTGTAATCACAGCACCTGAGAGACCCAAATAGGAAAACCCTGCACCCTCTGCAACGTGGCTTGTATATCGAGTTCAAGGGCAGCGTGAGCTACAGCGAGACCCTGCCTAAAATCAAAAGACCAAAAACCACTTAAAAAAAAGAAAAATGAGCCAGGCAGTGGTGGCGCACGCCTGTAATCCCAGCACTCTGGGAGGCAGAGGCAGGCGGATTTCTGAGTTCGAGGCCAGCCTGGTCTACAGAGTATGTTCCAGAACAGCCAGGGCTACACAGAGAAACCCTGCCTTAGAAAAACAACAACAAGCAACTACAGAAAAATAAATAAACAAAAAGACTAGGCAGGAATAGCACCCGCTCCTCTGACCAGTGCCTGAGTAGCGCACTCCACCAGGTCCCACTGCATCTCTTCCAACAGACCTTCTTTTTTTATCGCTGCATTTTGCTCACACATGGCTGTGGGGAGCAGGGTCTGCTGGCTGCAGCAGGCTCCTGGGGGAGGTGCTGGCACTCTCAGACCTCGGAGGAGAGCCCTGGTTGTCACTATCAAAGCCCTTGCTCTCTATCTAACCAGAGATTCTCAACACACTCTCCTGCCTATATTTTGATGATCAAGGGTTGATATAAGGCCAACTCTTATCATTCTGGGTTGGACAGAATCCTGTAATCCTATCTTTATGTTTTCTGTGCATTCCTGGCTAGCCTGGATCTATGACAAGCCTCTTACCTCAGCCTCCCAAGCACTGTGACTGCAGCCACGTGCCGCTTCCCGAGGTTTAGCTGCAGTTACAAGCATCCTTATCCAGAATCTGTTACCAGGAATTCCTCGGTCCTGCCTGTGGCTGTGACCCTGCCTGTGGCTGTGGCCCTGCCCGTGGCTGTGGCCCTGCCTGTGGCTGTGCCCCTGTGGCAGGTCAGAGATGTCAGAGGATGCTGAGTTGGATGGCTGTTTCTCAGGGAAGCCTGTGTGGCAGGCACTTTATCAACTGAGCCATCTCCTCAGCTCCATAAAACGTAGTTGTTTTCCTAGGTAAATAGGGTCTTTCGATTCCGCTGATCTGGCCAGTTTGCCTGGGCAGTCTCCTGACCCCTCTAAACGCCAGGATTATCAGTGAGCTGCAGCGCCCACCTCGCATTTATAAATGTGGGTGCTCAGCCTCTGAGTGTGGTTCTCATTGGCTCGAAGCAAGGGCTTACCACTGAGCCACACTCCCAAACTCCAAAACTACGTTTGTAATTGTATAAGTAGTCATTGAATTTACTTCCTTTTTTTTGTTTTGTTTTGTTTTGTTTTTTTCGAGACAGGGTTTCTCTGTGTAGCCTTGGCTGTCCTGGAACTCACTCTGTAGACCAGGCTGGCCTCGAACTCAGAAATCCACCTGCCTCTGCCTCCCAAGTGCTGGGATTACAGGCATGCATCACCACCGCCCGGCGAATTTACTTATTTTTAATTAGATATTACTTTCTCCCTTTTTGAGACAGGATTTGGCTGTGGGGCCTTGAACTTGTGATTGTTTTGCCTTCTCAGTACTGAGATTGCAGGCCTGAGCCAACACAGCAGGCTCTTCTAGCCCGTTTGTTCCTCTCCCCCTCCCTAATCTTGGCTTCTTTTCCCCTCCACAGAAGTAACCACTGAAGCATGCTTGTTTGTATAATTCTAGGTCTTTTAAAGTACTCAGCCAGGGGTGGTGGTACACCTTAATTCCAGTGCTTGAACGACAGAGACAGGTGGATCTCTGTGAGTTTCATAACCATCTGGGTCCACATAGGGAGTTCCAGGCCAGCAGAGCTATACAGTAAGACCTTGTCTCAACAAACAAACAAACACAGCACTTGGGAGGCAGAGGCAGAGGCAGGTGGATTTCTGAGTTCAAGGCCAGCCTGGTCTACAGAGTGAGTTCCAGGACAGCCAGGGCTACGCAGAGAAACCCTGTCTCAAACAAACAAACAAACAAAAAAAACAAACAAACAAACAAAAAAACCCAAAACAAAACAAAAAACAAACAAAAATGTTTTTTGACATAAACCACACAGATATCCATAGGTGCTGTTCTGTTTAGGAAGAGACTATGGTGTGCATGACGGTGCGTGCCTTCAGTCTCAGCACACAGGAGGCAGACACAGGTAAGTCTCTGTGAGTTTGAGACCAGCATAGTCTATATGGCAAGTCCCAGGACAGCCAGGGCTATACAGAGAGACCTTGTCTCAGAAACAAAACAAAAATCTAAAAAATGATCATGCTACAAGCAACATGCTTGTCAAACCAAAACTGTGACACTGAGTTGTTGTTGTTTGTTGTTTTTTTGTTTTTGTTTTTTTCAAGACAGGGTTTCTCTGTGTAGCCCTGGCTGTCCTGGAACTCTGTAGACTAAGCTGGCCTCGAACTCAGAAATCCGCCTGCCTCTGCCTCCCAAGTGCTGGGATTAAAGGCGTGCGCCACCACCGCCGCCTGACTGACACTGAGTTGTGTATTGCCACTTGCAGACACACACCATTGCTTTAGCTGACACCCGCCGTTGCTTTAGCTGTGGTGGGCTGCAGCTGTGGTGGGCTGCAGCTGTGGTGGAATGCAGCTGCTGTGTACTATTCCGTGATAAGTCCTGCATTTTATTTTCCCTTCCTCTACTGGTAGATATTTAGGTTGTCTCCAGTTTTTTTGCAGTTACATATAGGCGACCACATGCCTGTCTCCTTGAACACTCACAAGTGGTCCTCCAGGGCCAGCCTGTCTTGGCCAGATGACAGTTGCCTTCTGACTTAGCCTAGGGGCAGCCGTGAGCAACTGCAGTGGATCCCAGAGTTATCTAAAACCCGTGAGTAGGTGGTAGATGAACTTCCCACATAGAACCAGGTAAAAAGAAGATGGTAGGTTCTCTGCCTTGATAAGTGCTAAAATAGATCCTTCCATCCCTTAGAGGTGTGGCTCCTGTACCTTGAGGAATGAAGATCATTCTAAGGCCAATTCGCCACTCTGAACTCCTGAACCTCTTCTCTGCTCCACCCAGGTGAACCCAGCCGATACTGAGAACTACGCCTTCATGGTGGAGATGACGTTCGTGTTCAGCATGATCTGGTCCGTGTGCGCCTCTGTGGATGAGGATGGCCGCAAGAAGATCGACAGCTACCTTCGAGAAATCGAGGGCTCCTTTCCCAATAAGGTCAGGGCCCTTGCAACCAGCTGCCCTGTGTGTCCCATTTCAGCGGGACTTACAGGGCACCTCTGGCCCGCAGACTGCCCCTGACCTCACATCTTGCTGCCACCCTCTTCGCCCATCAGCCTGTGAGCCCCAGCTCCATCTGGGAAGAGCCGGAGGAACGGCTGGTGACCCGACTCCTGTGCTTGTTCTCAGGACACAGTGTATGAATACTATGTGAACCCCAAGATGCGGACTTGGACGTCATTTGAGGAGAAGCTCCCCAAGAGCTGGCGTTACCCTCCCAAGTGAGAACAGGGTCCAGGGGGTGTGTCGGGTTTGGCGGCCAGAAGCCAGGGTGAGCTAAAGAGGAGAGAGCCGATTCCAGGAAGAGGTGGCAAGGTTTAGGAAGTTGGATTTAGGGGACTCGGGACAGGGTCCTGAAGGAGAATGTCACGCTCCCAGGACCCAGAAAGCCGGGTTGGTGACTAGACCTTGGTAACACCAGAGGAAGGTAAATACTAAGAAGGAAGGGAGAGCCAAACCGGAGACACAGTTCCTTTCTTTCCCCAGTGCTCCTTTCTATAAGATCATGGTGCCTACTGTTGATACTGTGCGATACAACTACCTAGTGAGCACCTTGGTCTCCAACCAGAATCCTGTCTTACTGGTGGGTCCCGTGGGAACTGGGAAGACCTCCATAGCCCAGAGTGTCCTCCAGTCCTTGCCCTCCAGCCAGTGGTCAGTGCTCGTTGTCAACATGTCTGCACAGGTACGTGGTGGTGGTGGGGGCTTGGACCAGCAGTCCCTTGCCATCTGCTCTCACCTGGACTCAGGTGCTCAGCTCGCCCTGTATCTCTCGGGCCCCTCCCATCTATCGTGTGCTTTCCCACCAGACCACATCGAACAATGTGCAGAGCATCATTGAGAGCCGCGTGGAGAAGCGAACCAAGGGTGTGTATGTGCCATTCGGGGGCAAAAGCATGATCACCTTTATGGACGATCTAAACATGCCTGCTAAGGACTTGTTCGGGTCCCAGCCACCCCTGGAGCTGATACGCCTCTGGATTGACTATGGCTTCTGGTACGACCGCATGAAACAGAGCATCAAGCACATCCGCGTAAGCGCCCCTCCTCCGCTGGACCCCCCGGGCCTCGTGGTCTCATCTCTATATCCCTCCTTACAGAAGAGTGCGCAGCTCCTTTCTGAGGCCCCAGAGATCTGGCTCCCAAGTTCCTGACCCCATTGTTAACTCTTCTCAGCGAGCCTGTCTGTGCTTAGTGACTTAGTGTCTTGCTGTTCATGGCACCTTGCTTCCAGACCTCTTCTGTGCGTGCGCGCGCGCACACACACACACACACACACACACACACACACGTCAGCAAAGCCCTCAGAGCGAGCTCCTAACTCTATCCTCCCAGCTTCCCTCTTCTGTGGTCTCAGTACTTCATGTGTGTGTGTGTCTCCGTGCCACCACGGCTCAGGCATCGTCCTTCCATCCTCACTCTCCTGTGGGATTAAGAATATTTTACATGCCGGTGCGGTGGCGCACGCCTGTAATCCCAGCACTTGGGAGGCAGAGGCAGGCGGATTTCTGAGTTCGAGGCCAGCCTGATCTACAGAGTGAGTTCCAGGACAGCCCGGACTACACAGAGAAACCCTGTCTCACAAAACAAAACAAAACAAAACAAAACAAAACAAAACAAAACAAAACAAAACAAAACAAAAAAAAAAAAAAAAAGAAAGAAAGAAAATATCTTACTTTTTTCCTCTGTCTGTCTCTCTCTCTCCCCACTCCCTCCCAGGGTCTTTCTATATAGTAGTTTTGGCTGTCCTGGAACTTGCTATGTAGATCAGGCTAGTCCCTTGAACTCACAGTAATCCTCCTGTCTCTGTCTCCCGAGTTCAGGGATTCGAGGCATGCACTGCCATGGCCAGCCAGCATGCTTTTTTTTTTTTTGGTTTTTCGAGACAGGGTTTCTCTGTGTAGTCCTGGCTGTCCTGGAATTCACTCTGTAGACCAGGCTGGCCTCGAACTCAGAAATCCGCCTGCCTCTGCCTCCCAAGTGCTAGGATTAAAGGTGTGCGCCACCACCAGCATGCTATTTTAACACATGCAGAATGATGTGTAATGATCAGATCAGGCTGACTAAAGGACCTAGCACCCCCTCCCCCCCCCCCCCGACGAGTACCAACCAGCTCTGCTGGAAACATTCAGAGTCCTCAGGCCCAGCTCTCCCGCAGGCTCTTACTCTCTCGTCTCTCACCATCCCATCTGTCTCTCTCCCTTCTTTGTCTTTGCTCTCCAGGACATGTTCCTGATGGCTGCCATGGGCCCTCCAGGGGGTGGACGGACTGTGATCTCCCCCAGGCTGCAGAGTCGCTTCAACATCATCAACATGACCTTCCCCACTGTGAGGCCCTGGGGGTGGCGGAAGGGACGGGATGGGCCGGGCAGAGCCATTCCAGTTCCTTAGAATGAGGGGTGAGGCGAGGGTCCAAGGCGCCAGCAGAGGGGCACGCAGGGAGCTGTGGCCCAGACAGGTGGGACTGCAGAAGCCTTGGCATCCGAGCCAGGACAGCTGCAGCGTTTGCAAGCTCGGCAAGCTGGCTCTGGAATGTGGAGCCCGTGGTCTCCATGGCCACACTGAGAATGCTGGGGCGGATACAAACTCAGGAGGTGACCTTACACAGCTGACAGCCACAACCAGCGCCAGGGTTAGGGAGCGATGAATATAAGCGTGAGGGGACTTACTCTTTTTCTTTTTAGTTTTTGAGATAAGATCTCACTAAATGTAGTCCAGAGTGGTTTTAAACCCTTTCTAGCTCAGCGTCCCAAATGGCAAGTTTGCAGGTGTGTATCACTAACGTGTATCACTGCACTCTTGGCCCTTTCCGTTTCTGTGTAGCCCTGGCTGTCCTGAAACTCACTCTGTAGACCAGGCTACCCTCAAATTCATAGAGATCCGCCTCCCGAGTGAGTACTGGGATTAAAGGCACATGCCACTACACCTGGCTTACACTTAACTCTTAATTAAACATTTTCTTTAAGTTAAAATTAATGTGAAGCAGGAAAGGGCATGAGCCCCTAGGACTGCATAATCGATGGAGAGAGGCTTCTTCCCAGATTGGCCCTGTGATCTCCACACATGCCCTGTGCACACACATGGCCACAGACATAGAAATACAATTAATTTTAAAAAATAAAAAGTAAAACGTTTTTGATGAACGAGACACCCACATTTTATGTGTGAGGTCAGTACAGTGTGTTCCCAAGCCACCGTGAAGGCCACAGTGAAGGCTCACCAGCCGAGCCCACCCATCTTTACTTACCATGTTTGTGTTTATTATAGATGGATTGTATAATTTTTTTCATTTTTAAGGGTTATATAAAAAATGAGTTCTTTTAATTAGAGTTTTATTTATTTAATGCCTCTTCGGCTCTGCTCATGAGGCGAGCGTGGCGTTTGTTTGCCTCACACTGGCGCTGGCCCTGGCCCTGGCTGCAGGCCCGGGAACCTTCCTTAGGAAGTGAGTGTGAGGCCTCTTTCCAGGAATCCCAGATCATCCGCATATTTGGCACCATGATCAACCAGAAGCTTCAGGACTTTGAAGAAGAGGTCAAACCCATTGGGAACGTGGTGACAGAGGCCACCCTGGATGTTTACAATACGGTGGTACAGCGCTTCCTGCCCACGCCAGCCAAGATCCATTACCTCTTCAACCTCCGAGACATCTCCAAGGTAGGCACTGGGCCACGCCCCTGCTTTGACCTGACTCAGCCCCCTCCGCATTTTCTTAAAATGAGCCTTAGGGGGCTCCATAGCAGGGCTAGAGAAATGGCTCAGAGGTTAACAGTACTTGCTACTCTTAGCGAGGCCCTGGGTTTGGTTCCCAGCACCTGCACCTACCTGGGACTCACAACTGTGTGTAACTCCAGTTCCTCCATTGCACACAGGTAGTACACAGGTATGCATGTAAGACTCGTAAAATTAAAATAAAACTTTTAAAAAGAACAAGAGTGGCTGGAGACTTGGCTCAGTGGTTAAGGGCACTTGTTCTTGTGAAGGACCAGGATTTAATTCCCAGGATTTATGTGGAGGCTCACCACTTCCTCAGGCACCAGGCATGCTTGTGCTGCACAGACATACATACAGGATGAATAAAATAAATCTAAAAGAATAAAAAGAAAAAGGAGGAAGAGGAAGTGGAGGAGGAGGAGGAAGAAGAATTATTCCATAGCAAGGGGCTGGGGAGGTGTGGGAGTCAGTCAGCCATTAGGATTGCTTCTGTTTGCAGTTTTTGTTGTTGTTGTTGTTTGTGTTTGAGACAGAGTCTCTCTGTGTAGTTCTGACTGTCCTGTAAGTCTCCATGTAGACCAGTGTCTTAGTCAGGGTTCCTATTCCTGCACAAACATCATGACCGAGAAGCAAGTTGGGGAGGAAAGGGTTTATTCAGCTTATACTTCCACAGTGCTCTTCATCACCAAAGGAAGTCAGGACTGGAACTCAAGCAGGTCAGGAAGCAGGAGCTGATGCAGAGGCCATGGAGGGATGTTTCTTACTGGCTTGCTCAGCTTTCTTTCTTTTCTTTTTTTTTTTTTTTTTTTGGTTTTTCGAGATAGCGTTTCTCTGTGTAGCCCTGGAACTCACTCTGTAGACCAGACTGGCCTCGAACTCAGAAATCTGCCTGCCTCTGCTTCCCAAGTGCTGGGATTACAAGCGTGCGCCACCACCGCCCGGCCTCAGCTTGCTTTCTTATAGAACCCAAGACTACCAGCCCAGGGATGGCACCACCCACAAGGGGCCTTCCTCCCTTGATCACTAACTGAGAAAATGCCCCACAGGTGGATCTCATGGAGGCACTTCCCCAGCTGAAGCTCTTTTCTCTGTGATAACTCTCCAGGCTGTGTCGAGTTGACACACAAAGCCAGCCAGTGCACCCAGGCTGGCCCCAAACGCAAGCGCAGTGATACACTTGCCCCTGCTGCTGGGTGCTGGGATTAAGGCGTGTACCGCCATGCTCCGAGTGCTTCTGCTCTTGTAGAGCCTTGAATTTGCTCTCCAGCACCCACACTGGGTGACTCACAAACACAGCTAACCTCAGCTTTGGGGAATTCAAAGCCTTTTTCTGGCCCTTGTCGGCTCCTGCACATGTGTCACACACACACACACACACACACACACACACACACACACCCTTCCCCCCCCCCCGTGTGTGTCTCTCTCTCTCTCTCTCACACACACACACACACACACACACACACACACACGTTCATATATACACATGACACACAAATATATGTACATATACATTATTTTTGTCTTTTTTTAAGATTTATTTATTTATTATATGTAAGTACATTTTAGCTGTCTTCAGACACCCCAGAAGAAGGAGTCAGATGGTTGTTAGCCACCATGTAGGTGCTGGGATTTGAACTCAGGACCTTCAGAAGAGCAGTCAGTGCTCTTAACTGCTGAGCCACCTCTCCAGCCCAGTTTTTTTTTTTAATCTTAAGAAAATAAAGGCCGGGCATGGTGGCACACGCTTGTAATCCCAGCACTTGGGAGGCAGAGGCAGGTGGATTTCTGAGTTTGAGGCCAGCCTGGTCTACAGAGTGAGTTCCAGGACAGCCAGGGCTACACAGAGAAACCCTGTCTCGAAAAAAAACCCAAAAAAACAAAAACAAACAAACAAACAAAAACCAAAAGAAAATAAAAATAGGAATCCACATCAAAGCAGGTGCCTAAAGCCACCCCTCTCCCACAATGCTGCACACTCTGCTCTTGCCTTCGGCTCTGGAAAGGATCTCCTTCTTCCCTCTTCTTCAATGATTGCTTTGACTCTCCAGGTCTTCCAGGGCATGCTTAGAGCCAACAAGGACTTCCATGATACCAAAGCCAGCATCACCAGACTCTGGATTCATGAGTGTTTCAGGTGACGTGTCTGGGTGTCCTGGCCTGACCGCCCCACCCCCAACTCCAGCCCTCTCCTCTGGCTCCACTTTATCTCCCCAGGACTGTTCTCTTCCTGAGATCCTCCCCAACTGTTTCCCAACAGAGTCTTCTCTGACAGACTGGTTGACACAGCAGACATGGAAGCCTTTATGGGCATCTTAAGTGACAAACTCGGTACCTTCTTTGACCTCACGTTTCATCATCTCTGTCCCAACAAACGCCCTCCCATCTTCGGTGAGCTAGGAACAGGGGCACATTTGAGCCTTAGAAGGTTGGGGTTAGAAGGTCAGGGCATGGGGCTAATGGCCCTGAGGGACCTCTGGGGAGGGCCAGGCATTGCGGATGCTAATGCCCTTCTCCTGCGGCTTAGGGGACTTCCTGAAGGAGCCCAAGGTCTATGAAGACCTGGTAGACCTGACAGTATTGAAGACAGCCATGGAGACGGCCCTGAATGAGTACAACCTGTCTCCTTCTGTTGTGCCGATGCAGCTGGTGCTCTTCCGGGAGGCCATAGAGCATAGTGAGTGCTTGCAGCCTCCGCCCTTCTGTTTTCCAACCGCCCTTTCCCCTCGAAGGCCACTCCCAAATCAAGTTCTAGAAGTTGTTTTCCTTTCCGGTCCAACCATATTCTTGTGCCAGTGTGGTTTATCTATTTATTCATTTTTGGTTTAAGACAGGGTCTTGCTGTGTAACCCTTGCCCGCTCTCGAATTGCTGGTTAGAGCAAACGGGTCTTAAACTCGTGGACCTCTCTGCCTCTCTCTGGGATTACAGGCCTGCGGTGCCACAGCTATCCACAAGGGTTAACTGGACCAGGGGAAGGTTAAATGCTGATTTGCCGTCAGAGCCTTAGGCACTACCCTCTCCACTCTTTATTTCTTGACTAATTCAGCCTCAGAGGTTTTGATCCCTAGCCCAGGGTTTGGAAATTGCTTGGATTTGCTCATCCAGTGCGCTACCCTCACCCCGCCCCCCAGTCACTAGGATCGTGCGTGTAATCGGACAGCCCCGAGGCAACATGCTGCTGGTGGGGATTGGGGGCAGCGGGCGGCAGAGCCTGGCCCGCTTGGCGTCTTCCATTTGCGAGTACAACACATTCCAGATTGAGGTCACCAAGCACTACCGCAAGCAGGAGTTCCGAGACGGTACGGCTGGGTTCTTTAACACGGGCAGGGGTTTTAGAATGAAAGCCGAGCTGCCCGGTGGTGAGCTGGCCCTGGCCTTTGTGTGCTGGGAGCGCTCATGGCTGGGGAAGGTCCTCCAGCTCAGAGGCTCAGGATGGGAAGTCTGAAGCAAGTCTTTTCCTTCGCCTTTCACTTGTTTGGCCAGATATCAAGCGCCTGTATCGACAGGCAGGGGTAGAACTCCAGACCACGTCTTTCCTTTTCGTGGACACCCAGATAGCGGATGAATCCTTCCTAGAAGACATCAACAACATCCTCAGCTCAGGCGAAGTCCCCAATCTCTACAAGTCCGACGAATTTGAAGAGGTATGGCTTCCTTCAGTACTGAGTTGGTTCATTGGCTTTCCTAACAAACCACCAGACTCCCACAGATTCCACATCTGTTTCTCTAGCACCCCAATCTCCCAGATCAGTGTCTGTGAGGCTGAGGGCATGCTTCTCTGTCAGTCATCCCCCCGGGGCCTCACGGGTAGGGCTGCTTTAAACCCCACTCCAGTCTGCCAGCCTAACTGCCCGTCTGGCTGCTCCTGCCGTGAGAGGCCGGTCCCCTGATACCGTGTGGTTTCTGAGCAGATCCAGAACCACATCATAGAGCAGGCCCGGTCAGAGCAGATACCGGAGTCCTCGGACAGCCTCTTCGCATACCTCATCGAGCGCGTGCGCAACAACCTGCACATCGTGCTCTGCCTGAGCCCCGTGGGGGACCCCTTCAGGTGATGCTTCCTGAGCTGACCATGGGGGACCCCTTCAGGTGATGCTTCCTGAGCTGACCATGGGGGACCCCTTCAGGTGATGCTTCCTGAGCTGACTGTGGGGGACCCCTTCAGGTGATGCTTCCTGAGCTGACCATGGGGGACCCCTTCAGGTGATGCTTCCTGAGCAGACTGTGGGGACCCCTTCAGGTGATGCTTCCTGAGCCCTGTGGGGGACCCCTTCAGGTGATGCTTCCTGAGCCCCATGGGGGACCCCTTCAGGTGATGCTTCCTGAGCCCCATGGGGGACCCCTTTAGGTGATGCTTCCTGAGCCCCATGGGGGACCCCTTCAGGTGATGCTTCCTGAGCTGACTGTGGGGAACCCCTTCAGGTGATGCTTCCTGAGCTGACCAGCTCCTGCAGGCTTCCCATTGTCTTTGGCTTTCTGTGTTCTTTGCAAGTTAGCACATCCCATATGACGCTCTCCACAGTTTAGGGGCATTATCCACAGTGTACCCACGTATATAAAATAAATATAGCTGGAGCAAGCAGGGCTAGAAGAAATTAAATTTAAAAAAAAAAAAAAAAAAAAGGAAGAAGCCGGGCAGTGGTGGCGCACACCTGTAATCCCAGCACTTGGGAGGCAGAAGCAGAGGCAGGTGGATTTCTGAGTTCGAGGCCAGCCTGGTCTACAGAGTGAGTTCCAGGATAGCCAGGGCTACACAGAGAAACCCTGTCTTGAAAAACCAAAACCAAAAAAAAAAAAAAAAAAAAAATCTAACTAGCATAAGTGTAGGAAGCAGGCAGAGCAGATGGAGAGGCAAAATGGGTTACCACTATGCTTATGTTTTAATTTATGGTATATAGTGTATTGTATTTACCAAGGTCCCCGAGCCATGCCGAGCATTCTTCTTGGGTTACCTCACCGGATTCTTAACAACCTTAGGATATACTGTTAATCTCCTTCTAGAGATGAGGGAGCTGATGTCTGAGAATGTTAGATACTACTTGCTCAAGATCAACATCTAGAAAATGTGGGCCTTTTTGATCTGAGAGCATTTCTTAATGTTACGCTGAGCTAGCTCTATCTCTGGGGAGGTAAATCCTGAGGAACCGATCGGAAGAGGAGGACAGGGCCTTTGGGTCACTGCAGAGCGTATGGACATCTGTTAGAAAGCTAAGGGCATCGTGAGTAGACTTAACTCTCCTGGACTTCTTCCTAGGAATTGGATTCGCCAGTACCCGGCCTTAGTAAACTGTACAACCATCAACTGGTTCTCAGAGTGGCCCCGAGAGGCCTTGCTAGAGGTGGCTGAGAAGTACCTTATAGGAGTGGACTTGGGGACACAGGAGAATGTGAGCTTCCCCTGACACACCCACACCCCCTTCATGCCTGCTCCACACCCTGATCTCATATCCTATATCACTGGCTTCAGATCCACAGGAAAGTGGCCCAAATCTTTGTCACCATGCACTGGTCGGTGGCTCAGTATTCCCAGAAGATGCTGTTGGAGTTGCGGAGACACAACTATGTCACACCCACAAACTATCTGGAGCTTGTGTCTGGGTATAAAAAGTACGAAAGCCGAGAGACATGGTGGGGCAGGGGGTGGGGGGTGGGGTGGGGAGGTTGTGGCCCGTGCCAGGGTTTTGGTGTCTTTTGAAGATGTTGATTGGTAAAGTGATGTCCTAGGAGATATCCAGGGTCTGGCCAAGGGGACAGGCTGGAGGCTATGGGCACTGTTTGGGTGGGGGCGGGGTGGGGCGGGGTGGGAGGATGGTGGCAGGTGCACAGAGCATCTTAGTTATTCCCAGAAGTGAATGAGGGGAGGCGCTCCCGTTGAGAAGGCCTTTCCTAGAGCCCCTCCCTGGTCTTGTCTGTCCCCCCAGGCTCTTACTTGGCCTATACCCTGTCTGTCCTTATGTCCTGGACATGTCCTATGGTTTTCAGACTACAGTTTATGCGGAAGTTTATCATAACCTTTGTAATCCTCTCCTCTCTCCCTCTAATGTCCCCTAGACTGGCCATTCCTGTGGATTGGGTAGTGAGGTGACACATGCCTGCAGATTCCCCACACTAGGAAGGCTGACGTGGGAAGATTATGAGTTCAAGGCTAGCCTGGCTGCATACAAGGATCCTATCTCAAAAATGGGCAAGGGCTGGGAATGGTGGCTCATGCCCTTGTTCCCAGCTGTCAGGAGGCAGAGGCAGGGGGATTCCCGAGAGTTCAAGGCTAGTCTGGTCTACATAGTGAGTTCTAGGCCAGTCATCACTACATGGTGAGACCCTGTCTCAAAATCAATCAGCCGGGCGGTGGTGGCGCACGCCTGTAATCCCAGCACTTGGGAGGCAGAGGCAGGTGGATTTCTAAGTTTGAGGTCAGCCTGGTCCACAGAGTGAGTTTCAGGACAGCCAGGGCTACACAGAAAAACCCTGTCTCAAAAAACCAACAAAACAAAACAAAACACCAAAAACCAACCAACCAAACAAACAAACAAAAAAACCCCACCAGATGTGCGGGCAAATTTCCCCACAAACCAAGCATTTTCCCCCAAAATGGCCTTATGTGCTAAAAGTTAGCTTAATCCTATCCTGTCTACTTGGAGCTGGAAAAGAACCTGCAGGTTAAGGTTTCAGTCCCAGTTCAGACTTGGGGAGCAAACCTCGTGCTGTCTGTGCTGTGTCCCTGCCCAATCCTCAGCCTCCCTGACCTAACTCACTGGCTGATCAGAAAGGACGCTTTCTCTTGAGACAATGTTTCACATATATAGCCCAGCCCGGTTTTGAACTCACTATTTAGCTGAGGCCAGCCTCAAATTCGTAGCAATCCTGCCTCAGACTCCCTAGTGCTGGGATCACATGCATGACCCACTACATCCACCAGGATTGGGTATTTTAATCAATGTTGGGGAGGGGGGCGGGGAAGAGAAGCAGTTTGCGCCAGGCAGTGGTGGTGCACACCTTTAATCCTGGCACTCTGGAGGCAGAGGCAGGCCGATCTGAGTTCAAGGCCAGCCTGGTCTACAGGTTGATTTCTAAAACAGCCAGAGCTACACAGAGAAACCCTGTCTTTAAATAAGTACATAAATAATCAATCAATCAATTTGTAAGAATGATAGTCAGCATCAATCCACCCATTCATCATATAATTTTGAACCCTTACTATCTGCTAGGCACTTTTTAGAGTAATGTCCAGCCCCGCCTTTCTGGCGTTCTGCCCTTTTCTATTTGCCAAACGTTTTTGATAAACCCTTCAGCCCAGGAAATACCTATATCTTTGTTTTAAAAAAAAATCCAGATTTCTAGCTTCTCTCTAAATAACAGAAATGTAACAAGACTGGGCCCCATTAATTCCTACCCAGAGAGAGGCTAAGGGGGGCTCACTCGCCCCCTTGGGTGGGTTGGAGTTTTCTGGACCACTATGGTCCAGTCGCCTGCTGCACCGTGTGGGCGGTGAAAGGGCCCCCTGGAGAGGAAGTGATGTGTCAGAATGCTGTTTAACAAGCTGATCCCAAGCTCAGTATAGAGAATAAATCAGAGAAATACGAAGACCTGTGGGGAATTTGTTGGAAACGGTAAAGACCTGACCAGCCTACGTGTCTGTATGTGAGGGCAGGGAAATGGCCAGAGAGACAGAGACAGACAGAGTGTGTGTGTGTGTGTGTGTGTGTGTGTGTGTGTGTGTGTGTAACCGAGACACCACAGGAAGGAAGATTCCGTAGGGCCCCTCCGGTCCCTGGAGTCTCTCCCTGCATGCGACTTACCACAAGCCCCTCTGCAGGCTTCTGGGAGAAAAGCGGCAGGAACTGCTGGACCAAGCCAATAAGCTTCGAACTGGATTGTTCAAGATTGACGAAACCAGGGAGAAAGTCGAAGTGATGTCCTTGGAGCTGGAGGACGCCAAGAAAAAAGTGGCCGAGTTCCAGAAGCAGTGCGAAGAGTACCTGGTCATCATTGTCCAGCAGAAGCGGGAGGCGGACGAGCAGCAGAAGGTCACTGGGCCTGCGCCATAGTCGGCTCCTCCAGGGTTCCCCGGGAGAGGCTTCCTACCTCAGTTACCCCGGCCCTCGCCTCTTCCCCGGCTTCCGTCTCACCAGCCCTGTGGCTCCCACCTCTGCTCAAGACACAGACGGAACCCTTTCTTTTCTTTTCTTTTCTTTTCTTTTCCTTTCCTGTCTAGGCCGTCACTGCCAATAGTGAGAAGATCGCTATTGAGGAGGTCAAATGCCAGGCGCTGGCCGACAATGCCCAGAAGGATCTAGAGGAGGCATTGCCCGCCCTTGAAGAAGCCATGCGGGTACCAGAGGCTGGCACTAGATGGTGCCAGGAGTGGGAATGGGGCCAGCCTTTTGATCCGGGGGTGGGGGTGGGGGTCTGTGGGCAAGTTGAGGGGAAAGGTAACGCCTCAGTCGGGCCGTGTCCAGGAAGGACCCATCTTGCTGTCTGAGTTCTCTGAGTGAGTCCCTTTGCTCAGGCCCTAGAGTCTCTGAACAAGAAGGACATAGGTGAGATCAAGTCCTACGGACGACCCCCTGCACAGGTGGAAATTGTAATGCAGGCCGTCATGATCCTTCGAGGCAATGAGCCCACGTGGGCAGAAGCGAAGCGGCAGTTAGGTAGGCCGAGGGCATTGTGAGACAAGACATCCATCTGTCCAGTGTTTATTGATCAAGTGTGGGGTCAGACCTGCATGGAGGAGCTGCAGAGACCCCGGGAGCACAGGGCGTAGGAGGGAGCGAAGACCTGAACATGCACTAGAATTCCTTAGGAGGACAGGGCGGAAGCCAGCTCCTTGCGCCACAATCAAAAGAACATTGATCTGAAGCATTAGAATGCACCGCGAGAGCCGAGGGCAGGAGTGCCCGGTGCCCCGTGGGGGCAGGAGCGGGAACGGAGAAATGGCTCTTCCTTCTCTCCGCTTCTCTTCAGCTGGCTCTGTCCCACTCCCTGGCCCTTTCTCTGTGTGTCTGTGCAGGTCCATATGTTGTAGGAGGTGTGCCTGTATGTGCATGCTTGCTTGGAGTGTGTGTGTGTGTGTGTGTGTGTGTGTGTGTGTGTGTGCTGGGAAAGCCAAGAGTCAGTCTTGGGTGTTGTTCCTCAGGCACCACTTACCTTTGTTCCTTTTGAGACAGGGAATCTGACTGAGACTTGGGGTTCACTGCTCACCTAGGGTGACTGACCAGGGTACTAGGGAGATTCTCCTGTCTGCCTCCCCCAGTGCGGGGATTATAGGTGCTTGGGATCATGCCTGGCTTTTTATTTAAGTGTTGGGGATTGCACTCACGTCTTGATGCGTGTGTTATAAGCATCTTTACTGACTGAGCCATCTCTCTGGGCTCTATCTTTATTTTGTGGCTTTCTCTGTTTTGAGTTCCCACAGCAGAATGCAGCTCTGCTCCCCCCACCCCCCCAAAAAAGACAGTTTTTTGCAGCTAAGAAAGTGCAAAGCACATAGAAAGAATGCTATGTTGGGTGATTTAACTGATTTTTTTTGGAATAGGAGACCAGGCTGGGGAGACTGAGGAGGCCCTGGGGGCTGAGAGGATACCAGAGGAAGGAGCAAGATTATAAGGGGTCAAATATCTTGGCCTTGGGAACTTGAAAAGCCATGAGGAGCTGTGGTAAAGGAACAGGATTTGGTTGTCTGGCTGAGGCCTGCATCAAAATGTCCACAGGGGAGCAGAACTTCATCAAGTCTCTGATCAACTTTGATAAAGACAACATCTCAGATAAAGTGCTGAAGAAGATAGGAGCTTACTGTGCCCAGCCCGACTTCCAGCCTGATATCATTGGCAGAGTCTCCCTGGCTGCTAAGTCCCTCTGCATGTGGGTGCGGGCCATGGAGGTAGGTGGTGGTAGAGGTGAGTGGGAGGAAGGGCCTGGGAAGCTGAGGGGTGGCAGGTGCAGAGGGGCTTGGCGGGTGGGTGGGTTGGCGGGTGAGTGGGTTGGCGGGTGAGTGGGTTGGCGGGTGAGTGGGTTGGCGGGTCAGGGGCTTGGCGGGTGAGTGGGTTGGCGAGTGAGTGGGTTGGCGGGTGAGTGGGTTGGCGGGTGAGTGGGTTGGCAGGTGGGTGGGTTGGCGGGTGAGTGGGTTGGCGGGTGAGGGGCTTGGCGGGTGAGTGGGTTGGCGGGTGAGTGGGTTGGCGGGTGAGTGGGCTTGGCGGGTGAGGGACTTGGTGGTTGATGGGAGTCCCCGATGCCTGCCCGTCTTCCCACAGCTGTATGGGCGTCTGTATCGAGTGGTAGAGCCCAAGCGGATCCGAATGAATGCTGCCATGGCCCAGCTTCAGGAGAAGCAAGCGGCCCTAGCTGAGGCCCAGGAGAAGCTGCGGGAGGTGAGCACCCCCTGTTCTTGCCTGTAGCCGTTCCTCTCTGTCTCACTCTGTTACCGTGTTCCTCCAGCTGACTCTATGCCCGACTCTGCTACCCTACAATATTGTACTGTCTCTCCCCTGCTCTGTGTCCTGTTTAGATCCGTGTGAAGCTTAGGGGATTGCGTCGGGGGGAGAGGCTCCTAGGGCCCTGGAGCCCTTCAAGAGATGGACAGAGCTGGTTACCTCTGTCACAGCCTTTCTAATACATTGTGGGCTATTGACTGACTGTATGTGCTTCGAGTAAGTCTGCAACAGGGGGAGGGATCCACAGGGCCAGGATGCCAGCTGCTGGCCTGGAACAGCAGGAGGGTGTCTGTACTGGGGTCAGCTTGGGGCTTTCCAGGAGCTGGAGGTGGGGGTTAGTTACTATGTACAGGGTAGACAAGTCAGGCAACTTCCCACAAGATATGTGCACAGTTGACTCTTAAATGATAAAGAAGAGTTAAGTGCTACTATCAAAAGAATTCAGAATTCTCTGTCATTTGGTAATTTATTTTTTAAATCATAGGTTTAATGGATAGTACAACACATGAGACAGTACTCGCCTTTGATCCCAGCACTTAGAAGAAAAGACAGGCAGATCTCTGTGAGGTGGAGGCCAGCCTGGTCTATATAGTGAGTTCTAGGACAGCCAGAGCTAGAGAGAGAGAGACAGAGATAGAGAGACCCTGTCTCAAACAATAACAACAAAATAAAAAATATATACCTTCTTCCCCTAAATAACATACTCACATTGAAATTAGTTAGTTTGAAATTCAAAAAGCACAAAAGAATACACAAGAAAAAGCCTTTCCCCATAAGAGAAGGGCCCACAGAATGAACTAACCAGGACTCATGGGGCTCACAGAGACTGAACTGACAGCCAGGGAAGCCTGTATGGGTCTGACCTGGGTTCTCTGCATGTATGTTCTGGTCTGCATCACCCCACCCAGCCCTGACTGAGAGTGGATGCCTAGTCTGCTCTCGATTGTTATGCCATATGTGGTTGGTATACCAGGGAGGCCTGACCTTTGCTGAAGGGATTCCAAGGTGGAGTGGATCTGGAGTGGGGGGGGGACTGAGTGGAGGGGGGGAGACTGAGTGGAGGGGGGGACTGCAGCCGGGATGTAATACCTGAGAGAAGAAGACATTTTAACAAAGATTCTCTCCCACCTTCTGTTCTGTAGCACCAAATTCCTCTCCATGAATGAGCAGCCAATTTTTACAAAATCTTGTCCACCCATCCAAAACTGATCTATGTTCCTGTGAGTGGTCGCGCATGCACCACATACAAGCACACACATACAAGCATATATACACAAATGCACAAACATACCTACATACTTTTACATACTTGCAATGGTTTGAATGAGAACAGCCTCATTGGTTCATATATTTGAATATTTAGCAAGAAGTGGATGGAACTCTTTGAAAGGATTAGAAGGATTAGAAAGTGTGGTCTTGGCTGGGCAGTGGTGGCGCACGCCTTTAATCTCAGCACTTGGGAAGCAGAAGCAGGCGGATTTCTGAGTTCGAGGCTAGCCTGGTCTACAGAGTGAGTTCTAGGATAACCAGGGCTATACAGAGAAACCCTGTCTCGAAAAACAAACAAACAAACAAAAAAAAAACCAAACAAACAAAAAAAAAAAGTGTGGTCTTGTTGGAGGGAGTGTGTCCTCTACAGCGGGCTTTGGGATTTTAAAAGCCCATGCCAGAGCAGAAGGCAGTGGTGGCACATACCACACCTTCAATCTCAGCCCTTGGGAGGCAGAGGCAGGTAGATCTCTGAATTCAAGGTCTACATGGTGAGTTCCAGGCAGCTGGGACTACACAGAGAAACCCTGTCTCAATCTAAAAAAAAAAGCCCATGCCAGTGCTGGGATTACAGGCGTGCGCCACCACCCCAGGCCATTCTCTCTTGCTCTCACTGCTGCCTCTCCCTTTCTCCCTCTCCTCTGTTGCCCTCGGATTAACCACTGCTCCAGGGCTATACCTGCCTGCTGCTCACCATGGTGACACAGACTAACTCTCTAAAAGAGCCAAGAGTAGGCCCCCAATTAAATGCTTCTTTCTATAAATTGCCTTAGTCATTTGTCTCTTCACAGATGTAGAACGGTAAGCAGCACAGGGTGTGCATGCGCAAACACACACACACACACACACACACACACACACATTTTCATTACACACACCGTTTGGTGTCTTCTTTATTTACCTATAGATTAGTTGCCAATAGAGCTGGGCTAGGCACCATGTCTGTGAGTTCATGATGACCTACCCCAGCCCATAGCTGGTCTCTGTCTCTTCCCATCACGGTCATTTTTACTGTCTTTAGTTCTGCCCGTGCAGAGAAGCCGTCTAGGCTCCTAGTCATCTGTCCACGCACACGCGTCCATCCCTCCATCTTGTTGTCATAAGCCCCTCCTAGCTCTCTATCGCCTTCTCCCTCACAGTCCCTTGCCCCAGGAGGTCATAGCCTCAGGTGAGGCAACCAGCTGGGAAAGTTTCTCACCCAGATGAGTCACATCCTGGGCCAAGCCTTTAAGTCCTCCTTTTGTATTTAAACAATGGGACCTCTGGAGTTCCCTGGCTGCCTGTGATTCATTCCCTGGATAAACAGAGTTCACTGTTAGGACTCTAAGTGGATGAGGCACGTGCTCAACCACAGCTTGGTAAGAGGAAGCAGGAGAGCTATGTGCAGTGGGGGCGGGGTGAGGGGTAGGGATCCTCTGGTCTCAGATATTCAAGCTTAGCCTGAACAAGATGGTGAGGGCCCTGTCTCTAAAAAAAGTAAACAGAGGGGGGAAACCAACATTTTCCCCTTGTTGCTGATACAGGTTCTAAAACTCAAGAGTCAAATGAATCTTTATTTATTTATTTATTTTGCTTTTAAAAAACCTTTTCTTTCTTTTTATTTTTTTGTTTTGTTTTGTTTTTTGTTTTTTGTTTTTGTTTTTGTTTTTTTGAGACAGGGTTTCTCTGTGCAGTCCTGGCTGTCCTGGAACTCACTCTGTAGACCAGGCTGGCCTCGAACTCAGAAATCCACCTGCCTCTGCCTCCCAAGTGCTGGGATTACAGGCGTGCGCCACCAATGCCTGGCTTTTTTTTTTTTTTTTTTTTTTTTTTTGGTTAAAAAACTTTTTTATTGATTCTTTGCACATTTCACATTGGGCACCCCAAGCCCACTCATCTCCCCAGCCCTTTATCTCCACCCTTTGCCCCTGCAACCTCCCTCACAAAAGAAAAAGAAAAGAAAGATCTCATTGTGAACGCTGTAGAGTGCCACAGTGTGTCACACAGCATTCCCTTTTGTCCACACTTCTTTGCTTGTAAATGTTCATTACAACAACGGGTTGTTCCAGTTTGAGGCCTCTGGCTTCTGCTACACCACCAACCCTGGATCCTCACAGGGACTCCGCTCAGCTCTCCCACTGTTGTGGGATCCTTTGGATCTGCAGGAGCGGCCCCTTCACTCCCTCCAGCACTCCACGGATGGGGTAGATGTTGGGATGGGCTGACTCAAAGCCCTGGATCTGGGCCTGGATGGTAGCTGAGGGGATCAGTCTGCCAGTTCTCCTGAGCCCAGACCACCAGGGCCAGCTCTCCAACACTTCCCTGGCTAGCTCACCCAACGTGGGATCTGGCAAGAGGCAAAGCCAGCTCACCCACTCCCACGCGAGGAGGACCAGCTTTAGTGTGGTGCCCTGGTCAGGCCTGCGGCCTTCTCTCCTGAGTGCTGCAGCTGCTGACGGGCAGGGCCAGCTCTCCTGCTCTCCCACTCTTCCAACCCTAGGGCCGACCAGATCTCCAGCCTGCTGGAGGTGGAGAGGGACAAGGGCATCTCTTCTTTGCCCACACCACCGCACAGCATGAAGAACAGGGATGGCGCTCCCATGACACCCAGGAGAGGGCGGGGACAGCTCTGCACAGTCCTCAGTCATCGACATGGCTCTAAGTGGCAGTCCAGACCAGGGATGCCCACCCAGCCTTTGGTAGTAACATAACCCTCTGCTGCAGAGCTACAAATCCAGCTCTTAACTTGGCGGCAGCCCTGGACAGGACCTCACCATGGCCTTAAGTGGCAACACTGGCAACTCACATCAGGCTGTTCCTCACTGCCCTGCAGTCTCCAGTTCTGCCTCTCTTCATTGTGCCCACATTCCCCTCCTCCCTCTTTCTCTCCCATCACTCCACCACTTACATGCTCATCTCAGTGGCACCCAGGGCCTCTGGGTGTCTGGGGTCATCAAGAGTCTAGGCCCCACCTGCACTATGTGGTACTGGGCTGGAGGTCATCTTGGATGCAGTCTGTCCTCCAGGCCACATGACCTGATTGTTTGTTTTTTTGTTTTGTTTGTTTGGTTTTGTTTTATGTTTTATCAAGGCAGCCTCCTTTAGCCCAGGCTGCCTTGAACTTGCGATATAGCCAAGGATGACTTGAACTCTCCTGAGCCTCCTGCCTTCAGTTCCCAAATGCAGAGATTATATGTGCTGCGGTCAAACCCAAGGCTTTGTGCACCCCGGTGAGCTGGGTTCCCAGCCCTCCAGCTCCTAGTAAATGTTCTGGATAGGTTCTCCCTTCCATTGTCCAGGCTGGCTTTAAACTCTGCAGTCCTGAGTCCTCAGACTTGTCATTCGTTATCTTACATCAGCCTCTTAAGTAATTCCCTGAAGCCTGGCGGGAGCTTCTTCACATACACAAACAAACAAGCAAACAAACTGTGTTTGCGTGGGGTTTGTACTGGTGCATGCCAGTGCCCAGTGCCCAGAGGTGTAGGAGTTTCCTAGAACCAGAGTTCTAGACAGTTGTGAGCTGCCCCAGCAGTTGGTCCGTCCTTTGCACCTATGGCTTTGAATTCAAATTATCAAGCTTGGCATCAAGGGCCTTTACCCACGGAGTTTTGCTGGCCTGGGATGGCCAAGCAGCTGCTGTCGCTGCCACCATTTCTTTTCCGCTCTCCCTCCTCCTCAGCACATTTCTGTTTTGGGATAGTTTGTTTACAGCCTTAGCTAACTTACAGCTCTCTAGGTAGCCTAGGCTGGCCTTGGATGTGTAGGGATTCTCCTGCTGCTGCCTTTCAAGCCCTAGAGTTACAAGGTGGAGCCACCATTCATGACAGAGTCTCTTCTGGGGGTTACTAATGCCATGCATGAGGAGCCCTCTCTCAGGACCAAGTCACCTCCCAACACCACAGCATTGAAATGAATGAATGAATGAATGAATGAATGAATGTGGTCAGGCTTTTAAAAAGATAAACTAGTTTCCCTAAACGAGTGTGCCTCTCCCAGAAAAAGGGCGTAGCTGCATTTAGTGATGCACACCTTTAATTCCAGTATTTGGGGGGCAGAGGCAGGAGCGCCTCTAGAGGGTTGGAGGTCAGGCAGGACTAAATAGGTTAAGCTCCAGCGGCCAGGACTAGACCTCATCTGAATCACAAAAGCCTAAGGAATGCAGAGGGGTGAGGGGCAGGAACCACGGTTGGTTATTGTGCATCAGATGGTCAGCGCAGAAAACACACACAAGTAATAGTGTGTAGACTGAGCAGGTTACAGTTGGGAATGTATATGCATATGCCTACAGCATATGCCTGTAAATGACAATTAATTGAAAAATGAGGCAGTCAGTTTGAATTATAGCAAGGAGGAGTCAATGGGAGGATTTAGAACAGTGATTCTCACCTGTGGGTTGCGACCTCCATTATAATTATCAAAATTACAGTTATGAAGTAGCAACAGAATAGTTTTATGGTTGGAGGCCAGCATAGCATGAGGGACTGTATTCAAGAGTCGCAGCATTAGGAAGGTTGAGAGCCACTGATCTAGGAGGAGGAAAAGGCGGGAGAAATGATGTCATATTATAACCTCAAAAAGAAAAGAAACAAATTATTTTGGTTTTTCGAGACAGGGTTTCTTAGTTCAAGGCCAGCCTGGTCTACAGAGTGAGTTCCAGGACAGTCAGGGCTACACAGAGAAACCCTATCTCCAAAACAAAAAGACACGGTTTCTCTGTGTAGCCTGGGCTCAGCTGGAACTTGCTCTATAGACAAGGCTGGCCTCGAACTCACAGAGATCTGCCTGCCTCAGCTTCTAGAGTGCTAGGATTAAATTCATGTGCCAGAAAAAAAATTTTTTTTAAAGAGCTAAAAGGTTGTCTTAGTTCAAAGTCAAGTTTCTTAAGAAGTACCATTTAGGAATAAAAAGACACGCAAACGTTTCATAGGGCATGTATGGCTTCCATACACAAGGATGCTCTCTCAAACCACCAATGATGTCTTGCCCATGACCACAGTAGAAACTCAACAGAGCCTAAGGGAGTGAGGTCTATGGAGGCCATCTTGGATTTAGCTTTGCTGGAGTTTCAGTTATGAAACTGAATTTAAGTTTAATGAGGAAGCCTCCATTAATAGACTATATAAGAACGAGATACAACCTAAGTCATAAGCATTTGCCACAATAGGGAGTGTGGGAGACACACATACTTTTTTTAGGAGGTAAGTTTATTTTGGTTGTTTTAAAACATAAAATTTATTTACTTCAAAGTATATATCAAGTCTTTGAAACATTTTTTTTACAATCCTTTCTTTTGTTTGTTTGTTTGTTTTTTCGGAGACAGGGTTTCTCTGTGTAGCCCTGGCTGTTCTGGAACTCACTCTGTAGACCAGGCTGGCCTCGAACTCAGAAATCCTCCTGCCTCTGCCTCCCAAGTGCTGGGATCACAGGCGTGTGCTACCACGCCCGGCTCAAATTTTTCTGTGTAAAGGTATTTTGCCTGCCTTGCGTGTGTGTACCAAGTTAGTGTCTGGTGCCCACAGATACCAGATGCCCTGGAACTGGAGTTACAGACAATTGTGAGCTGTCAAGTGGGTGCTGGGAATCAAACCTGGGTCCTCTTCCAGATCAACAAGTGCTCTGAGGCCGGGAGGTGGTGGTGCACACCTGTAATCCCAGCACTCTGGGAGGCAGAGGCAGACGGATTTCTGAGTTCGAGGCCAGCCTGGTCTACAGAGTGAGTTCCAGGACAGCCAGGGCTATACAGAGAAACCCTGTCTCCAAAAAAACAAATCCAAAAAAAAAAAAAAAAAAAAAAAAAAACCCAAAAAACCAAAAACCAAAAAAAACCCAAAAAACAAAACAAAAAAGCAAGTGCTCTGAAATGTAGAGCTGTCTCTCCAGCCCTTGAACAGTTGGTCTTCAGGTGGTATTAAAATGCAATCACCAGGCTGGGCGGTGGTGGCACACGCCTTTAATCCCAGCACTTGGGAGGCAGAAGCAGGTGGATTTCTGAGTTCGAGGCCAGCCTGGTCTACCGAGTGAGTTCCAGGACAGCCGGAGCTACACAGAGAAACCCTGTCTCGAAAAACCAAAAAAAAAAAAGCAATCACCATGGTATCCAGTCATTGCGTCTCGTGGAAATCCTAATATCCTCTTAATTTCCGTTTCCTCTGTTGGGATCCATGTCGTGGGAGGTTTGGCTAATGTCTCTCCTGGAAGTGGAGGCCTAGAAAGACGGCCTCACAGGGAGACTTCTGCTTCCTCCCGTCCACACCCGCTTTGGAGACCATTCTCACTGTGCTAACCCAGGCTGGCCTGGCCTGGCACTATCTATGCATATGTCTTATGCTGGCCAGGAACTTGTGCTCCCTCTGCCTTAGCCCCACGTGCCGGGTTTAGAGGCCTCCCCGCCATTGGCTTCCCGCCTCTAACTGGGAACTGCTGTCAGCAGTCCTGAGTCGAAGCTGCTGGTGCTGCTGCTGCGGCCAGTGTCCCAGCGTCTTGTGGGGGAGCAGGCTCCGCCACCAGGGTTCTCTTGCCAGCTTCCCCTATGTGGCTTGTCTTTATTGTTCTGCTGTGCTGGAGAGTGAACCCAGGGCCTGGCTCGTGCCTTCCACCACCGAGTTACTTTCCATCCCAGCCTCTTATGTAGTTTAGCTTGCTTGAGCACAGTCTGGCCATTACCAGGTCCATTCTGAGCTTTAAGAGGAGGGAGGAAGGAAGGAAGGAAAATGAAGCTTATCTGACATAATATTCATCCCTCCCCACCCCTTCACTCCTTGACTTCAATATGTAGGATTATTTTATACATGAGAAAAGCAGAGCCTCAGAAACAGAACTATGTGATATGCGCATGAGCATGCTTGTATCCAGAGGCTTCCTCTTCTACCTTGATGAGGCAGCTGGCTTTTGAACTTCTGAGTGATTCTCCTGTTTCTGCTTCCCATCTTCCTTGTAGAGTGCTGGGATTGCAGATGTGCACCTTTGCATGTGCGTGCTCACGCATGTGTGCACATGCACACGCACAGGCATGCATGAGCTTGAACAAGTGTGTGCGTATACATGTGTATGTGTGCGAGAGCATGTTCAGAGGATTGAGTCAACTTCATTGGTCTTCAGAGATTAACCGACCCCAGGGCAAGCTACTTCAGGTGGCAACGTTGGGATTTGACCTAAAGCAGCCTGCCCTTGAGCCCTGTGTTTCCCAGCCCCCACGTGCCAATCGTTCCTAGGTGGCAGAGAAATTGGAGATGCTGAAGAAACAGTACGATGAGAAGCTGGCACAGAAGGAGGAGCTTCGCAAGAGATCGGAAGAGATGGAGCTGAAGCTGGAGCGAGCAGGAATGTTGGTGTCCGGTCTCGCTGGTGAAAAGGCCAGATGGGAAGAGACTGTGCAGGTGAGATGGGTCGTCACAGTGGCTGCTCTCCCACGCCACTCAAGAGGCCCATCCCCATGTCCACTGAGAGACAGTGGCTGGGGAAAACAAGGGCACATGGCTGTAGGAAATCTAGAGGAGAAATCCCTCCGCTTCTCACATTTGATAAGAATGTACAGGGAACTACGGGTGGGTTCCCGGAGGGAACGGGAAGGCACGCTAGACCTCTTCCTTAACAGCTTGTCCTCCTGAGAGATAACAGACAGGGGTCATCTAGTCCCAAGCTCACAGCATTCCTGGCTCCTTGCAGGGGGCAGATCTTATCGGTGGGTGGATAATTAGCATACAAGTTGCTGTGTTGGGCCTGGGCTCCTGAGTGATTGAGTTCTCAGCCTGCAGGGGTTTAGAAAAGGGAGACTAGCTTTGATCTAGACCAGAATCAAAGGAACAAAGGGGACTGTCTTCCAAAAAGCTTATCTCCAAAGGACTGAGGCCCCAGGCACTTACACCTCGCTTACACCTCCCTCTGTACACCAGGGCCTGGAGGAAGATCTGGGTTACCTGGTGGGTGACTGCCTGATTGCGGCTGCTTTCCTGTCCTACATGGGACCCTTTCTGACCAACTACCGGGATGAGATCGTCAATCAAATCTGGATCAAGAAGGTGAGAAGAGCCCGGGGTTATGGGAAAGCAGCTGGCGTGTGCAGGCCAGAGACAGCAACTGGACTCCAGCTGAATTTTGGGGTTCTTCTCTCCCCAGATCTGGGAGCTTCAGGTTCCCTGCTCACCTCGCTTTGCCATTGATACCTTCCTGACCAATCCCACCAAAGTCCGGGACTGGAACATCCAGGGGTTGCCCTCAGATTCCTTCTCCACTGAGAATGGCATCATTGTCACCAGGGGCAACAGGTGAGAACCGTGCAGGGGAGGGAGAGACGGGAGGAGCACAGCCTGTCTCCTGTCTCCTGACAGGGCCTTCCTCTCTCAGGTGGGCCCTCATGATCGATCCTCAGGCCCAAGCCCTCAAGTGGATTAAGAACATGGAAGGAAACCAGGTATTAGGCAAGGCGTTTGGCTGGGCTGCCCCAGGAGGGTCCCAAGCCTAGTCTGTTCTCAAGGTCCTGCCCTTGGTTCTTGTGGTCCTCCATGCAGCTCTCATCTGCCCACCTACCCACTCATCCACCCACCCATCCATCTACCCATCCATCCATCCATCCATCCATCCATCCATCCATCCACCCACCCACCCACCCATCCATCCATCCATCCATCCATCCATCCATCCATCCATCCACCCACCCACCCACCCATCCATCCATCCATCCATCCATCCATCCACCCATCCATCCATCTATCCACCCATCCATCTACCCATCCATCCATCCATCCATCCATCCACCCATCCATCCATCCATCCATCCACCCATCCATCCACCCATCCATCCACCCATCCATCCACCCACCCACCCATCCACCAATCCATCTACCCATCCATCCATCCACCAATCCATCTACCCATCCATCCATCCATCCATCCATCCATCCATCCATCCATCCACCCATCCATCCACTCACCCACCCACCCACCCACCCATCCATCCATCCCCTTGCTCTCTAGGGCCTTAAGATCATCGACCTGCAGATGCATGATTACCTTCGAGTTCTGGAACATGCCATCCAGTTTGGATTTCCAGTGCTACTCCAGAATGTGCAGGAGTATCTGGACCCCACGCTCAACCCAGTGCTCAACAAATCTGTAGCTCGAATTGGTCAGAGCCCAGGCTTCTTGTGGGCTGGTCCTAGAGACAGTAGGGTGGAAAGTGGGGGCTCTTTCGGGCTGCATCCCAGGAATTAGGCCTCAGTGAAGCCTTTTGGGCAGGCCGAGTCACGGACCTAGGTGTAAGAGGGGAGCGGGGCGGCCTTCCTCCCATCCTTGACCCACCCACTGATGCAGGTGGTCGGATGCTGATGCGCATTGGCGACAAGGAGGTGGAATACAACCCCAACTTCCGTTTCTACCTCACCACCAAGCTCTCCAATCCCCACTACAGCCCCGAGACCTCGGCGAAGACCACCATTGTCAACTTCGCTGTAAAGGAGCAGGTGGGTGAGGGCTGCAGTGGGGGAGGCTGGCGGGTGTGGAGGAAACAGAGAAAAGGCCAAACTCGAGCTGGGCAACGGAGGACCAGGGCCTTGGAAGGCTGAAAGTGTGGCAGGGGTAGATAGCATAGGCAGGGGACCCTGACCCTGAGTCGTGACCACCTCAGGGTCTGGAAGCCCAGCTGCTGGGCATTGTGGTTCGGAAGGAGCGGCCAGAGCTGGAGGAGCAGAAGGATTCTCTGGTCATCAACATTGCTGCGGGAAAGAGAAAGCTCAAAGAGCTAGAGGACGAGATCCTGCGGTGAGAATACCAGTCCCGCCCAAGCCCACCCATGTCTGCTCCTGGGGGCATCCAACCAGCCTACCTGTGCGCACAGCTAGCACCCGAGGGGGCCAAGAGGAATCCTTCCTCTCCAGTCTTCAAATGCCTGACCCGTGTGCCTCTCGGCTTCCCCGCTAGCTTGTTGAATGAGGCTACAGGCTCTCTGCTAGATGATGTGCAGCTGGTAAACACCCTTCAGACATCCAAGATAACGGCCACCGAGGTGACTGAGCAACTGGAGACCAGTGAGACCACAGAGATCAACATTGACTTGGCCCGAGAGGTACAGATCCCCTCGGTCCAGCCCCTGACCAGCCACCAAGAAACAACTTAGATGATGGTCACTTGTCACCCCCTCCTTCCTGAGCTCTCGGGTGTGCCTGCCGCCCTGTAGCCCTGACTCTTTTTGACCCCTACAGGCTTACCGTCCGTGTGCCCAGCGAGCCTCGGTGCTGTTCTTCGTGCTCAATGACATGGGCCGCATTGACCCCATGTACCAGTTCTCGCTGGATGCCTACATCGGCCTCTTTGTCCTCAGCATTGACAAGAGCCATCGCAGCAATAAGCTGGAGGACCGCATTGAGTACCTGAATGACTACCACACCTATGCCGTCTACAGGTCTGTGGCCGCGCGGAAAGCAGGGGACTCTCGTTACAGTGGCATGGTGTCACCTCAGTGGTGGAGTTACATACAGGTTGGGGGTGGGGCGGAAAAGGAGGGTTGGAAGAGAGCTCAGTGGGTAAATCCCCTGCCGTGGAAGCATGATCCCGTGCACCCACATCAGAAACTGGCCACGAGCTGGGTAGAGCTGTGCGTTTTTAATCCCAGCACTCGGGAAGCAGAGGCAGGTGGACCAACCTGGTCTACAGGATAGCCAAGGCTACACAGAGAGAAACCCTGTCTCACCCTGCCCCCCCCCCCAAAAAAAACAAAAACCAAAAAACAACCAAAGCTGGGTACAGTGTTCTGTGCCTGTAATCCCAGCACTGGGGCCGTAAGACAAGGTGCCTGAACTGTTCCCGGCAGCCAGTCCAGCTGAAGTCTAGCTCTTGGTTCAGTAAGAGATCCTGCCTCCAAAAATAAAGTGGGGAGGAGCTGAGGAAAGTTAATTGCCCTCTGTTTTTCCACATGCACTATGCATACATGCACACCCCCCACCACACATGAACACACACACAGATCTATACACGGTAGATACACAGACAGACACGGACACAAAGACACACACAGACACATACACAGACAGACAGACAGAGACACGTATAACACACACACTGATACCCACCCCCAGGTTGGGATTCTGGAGGTCTGGGGTGAGGTCTGTGATTCTACGTCTTTAATCAGCTTCCAGGGAGCTGTTGGTCCTGATCTATATCATCTTCCATGTACTTTTTAAACCTTACATTCACCTACTGGCTATCTGTGGTGGGCAGCAGGCACACGCTACAGCACACGGATGCCACGGCAAGTTAGTGGAGATCAGTGGACAGATTACAGGAGGCCGTTCTCTCTGTCCAGCTTGTGGGCTCCCGTTCAGGCCACCAGGCTTGGCAGCAAGCTCCTTCAGCCGCCGGGCCACTGCGGCAGCCTGTGGGTCACATTTTGGACAGCAGAGTACTTAACTTCTCCTGGACTCCTCTACAGACCCCAGCTTGTTTCAGGTCAAACGTCTGATCCACCCTCTTTACCAGGGTCCTCATCTTTGAATGGCACAGGTACCAACCCATGTCACACCCATGCCATTCCACACCCATGTCACACCCACACCCATGTCACACTCACACCCTGTCACACCCGCACCATGTCAGCCACTTGGAGTTGCTCTAATTGACCAGCCCCAGGCAGTTGCTGGGTCCTACTTATGCACATGTCTGATCCCTTCTCCCTCCCTGCCCCGCCCACCAGGGCTGGGCCTTGGGGCATGTTTTTACAGCCCCCCCCCCCCCGTAGGTCACCCTGCCCCTATGTCACACCCTCCTAGTCTGTTCTCCAAAGTTGGTGTCTGTCAGACTTCCAGGCATGACTCTGACCCTGTTGCTCCTGGCTTGAACTCTTCAGTGGTTGTCATATTTTGAGGGCTCCCCAAAGGCCTCTGACCTGGCCTCCACCTGGTCCGGTTTCCCACCAGCTGCCTGGGCAGCACTGCCAACCCTCATCCCGTGCCCTTCCCCCCTGGGCTTTCCTTGAGCTGTGAGTCGTCCCTGGAACACTCAGCCCTCCTCTCATGTCACTGGATAATCCCTGCACACCTCAAGACACCTGCTCTCAGGATCAGACACAGCTGGGCACGGTGCCTTCTGTTCCCTCGACGACACTTGATCATGACTGCCTCTGGGTCCCGAGTCAGAGCACGAGGCCTCCCTGCTGAGCCGTGACTTCCTCATGGGCCTAGACAATAGCTTCCTTATCTGTGTCTTCTGGGCTACTGAGTGCCAAGCAAGACCGCGAGAGGATAATCAGTGTTTTGTTTTTTAATGGAACTAAATTCCTGGTTATGGACGAACACTGGGAAAACGCAATCTCTCGAGGCCCCCAAGTCCTTGGTTGTTTTCCGGGGAGGTTTCCGTCAGACGTTGGCTGCAGTCCGCCTGTGTAAGGCTCTGTGTGACCTTTACACACTGAGCAGTTGTGCCGGGTATCTCACTCCACCCCCGCCATCTTCCCGGTCCTTTTCTCCCAGGTATATATGCCGAACCCTTTTTGAGCGCCACAAGCTTCTGTTCAGTTTTCATATGTGTGCCAAAATCTTGGAGACGTCTGGCAAGCTCAACATGGACGAGTACAACTTCTTTCTGCGTGGGGGTGTGGTGAGTGGGGATCCCATCCCAGCCACAGCGGGGATGGCGGCAGGTGTGAGGGGGAGGCCAGGGTCAGAGTACAGAATCCAAGGCTTCCCAGGTGATGTACGGGAAAACCATGCTAGGACTGTGAGCGCGCGGAGCGCCTGGGGCTGTGGGGCTGACTGGTCATGTGACTTCAGGTACCCACTGCGAGCTGATCTCCCATCACCTCTTACACGAGACCCAGGTATACTTGACTCTCTTCCTTAAAAAAAAAAAAAAAAAAGTCCGCTGAGTTCCCTGTACTTATAACCCCAGCAGATGGTGAAAGATGGAGACAGATGGAGGATCCCGGGAGCTCGCCACCCACCTAGCCTAGCCTAGCCTAATTGGCCAGCTTCCAGTTCAGGGAGAGATCTATCTCAAGGGAATAAGAAGAGAGCAATACGAGACACCCAACATCGTTCCCTGATCTCCACATACTTGCACACTTGCACGTACAGCACACACATGTGCGTGTGCACACACCATAGGGGAGGCGAAAACTCCAGATTTTCGTTTAAAAGCACGAGTACGTGAACAGACAGAGGAGTGTGCCAACAGTGGGTTGGGATCTGTCTCTGCCACTAAGCCACCAGAGGGCATCAGCTTCCTAAACTCTCACTGTGGTGGGTATGTAATGCCACCCCACCCCTTCATTCCTCAGTAAAGGTGGCTTTGCATCCATCTTGGATTCCTGTCTCTGTCTCTTCTTTCGGTATTCACTCTGCTTCACACAAAACCAACACAAAAGACACACACACACACACACACATACACGACAAGGGAGGAGATAACTTAAAATATCCTGTTTTATTTTTAATTAAAACATAGCATGTATATAGTCTTATTGGGTGTAGTGTGGCTTTTTTTTTTTTTTTTTTTTTTTAAAGATAAGGGTCTTTATAGCTCAGGCTAGCCTAGAACTCACTTTATAGCTCAGGCTGACCTTGAATTCCTGGTCAGTCATTCTCTTGCCTAGCCTAGCACCTGGGTGCTTTGGTGACAGGCACCATGCCTGGCTTGCTATGAGGTCCTTTAGTATCAGTACATACATACATACATACATACATACATACATACACACACATATACACATGTGTGTGTGTTGACCAGATCAGGTTTTTTCTTGTTTTCTTGTTTTATTTTTGGAACTGCCCTTTTGAGGGTTCCACACATCTTCTCTCTTTCCCCCAAGGTTCTGGATCGAGAAGGCCAAATGGACAACCCCTGTACTAGTTGGCTGGCAGACGCCTACTGGGATAACATCACAGAGCTGGACAAACTGACCAACTTCCACGGGCTCATGAACTCCTTTGAGCAGTACCCTCGGGACTGGCACCTGTGGTATACCAACTCGTCCCCGGAGAAGGCCATGCTACCAGGTGCTGGGCTGCCAGCCGCCGCCTCTGTGGAGCCCCCGCCCCTCCCCGTATCCACCCTCCCCACACACACTTGGGGCCCCCGGTTCCCCACCCTTGAGATTCCCTCCAGACTCGCTCTCAGGGCCGCTGTTGGCTCTCTCCTCTCCAGGCGAGTGGGAGAACGCTTGCAATGAGATGCAACGCATGCTGATCGTCCGCTCCCTGCGCCAGGACCGGGTGGCCTTCTGTGTCACCTCCTTCATCGTGTCCAACCTTGGCTCTCGATTCATCGAACCACCCGTGCTAAACATGAAAGCGGTCCGTGGTTCGGCCTTCTTGCCGGCATAGCCCAGCTGCCCCTGCCTCTCAACCCTGCTGGAGCCCCCCCCCAGTCCT
Organism: Apodemus agrarius; assembly: GCA_964023405.1. Lineage (NCBI taxonomy): Eukaryota > Metazoa > Chordata > Mammalia > Rodentia > Muridae > Apodemus > Apodemus agrarius. Next base: position 54,368,216 of record OZ030015.1, on the reverse strand, counting down.
GACACCGCCCCTGTGCTTCCAGGTGATGGAGGACTCTACCCCGCGATCCCCACTAGTATTCATCCTGTCCCCCGGTGTGGACCCCACCAGTGCTCTGCTTCAGCTGGCGGAGCACACGGGCATGGCCCACCGTTTCCATGCCCTGTCCCTGGGCCAGGGCCAGGCCCCCATTGCTGCTCGGCTCCTTCGAGAGGGTGTGAATCAAGGTTGGTGTCCCTCTAGGTTAGGTCTCTGTTGCTGCGGTGAAACACCACCGTGGCCAAAAGCAACTTGGGGAGGGTTGGAGACGGAAGGACGGAAGGGTTTATTTCACTCATGGGTTACTGTGAGTGATATATATATATACCCTCAAAAGGGCAGTTCCAATAGATATATTATATATAATATATCTATTATATATATATATATATATATATATATATATGAGTGATATATATATATATATTTTATATATATATATATATATATATATATATATATATATTATATGTTCAAAAGCAGTGAGGGCAGAAACTCAAGCAGGGCAGGAGGGCAGGAACCTGGAGGCTGGCGCTGACACAGAGGCCATGGAGGGTGCTGATACTGGCTTGTCCATCATGACTTGCTCAGCTGCTTCCTTTTTTTTTTTTTTTTTTGGTTTTTCAAGACAGGGTTTCTCTGTATAGCCCTGGCTGTCCTGGAACTCACTCTGTAGACCAGGCTGGCCTCGAACTCAGAAATCCTCCTGCCTCTGCCTCCCAAGTACTGGGATTAAAGGCGTGTGCCACCACGCCCGGCTCTTTTTTTTTTTTTTTAAAGATTTATTTATTATTATATGTAAGTACACTATAGGTGTACTTTAGACACACTAGAAGAGGGCATAGGATCCCATTACAGATGGGTGTGAGCCACCATGTGGTTGCTGGGATTTGAACTTCAGGACCTCTGGAAGAGCAGCCGGTGCTCTTAACCACTGAGCCAGCTCTCCAGCACCCAAGAGCATCCTGCCCATGGGTGGCCCTACCCACAATGCATTAGGCCCTTCTGTCAACCATTAATAAAATACTCTTCCAGCTTGCCTACAGCTAGATCTTACGGGCATTTTCTCAGCCGAGGCTCCCTCCTCTTGACGATCCCAGCTTGTTATGTCAGTTGATGTAAAACTAGTTACCACAGTGTCCATCTTTCCTGTCCCTTCTCAGCCCCAGTCTGCTTCCCAAGAACCAAGCCCCAGCCTCACTATATGATTCCAGTTCCTTCATTTCTAGAGATCCCAGAAATGACACTGGACGTTTAACCCCAGCTGCACCTCCTTGCAGGACACTGGGTGTTCTTGGCCAACTGCCACCTGTCACTGTCTTGGATGCCCAATCTGGACAAGTTGGTGGAGCAGTTGCAGGTGGAGGACCCTCACCCTTCCTTCCGGCTGTGGCTCAGCTCCAGCCCTCACCCGGACTTCCCAATCTCCATCCTGCAGGCCAGCATCAAGATGACCACAGAGCCACCAAAGGTATAGTGGCCAGGAGCCGGGACCGCCTGCACGGCGGCAGACACAGGTCCCAGCCTTAGTGACAGCACACTTTTCTCTGACTTTGGTTGTTTCCCAAAACCCCCAGCTCCCTTCTGGGTGTCACACTTCCAGAACACAAGGCAGAGCATTTCTTGAGTGGTTATTATATGCCAGGCTCCCTTCGGACGCCTTCACAGTTATTAACTCATGTCCCACACCACACCACACCACACCACACCACACCACACCACACCACACCACACCACGTAAGAGCTGCTACTCCTACTTTGCTGGTAGGAGCCTCAAAGGGTAAGTTAGCCCTGCAGAGCCACCGTGGGGGCAAAGCCCTGCCTCCTGGGGGGGGGTAGGTGAGCCCCCTCGCCTCTCCTTCCCACCATGGAGAGCCTGTCCTTAAAGTTTACGCCTCCCAGACCTCAGCCTCGCTCTCCAGTCCAGCTCTCCTGGGATTTTTGTCTCTAATCTCACAAGTTCACTGCTGAATACAATGATATTAAATACAACACTGGCCCTTGAAAACCTGTTCTTGTCCCTGGGAGGTGGTGGCGCACGCCTTTAATCCCAGTGCTTGGGAGGTAGAGGCAGGTGGATCCCTGAGTTTGAAGCCAGCCTGGTTTACGGGATGAGTTCCAGGACAGCCAGGGCTACACAGAGAAACCCTATCTCCAAATAAATAAGCAAATAAAACAATAAACAAAATAGTCTGTTCTTGTTACTACATTGCCGCACCCAGACACCCCACCCACCCACACCCACTCTTTGGAAGGCTGTGTTGTTTGTTGTGGTCCTTTATGATACTATTGAGCTACTGAGCTACACAACCAGCTGTTGGCTGTTTGAGAGTGGGTTTTGCTGGGTAGCCCAGGCTGGCCTCAGCCTTGCTGTCATTTTGCCTCCTAGGTGCTGTCATTACAGGTGGCTGAAGCCACTGCCATCCTGGCTTGCTTATTTCTTATTTCAGTAGCTTTTTTTTTTTTTTTCCACGACAGGGTTTCTCTATATAGCCCTGGCTGTCCTGGAATTCACTCATAGATCAGGCTGGCCTTGAACTCAGAAATCCACCTGCCTCTGCCTCCCGAGTGCTAGGATTACAGGCGTGGCCACCACTGCACGGCCTTTTTTTTTTTTTTTTTTTTGGTCTTAGTTAAGATCAAAGTCCTTTTTTTGCCAGTATATAAAAAACATAGAGACACGTCTGAAGAGATGGCGCAGTGGTTAAGAGCATTGGCTGTTCCCTTCCCAGCAGTCACTGGGAAGCTCACAATCGCCCCAGGGGATCCGTCACCCTTTTTCTGGCTTCCATGGATATTCGGCACAGACATACATGCGGGCAAACATGCACCTTAAATACAAATAAGGATTGCTAACAATTTCAAATAAGACCCTGGTGGCAGTGGTACACGCCTTTAATCCCAGCACTTGAGAGGCAGAAGCAGGTGGATCTCTGAGTCCAAGGTCAGCCTGGTTAGAGTGAGTTCTAGGACAGCCAGTGCTATTTAGAGAAACCCTGTCTTGAAACACAAACAAAAACATTTTTTAAAACACAAAATCCACACATAGAGGACTTACACAACAAATAAACCCTATTTGAACATACTCAGGAGCTTTTCCTCACCCTATCTATCCTGGGCCATCAGCCTCCAAACACTAGGTTAAAGGTGTGCACCACCCCACCTGGCCTGGCCCGCCTCTTTTATTTATTTATTTGTTTGTTTGTTTGTTTGTTTGTTTTATTTTTATTTTTATTTTATTTATTTATTTTATTTATGTATTTATTTATTTATTTTGGTTTTTCGAGACAAGGTTTCTCTGTGTAGTCCTGGCTGTCTTGGAACTCACTCTGTAGACCAGGCTGGCCTCGAACTCAGAGATCCGCCTGCCTCTGCCTCCCAAGTGCTGGGATTACAGGGTGCGCCCCCACGCCCGGCTAGCCTGCCTCTTTTGTTAGTCCTGTGTTTCGTTTTGCTCCTTGTATCTCAGGATCTAGGCTTTGGTTCAGCTTTTCTCATTCTCCATCGCCACTCGAACCTCGTGGGGAAAAGTCCTCATCCTGATCTCACCTCCAGTCCCCAAGCTCAACTCCCAGGCTGCATCGCCTCATGAGGAAGTGTTTCTACCTGCTGTGCTAGCACTTCGAATCCCTAAAACAGGGTGTCAGGAGCTTAGCTCAGTAGCTTCTTATCCCACTTTTGCCTTGGGTAACACCATTGCTTTTCACATGTTTAGTGTTAAAATAGATGCAAGCTCACACGAGGCTCTGGATCCCATCCCTAGCACAGGGAAGAAATGTGAAGTTGACCTTTTTACCTTAGAATGGGGCCAAGTCTCGTGTAGTCCAGGCTGACCTTGAACTCACTCTATAATTGATGATAATCTTGAATACTGAATCGGAATCCTCCTGCCTCAGGAATGTGCTGCCCTAGGGTGTGCCTGTAAGCCTGGCTGGTTTACAATTTTTTTTTTCTGCCATTAAAAGTATTCTGGCCGCCTGCTGATGGGCCCATGCCCTGTTACCTGCATTCATTTCCTAGAGGCAGAGGCCTTTGATCCCAGCACTCAGGAGGCAGAGGCAGGTGGATCTCTGTGAGTTTGAGACCAGCCTGGTCTACAAAGGAAGTCCAAGATGGCCAGGGGTACACAGAGAAACCCTGTCTCAAAAACAAAACAAAGCATTCTGTACATATTTCAAAATGTCAAACATCCCATAAATCTGTCACTAATATAACAAATATCCTGCCCCCCTCTTTCTGAACAAGATTGGGAATTGAACCCACAACCAGAACATGCTAAGTGCTCAGTCTACCACCAACCTGTCCACTTCAGGATCATTTACTTATTTATCTATTTTTGCTGTGTGCAGGTACATGCTGGTCCCTGAGAAGGGGGGGGGGGGAGGTGTTTATGCTATGGCATGAGTTTGGATGTCAGAAGACAATGACGGTACAAGAGTCAGCTTTTAACTGGCATTCTGTGTGCTAAGACTGAATTCGGGTCATCAGCTTGGTGCCAAGCCCCTTAACCCACTGAACCTTCTTATTGGCTCCTTTTTCTTTGAAAAATCATTTCTTGGGCCACATCTTGTAGCTAAGCCTATAAGAGATTTCCAAGAAATCCTCTGTGCTGAAGATGTGGGCCCTTCCCTTCCCATGGACTGCTAAACCCAGTGATCAAAAATGGCTCTGGGTTTATCTGTTGGAGCTGGATTGCTGGGGTGTGTGAGATGAGTTAGCAGGAAAAGTCATTGCTGTCCAACCTAACTTTAATGCCCTGGACCGACAGGGTGGATGTAAAGACCTGGCTCCCATAAAGTGTTCTCTCTCTGACTTCCACGCCTCAAAAACCCGTCTCTGAGGATGACCTTGAGTTCCTGGTTTTCCTGCCTTCACTTCCTGAGGGCTGGGATCTCAGGCAGGCTCTACCATATAAGTCCAGGTTTATGCATGCTTTCAGGACACTTAAACCCTAGCACTCATTCTATAAATTCGAGGCCAGCCTAAGTTACAAAAGAAGACTCTCTTAAACAAAAGTAAGCCAGGTAGTGGTGGCTCACACCTTTAATCCCAGCATTCAGGAGACAAAAGCAGGAGACTACAGAGTGTGTTTGAGGACAGTCAAGGCTACACAGTGAAGCAATGTCTCAAATTAACAACAAAACAACAAAAATCCAGGTGGTTTTGACAAACATCTTTGATGCCAGCACTTGGGAGGCAGAGATGGGCAGATTTCTGAGTTAGAGGCCAGCATGGTCTACAGAGAGTTCCAAAACAATCAGAGCTACACAGAGAAACCCTGTCTCAAAAAACCAAAAAGGAGGAGGAGAAGGAGGAGGCTCAGAGTCAAGGCATTCCAGGGGCCGGAGAGATGGCTCAGTAGCTAAGAGCACTTGTTGCCCTTGCAGAGGACCTGGGCTCAGTTTCCACTGCCCACATGGTGGCTCGCAAGCATCTTAACTCCAGTTCCAGGACATCCAAAGCTGCTTCTGACTTCCACAGGAACCAAGCATGTGCACACGGTGCACACACATTACACACACACGGTGCACAGGCAAAACATTCACACACAAAATAAAAGGAACAAATCTTTCCAAAATGATGATTTCTCTTTGAAAAAAATACTTAGAGCCGGGCAGTGGTGGCGCACGCCTGTAATCCCAGCACTTGGGAGGCAGAGGCAGGCGGATTTCTGAGTTCGAGGCCAGCCTGGTCTACAGAGTGAGTTTCAGGACAGCCAGGGCTACACAGAGAAACCCTGTCTCGAAAAAAGCAAAACAAAACAAAACAAACAAAAAAACACATAGAACAGAACATTAGCATTTTCTTTGAAGGGACTTTCCTCAGTCTTGCCACCTCTCCAGACCCAGAAGCCACTATCTGAATATTGTACTTCTTTGTATAACTTCAACACAAAACAGTGTGTCACAAATAACGACTATGCCATGTGATTTCTTTCTTTCTTTTTTTGTTTTGTTTTTGTTTTTTTGTTTGTTTTTGTTTTTGTTTTTCAACACAGGGTTTCTCTGTATAGTCCTGGCTGTCCTGGAACTCACTCTGTAGACCAGGCTAGCCTTGAACTCAGAAATCCGCCTGCCTCTGCCTCCCAAGTGCTGGGATTAAAGGCGTGCGCCACCAACGCCCAGCTTGTGCCATGTGATTTCTGTTCCCACTAAGTGCTGTGCATTTGACTTTCATCCTGAGCTTTATACACTGTGGTCCTAATAGACATCCTTATCTTCCCAGTGATGTGTTTTATGGCTTGTCTTTTCTTTTTTTTCTTTTTCTTTTCTTTTTGGTTTTTTGGATTTGGTTTTTTTCCAGACAGGGTTTCTCTGTATAGCCCTGTCTGTCTTGGAACTCACTCTGTAGACCAGGCTGGCCTCAAACTCAGAAATCCGCCTGCCTCTGCCTCCCAGAGTGCTGGGATTACAGGCATGCGCCACCACTGCCTGGCTCTATTTTTCTTTTTTGAGATGTGGATTCTCTGTGTAATAGCCCTGGCTGTCCTGGAACTTACTCTGTTACCAGGCTGGCCTCAAACTCTCAGAGATCCACCTGCCTCCACCTCCTGAGTGCTGGGATTAAGGTATTATGCTACTACCTCCTGCCTACTTGTTTGTTTTCTTTTTTTCCTTCCCTTTTGCCATGTAGCCCAGGCTGGCCTAGATTATGATCTTATTTTGGTCTCCCAAGGGTACCCTTATACTTGCAATTATATGCATGTGAGTGTGTGTGTGTGTGGTGTGTGTGTGTGTGTGTGTGTGTGTGTGTGTATGTGTGTGTGTGTGTGTGCATTCTCAGTACAGCAGACTGATAGTATGCTCAGTGGTAGAATATTTCTCTGGCACAAACAAGTCTTTGAGATTCAATCCCCAGCATTGAAATAAAACAAGTAACAATGAAACACTAATTGCAAATATATACTTCTGTCTTTATTCATGTTTTCTGGCACTCACAAATTAAATTGGCTCTCTCATGGAGGACATCATGATTGAGAGAGTTTAACATGGAGGAAGGTCTGGGTTCGGTGGCACATATCTGTAATCCTAGCACCGTCTTTTTTATTTTTATATTTTTGGGGTTTTTTTGTTTTTTGTTTTTTTGTTTTTTGTTGAGACAGGGTTTCTCTGTGTAGTCCTGGCTGTCCTGGAGCTCACTCTGTAGACCAAGCTGGCCTGGAACTCAGAAATCCACCTGTCTGCCTCCCAAATGCTGGGATTACAGGCAGTGCGCCACCACGCCCGGCTAATCCTAGCACTGTCAAGAAGGAGGGAAGATATCTATGAGTTCCAGGTCCACCTGATCTACATAGCAATTCCAGACCAGCCAGAGCTACAGAATGAGAGCTTGTCTCCAAAAAAGAAGGGGCGGGGCTGAGGATGCAGCTCGGCAAAGTCATTACACCTGACACGCTGAAGCCCAAGGCCCAAAGTCCAGTACTAACTCCACAAACGGCGGTGGTGGTGGTGGTGGTGGTGAGGGAGCGCGTAGGATTACTAGTGGCATACACAGCCAGTGTAGAAAGGTCCCCACCCTGTGAAGGAGCATCTGTCTGGGCATGCGGGTCAGAGGCTAGCTCTGTCCTGCTTCCTTCCCCTCTGCCAGCCAGGGCCTCCTCCACAACTGCCCCCAGGACAAACATCACCCTGTGGTTCCTTGTCCTCAGGGCCTCAAGGCCAACATGACGCGTCTGTATCAACTGATGACAGAGCCACAGTTCACCCGCTGCTCCAAACCCGCCAAGTATAAGAAGTTACTGTTTGCTCTCTGCTTCTTCCACTCCATATTACTCGAGCGCAAAAAATTTCTACAGCTTGGCTGGAATATCATTTATGGCTTCAACGACTCTGACTTTGAGGTTTGTGCTAGCCAGGGGTCTCCCACACCGGCCCGTTCTTCTCATCCTTCATGCCCCGTGGCTCTTTTGTGGGGATAGTGGCTGCCAGGAAGCTGTTAACCCCCTCTAGGAGAGTTCTTGCCATAACTATATGGTGTTGGGGGCTTGGGCTGGGACTACACACAGGTGTCAGAGAACCTGCTGAGCCTCTATCTGGATGAGTATGAGGAGACACCCTGGGACGCCCTCAAATACCTCATTGCCGGTGTCAACTACGGGGGACACGTCACAGATGACTGGGATCGGCGCCTGCTCACCACCTACATCAATGATTATTTCTCTGACCTGAGCCTAACCACGCCCTCATACCGGTGAGGAGAGGATGACACTGCAGTTGCAGGGGAGGGGTAGCACCAAGTAAGGGGGTGAAAGGGTATAAGCAGACCAGGGGTGAATGGTGTGTGTGTGTGTGTGTGCGCGCGCGCGCGCGCGCGCGCGCGCGCGTGTCTGTGCAAAGGCTAGGAGGTTGAAAGGAAATGGAATTTGTGAAATTTGGAGGCCGAGCATGAGCTGGACAAATGGGAAGGCACTGGGCCTGGGGTCTAGGCTGAGCGCGGAAGCTCAGGCCCTGCAGTCTGCTGATTCTCTGCTGTGACTGCCCAGGTTGTCAGTACTGGACACTTATTACATCCCGAAGGATGGGAGCTTGGCCTCTTACAAAGAATATATCAGCCTGCTGCCAAGTATGGACCCCCCTGAGGCCTTTGGCCAGCACCCCAATGCTGACGTGGCCTCCCAGATCACCGAGGCCCGGACCCTCTTTGAGACCCTGCTTTCCCTGCAACCCCAAATTACACCCACCAGGGTTGGTGGCCAGAGCAGAGAAGAGAAGGTGGGAAGAGAGGCTGTCCCGGGGAGAGGGCATGCTGAGGGCGGGGCATGCTGGGGGAGGGGCATGCTGGGGGAGGGGCATGCTAAGGGAGGACAGTCTGGCCCAGCCTCTGCCTCCCTAGGTCCTCGAGCTGGCTGCTGATGTGAAGCAGAAGATTCCTGAGATGATCGACTATGAGGGGACCCGAAAGCTGCTGGCTCTTGACCCCTCTCCACTCAATGTGGTCCTCCTGCAGGAGATCCAGAGATATAATAAGCTGATGAGGACCATCTTGTAAGACAGAAGGAACATTGTAGAATGTGGGCAGGGAAGGAGAAAGCCCCGTCCCCGTGGCTGGGATGGCTCCCGGCCTCTACCTCGTTCACACCCTACCCACACCCTTCCACACAGGTTCTCACTGACGGACTTAGAGAAGGGCATCCAGGGCCTCATCGTCATGTCGACAAGCCTGGAAGAGATTTTCAACTGCATATTTGATGCCCATGTCCCTCCGCTCTGGGGAAAGGTAAGCTCCCACACTGCCAGTCCTAACCCCGAACCTCCTCTTCATTCTCAGAGGCGTGTAACAGACTTGAAAGAGCCCGGGGTTCCAATCCAGACAGGTTCAAGGTGTGGAGATCTGGCTCTGCGTTCACTGCATGCAGACCTTAACAGATGTAGCCACATTCATTTCTGCAAGGATATTCCAACCCCAAATACTGTGCATAGTATTCCATAAGTACCTGGTTCCCTGCAGAACAAGCATCTCTCCATCAAGACTCCGAAATTCGAAACGATCTGAGTACCAAGCACAGTGCTCAAAAGGTTTCAGATTATTATTTTTTTTTTCAAAATTAGGGATCCTCAACCAGTAGTCTATGCAAATATTCGAAGCACACCCTGAAAAACCCACGAGAAATCTCAAACTCTTCTGGCTCCGTGCATTTTGGATAAAGGATAATCTTGTAGGGATATTATCATTAAGTAGCTGCTATTTTATGGTCCTCCCCCTCCCCCTGGAATTAACTTTTGGAAAGCTTTGGCAGATGCCCCAGGTGTTATTAATACTGTGTGTGGGGGGGGGGACACAGAAGAATACATGCACTCCCTCCTTCCTCAGGTATATCCCTCACAGAAGCCCTTGGCGTCGTGGACCCGGGACCTGGCCGTGCGTGTGGAGCAGTTCGAGACGTGGGCCAGCCGAGCCCGCCCCCCTGTGCTCTTCTGGCTGTCTGGTTTCACCTTCCCTACTGGCTTCCTCACTGCAGTCCTGCAGTCCGCGGCTCGCCAAAACAACGTGAGCATCCTCGCCGGGAGGCAGCCTGGGAAAGCAAGAGCGTATCTGCTCGCTTCCTTAGGGGCCTCCTTCATTGTCGCCTTCAATCCACAGATTTCAGTGGACAGCCTCTCTTGGGAGTTTATAGTTTCCACTGTGGACGACAGCAACCTGGTGTATCCGCCCAAGGTGGGAGGCGGATGGATGAGCTCGGGATGTGGAGGAAAACGTGGGAAGTTAAGTGGGGAGGACAGGAGACAGGGGAGTTTAGTCGAAGGTATTGTCAGCGTAGGGTCTTTCCCCCAACTCTGTCTTGATTTCTCTCCAGGATGGCGTCTGGGTTCGGGGCCTGTACCTGGAGGGAGCTGGCTGGGACCGAAAGAACTCTTGCTTAGTGGAGGCCGAGCCCATGCAGCTGGTCTGCCTCATGCCCACGATCCACTTCCGTCCAGCAGAGAGCCGAAAGAAAAGTGCCAAGGGTGGGGAAATGGCCCCTCCCCACCCCTCGCTTGGATACTAACCCCTCCTCTCTGCGCCATCTCCCAGATGCTCTCTCTGATCTCCCAGGCTCCAGATTCTGACTTCTCTTCCTCTCCCCTAGGCATGTACTCCTGTCCCTGCTATTATTATCCCAACCGGGCAGGCAGCGCAGATCGAGCCTCCTTTGTCATAGGCATCGATCTCCGATCTGGAGCCATGACATCTGATCACTGGATTAAGAGGGGCACGGCTCTACTGATGAGCCTGGACAGCTGATGAGCCGTCTTTCCTGCTTGAGAGGGTCGGAAGCCCTAGGACCTTGAACTAAAGCTGGATCTCGGGCTTTGATCTTAGCTGAATCCAGCATATAGTGGCGCTCTGACGGTACCTAGCCGCGCCAGCGGTAAAGGTGGAAGAAGACTTGTATTGGAGCTCAGCGCAGTAAAACACGTGCAAAAACGAGTCCCATGTCTCTCAATGGAATGATGGGGTTTTAGCGCGTGTTGGGGGTGGAGCAAACCTGGAGGAGGGAGGGAAGCTGGGACTTCAGGTAAGGGGCTGCTAGAACTCAGAAGGGAAAGTGAGGTGGCCTCTAGAAGATGCGTGGCCTTGAACTACTTGCCCGCCGGGCCTAAAGGAGGTGTAACCAAATCTCCTGGAAGGGATCTGAGCAGGCGGGCGGGGCTTGCTTTGGAAGGGCGCGGAATGCAAATAGAATAGAGACTTGTCAGGTAAGGGTCCGGGGTGGGCTCTATACTCTACACCCTAACTAAGACTTGCAATCCCTACTCGAAATTCTGACACAACAGCTGATGGGAGCGGGACGAGGGCAGGGCGGAGCCGGAGAGACGGACTTCAGCGCCGAGGGGCGGGGCCACGAGCCGGGGCGGGGTTGTGGAAGGGGGCGGGTGCGGGTGTTTGTGTTGGAAAATCAAACTGCGCCACGGGGTGGAGCGGCCCCCCCAACCCCTGCCTGGGAGAGGGGGGGCCGCTCGACCCCCGAAAGGCCTTGAAGATCCTGAATATCTGGGACCCCCACAACCAGGTAATGGGGAATCGCAGGGAGTTTTGGAAAGAGGGAGACCATCTCCTTGCAAGGGGGAGGGGCGGGACGTCCGACTCTGGAGAGGTAGGGCAAGGGATGCGCATTTGGGTCTTGGGAAAAGCAATGGCAAAGTGGGGGCGCAGAACATCCAAGTCCCTCAAAAGGGAACAAGGCAAAGGTAGTGGAAAAACTGTGGTCCGGGCTCTAAAGGTCAAGAGGGCCTAAAAGTAATCCCAGTCCCGCTTGGGATGGGGAATTGACACTAGGGCGGGGCTCAGCGGTCCTGAGGAACAAGACTATAGGACAGTTTGCGGCTAGGGCTAGGGCTAGGCGCTGGCCCACTGAGATCACTTGCGATCAGGCAAAGTGAGCCTCCAGTTGTGGGCTCCCTGCAGCTCTCTTCTCGGGGGAGATGTGGATTCTCAGCTTTCACCATGCTCTAGGAGCGGCAGCTTCCCCCCCTCACCCCACTCCACCGCACCTTCTGCTCTCGGTCTCGCCTGGCTCGTTCCCCTAGTCCCCCGTGCCCTTTTCACGTTTCCGTCTTCAGTCCCCTAGCCGTCACTGGGCTCCGGCCCTTTCTCCACGCTGAACCTTTCCCACGTAGCCACGAGATGGCGAAGATGAGACGCCCACCAGGGCTGAGGGCCGTGCGGGTTGTGGGGGGGAATACAGCGGTGACACGCACCTTTGAGAAAGGTGCGCGCGGAGGTTCACCTTTGGTTGATTCCCTGTCACGTCTGGCACCCGCCCCCGGCCCAGGGCATTGTAAGCATATGGGCTAGGAGCAGAAGCTAGGGACAGGGCTAGAGACTGTGCTTTTTCCGCCTAGAATAAACAGTGGGGAAGTGGCATGTGGGTCGAGTTGGTCACTAAGCTTCAGCTTCTGTTTCCGGCTTGCTGTGACCTGTGAGTGTGTCTTGGGGGCTGGGGTGTGGGGTCGAAGGCAGAACACCTAGTTCCTGGAGATGAGAACTCCGAGAGAAAAGAAGTAGTTAGTTGAGGTGCGGTAGGAGTGGACCCAGCGGTCGTTCGGCGGACGGCAGGTCGACTCTCTGTTGTTTGCCCAGTTGCCAGAGTAACAGGCTAACGAACGTCCACCGCCAGATTCCCAAACTCACTCTCTCCAGTCCAATCCGCTTTAGCGGACGTCGACCACGTCAGGGCCCTAGTGACCAATGGGGAGCTGTCATTATAGAGAGACTGAAAGCCGGAGAGGGAGGAGGTGGAGGGGGGAGGCGGAGGCTACCCCGGATCCGCACGTGCACTCCCACACGCTTCACTCGCTGTACAACCCCTTCCACCGCACGAGCCCAGACAGCCTCATGCGCCTGCGCGGCGAGCCGTCTCTCTGCCCCCCAACCTCCCCCCCCCCCCGCCCGTCGTCAGTCTGTGTTTGCAAACTAGTCCAGGTTTCTCAAGCCCTGCGGGCCCAGACGTCTGGGTGGGTTTGCGCTCTTTAGCCGGGTGTCGACTGTTAATGTCAGCCTCTCAAGGGAAAGCTCGCTACCTGTGTTCCCCACTGCCACCCCCAGCTGGCGCCCCAAGCTCCCAGGTGGGCTGGGCGGAGCTGTGGTTTCCGGCCCCCTAGGCTCTGTCGCGGCTTTCCCGAGCACTAGCTTAGGTTGTTTCCACAAAAGAAGGAGTGGGTTACAAGCGACCCTTCCAGTGGCTTAACCCACCCAGGCCTAGCTGCAGTTAGTGACACGGCAGGACACTGTGAGAAGCCCCTTTATGGTCCAGGTGACTTTCTTGGCCAGAGGGTCATTTGTGCCCATTTTTTTTCCTTGTAAATTCCTGCTTTTTGATAGGCAAACCAAAGCTTCCCCTTCCCTTCCTTAGCGCGTCCTTCTAGCACACTCTGGCGTTCTTTACACCTCCCTTGGCTCCTTTTGGGCTGTCTGTCCCCGTCTCCACTCGTCCTTCTCTGCTTCTCCAGAGGGTTATATAACTCTTCCTCCCCGCGTGTCCTGATTTCAACTCCACAGACTCCGCCTTGGAACGGCGCGGGAGGGGCGGGAGAGTTGGGGACCCAGACAGATTCCGGCTGGCGGCCAGCTGGGGCACAAGGGATCCTGCAGATAGCAGACGGAGTCCCGAGGGACTTGGTTGGTGCCCGGTCCTTAGTCTCCCCCCCTAGCCAGGGATCAAGCCAGAATAAAGAGGGCACAGTATTTCCGAGGGGCGTGTCGGGACAGTCAAATGTGGGTTGGGAGGTCAAGGCTGGAGGCTGAGAGGAGGCAGGCGAAATGACCCGATTCTCTAGGATTAGTTCTGCTGGGGTTAATAGAGATAAAGGCCGGACGCCTGGGTTCCCTCCTTCGTCTCCTTTTTGGGTTCCCAGAATTCCTAAAGCTATTTTCTCAGAAAACTTAGCCAGCCAGCAGCTTCTTCACCCCGGTAGGAGTCAAAGGTCTGTGTTCGAGGTGGCCTGGGATGATGTCACCAGTGCACGTGCCCCGGGACGGTTGCCAGGCAATGCGATCTCCTCCCCTTTCCATTCCCTCCCACCTCTGCCCAGAGTCCCGTTCCAGTCCCGTGCCATCTCTTTCTCCTTTCCTTTCCCTTGGCATTAGCATCCTGCAGGTGGGAAACCCTGGCCTGGAGTTTAGTGAGGGGGAGGGGCGCGGGTGTGGTGTGGCCTGAAAGACTTTGCCCCTTTGCTGGCTTGAGAGAATTCTGGGTCTTTTTTTTTTTTTTTTCCTTCCTAGATTGCCATGAAAAACTTCCTCTCCAGTCCCTACTACCATCCCCACCCCCCACCCCCGTACTCCCTCCCGCGCGCCCTTGGAAGCGTCTTCTGGAAATCTTTTTACTTTCCCACCTGCTGCATGGCCCAGTGTCAGGTTGCCCCTTTCCCATCTCGAGCTGAAGTGGGTGTAGCTGCTAGACAGCTGCCCCTCAGAGAAGAGCTGTATGTGACTACGCACGCCGGCTCGTCCCTGATACTCCCTTCAGTGCCTCTCACCAAACTGAGAAAACAGAGTCAGGCCGAGAAGTCAAGGTCTTTATCTGTGTGGGTAGGGGATCAGCTTCTGGTATGGCCCACACTTGAGAAGTCCAGAGCTAGTTATGGCTGCCCGCTGTTTTAAATCTTGGAGTTGGTGCTGGTATTACAGAGTCTCCTTTCATGTGCCGTAGAATTTGGATGGTCGGCTCAAACCTGGATTCTGTAATCCCAGCTCTGCCACTACATGGGAAAAGTCAACCTCTCAGCACCTCCTATCCTTAATCTGGAACATTTAAATATCAGTACTTACCTTCTAGCTGATGGGAGGGGGTAGTGAAATAATTTATGCAAAGCATTTAGCACAGTGGTCGGCATAAAATTAATACCGAATGAGTGTCATGAAATACGTATTATTAAATGTTGTTAGTTATTATAGTGGGTGGACTTGTTTCTAAAGGAGCCCTCGATAGGGATTGGGTAGAGTGGAGGATTTTGCTACCTGGAGTGTGTGTGGGGGTGTCAGGGATTAGCATCGACTACTTTACCTTATTTGATGTGGGCTTTAGTCAAGGTTTGTATTGCTTTCTTTAGGCTTATTTTTCCCCTCTTTTAAAAAAAATAGCTAAGAATATATTCCTTTGGCTGTTAAAATAATTACGTTGTGGCTTGTGATTTTCAAGCGATACTCTGGCTCCCTCCCATGCTGCTCTCTGGAGCCTTTCATTTTGCAAAGGGACTCCACAGTTTCCCTAGCGGGGACATGGCTAGGCTAAAGGGGTGTGTAAAAGGTTGGGGTGGGTGGGTGGGTGGGTGGAGAGAGACTAGTGGGGGGGGGAGGCTGGGGGAGCGGGTAGTTAAAGGAAGAGACCGGAAGGGAGGAGGAGGGAGCCTGCTGGTGGGGAGGGAGGGTAGGAGGAGGAGGTGGAGGAGGAGGAGGAGGACGAGGAGGAGGAGGAGGGAGGGAGGGGGTTGGGGAGAGCCTGCTACAGTTCTTTGTTTGACTCCGGGACTCAGGGACGGGGAGGAGGGAGGGAGGCAGAGGCTGCAAACGCCGGGGCAGGCCCAGGAGGCAGAGGAGGGACCGTCTCCCCCGCCCCCCAGCCCCCACTCCCCCCCCTGCTGCTTCCCCCTCCCTACCCGGACTCTGGGGGCACCGCCGGGGGACAGACACCCAGCAGGTAACCCTGGCCTGGCTCTCCCTCCCCCTGTCTGATTTTCTTCCACACCCTTCCGGACGACCCCTTTCCGTCTCCCCGATCTCCCGGGCCTCGCCTTTCCCCCCCCAGCCCTCCTTGTTCCATTTCTGCGAGTTGGGCTCGTCGCCTGCTGGCTCCGCCGCCCTCCGTCTCCTGCAGCCTGACTCCCTTCCCCCCACCCCACAGTGTGTGCTCCCCTGTTCTGCCCAAGGCACCTTTTGGGGTTCTGTCTCGCCGTTTCTCATGGGGCTCTGAGGGAGGAGGGAGTCCTTATCCTTTAATTGCTCCCCGAGTCTCCCTTGCCCCATTCTCCTCGTAGCAGTCTCTAGGGGTGAGAGAAAACCGGAATTTGGGGGCTCCATGGAGAGGCAGGGGGTTATGTGTTGCTGGAGACAGGGGCAGTGAGTGTGTGAGGAGGGGTGGGGATTTGTTAGAGACCAGGCTGCCTCTCTGATGTCCCTTTAAATGGCCCTTACATATCTGGGGACTGGGGGGGTGGGGTGGTGGCAAGCTGCCTGCCTGGGGGGCAGGGCCCTTGGTTTGTCCACACCGTCAGGGGTGGTAATGATTTAAAGGGACAGCCTCGGTGTGGCCACTGCCACCCTGTGCTGGCAGGAGGGGGAGCTGGCAGGCTGTGACTAGAGGCCTGGCTGGTGAGTGGGCACTTGAGGCTGTCTGGGCCTGGGCCTCAGGTCTCCAGCACACTTACTGTGGCTGGAAGGTGCAAGAAGGGCTTGACAGCCTGCCCTGAGGGTGCTCAGTCTGCGCCTTCTCCAGAGCCCCATGGCTGAGCCCTTTGGCTCCACGACCAACTCTCTGTGAGTCTGAACTACAGGATCTGTGGGCCAGAACCAGGTGGGGGCCGCTCGCAGCTCTGCAGGCCAGCAGGGTGACCCAGGCGCTTAGAGCTGGCCCTTCAGCTTCCCCTTTTGTTATTTGGTTCTTTGCACAAGAAGGCCCCAGCCCCTCCTCCTCATGCACATGCCCCCCACCCCCACCCCAGCTGTTGGACAGATGAATTACAGCCTCCTGCTTGGGGCCAAGGCTGGTAAGGGATTAAAGTTCTGAGGTTGGCCCTTTAAATGGCTGTTGGCCCTCCCCCACTCCGGTGTCCAGACACCCATCACACTCCCTTCTGACCCCCCTGGTCTGGCCTGGGTGGGGGGGGGGCTTTTCCCTTATAGGCTAGCCTACCCCTTATCTACAAATTCTGTCACCCGCTGGGTGAGCACCTTAGTCCTGAATTTGCCTCCCTGTCGGAAGGGTTGCGGCCTCTAGCATCTTTCCTCCAGAAGGTCCTAGCCAATCCAGTTGTCACAGCTCACAGCTGACCACTGCCCCTTAAGGGCCTTGCTTAGGTCAGAAATAACCCTTCCCTGGGGGCAGTGTCATCAGCAGCGACAGAAGGTTGCAGTGCATTGCATCATGGCGGCCAGAGGCCTAAGTCTCTGGGGCAGGGGAAAAAGATGGGGGCTGGAAGGCCAGGAAATGGAGAGGCCGGGTAGAGAGCCCATGTGTCTGGGTCCTGGGGAAAACACTGGTCCCCAAGGAGTGAGTCTGAGGTGAGGGTTGACTGAGGTCTGACCCTTGCTATCAACACCTGAGTCTTGGCCTTGGCCTTGTATTAATAAACCTAGCTCTTTGTATCTAAGGATTAGGAGGGAAGGGAGTGGGCCTCTGTCACCTCCTTGGACCACATAGAGGAAGGAGGTGATGGGGAAACAGGATATGGCCTTGGAGGTGACATGGAGGGAACCTGCTGCAGAGGCTACTTCCTAGCTCAGGCCCAGTCACAGTTCTGGCAGAGGAAGAAGGTGCCTCCCGGTTGGGCCCGTTCATCTTGTCTGACCACCTGTGCCGCTTGCCAGAACCTGCCTACACCAGCCTAAGAGAACGGGAAGGGTCAGAGTCCAAAAGGTGGTGTTGACTATCTGGTGTCTTGTTAGGGTTGGAAGTAGCAGAACTGAAGGCCTAGGGTCCACATGCCCTGGGGGCAGATAAGGTTGCTTGACAGTAGATGTCCCCTGTAGGGGCCTGAGCCAGACTCGCAGTCCAGTCAGGAGAGGGCATGGGCTGGTACTGAGGGCCTCCACATGCTTCCTTCCTACCTGAGCCAGGCTGCTACCTAAAGGGAAGGCTGGAAGATGGCTTTTTTCCAGGTTGCCATGGAAACTGATTCTCCCATCTCATCTGACCTCTAGAGCCTGGTTTCTCAATGAGGGGGGCAAGGAACGAAGGGAGAGCCTACCTCTAACTGAAATTTTCTCTTAGGTTCCCCCAGGCACCATGTCAGCCTCATAGCAGGACCTACCCCATGACTTCTGCTGTACCCCATAGGACCCACCCCACGACTTCTGCTGTACCCCATTGCTGGAGTGCTTGTTCCATGAGACAGTCCACTTCCAACTCCGTCTGGTAAGCTTGGCTGCTGAGTGTCACCTCTGTCCCCCATGCCCAACTCTTCCCCGCATGTTTGAACATTTCTGCTATGATCTGCTTCATGCCCACTCATCAGAATGGTCCAGCCCAGCTCCGAACTCCCCCAACATGTGGTGCCGGAATGGTTCAGCCCTCCCCGGTCCTGGAGCGCCCCTCTCTCCTATGAATGGTTCCTCCCTGCACTCCACTAGCCTCTCTACCGCCCGAAAACCTTTTAACCCCTACCCCCAGGCTACACCTAACTCATTTGCAGACTAAAGAAAGCCAGGGCCGGCAGGCTGAGTGTAGGTGTGAGAGAGCCTAGAGGAATTTATTGTGAAGGGGAAGAAGACCCCCCCCCATGCCTATAGAGGGTGTTTAGGAATTGTATGAGATGTCACACGTCTGTGCCTGGCAGCTACCCCATGCTTGTCATAGCTGACTTCCTATCTCACCTGAGTGCCCTTTGGCCCATTCTGTCCGTGTAGATTTGCTTCGTGCACCTAACTCAGAACTCCTGCTCCTCCTCAGACCCTCTGCCTCCTCTTCCCAGGCCCTGCTTCACCTCCCTAGTAGAAAGGAATGTTCCCGAAGCCGGAAGCCTCAGCTATCCCAGGCTTCACTGCTTTTCCCCACTGCTCATTGAGTTTCTTGAGGAGGCCTATTTTTCCCTATCTGTCCTGTTTAGTATGACGGTTCGCACATTGAGGTGCCTTTGTAGATTTGTGTTGAATGAATGCTGTAAGGGAATGTAGTACTTCACTGCCAAGAAACCTACGGCTTCTGAGATCTGCTGCAGAGCCTCCTACCCACACCTCTTCTGGAGGATGGGAGACACTTGGGATAGTAACAGAGAGGAAGGCTGGTCTAGGACGTAGCATGCAAGGATAAAACTGAGGGAGAACAGGTCAGAAGCAGCGGAGACAATGTAGCTGTGGAAAGAAGTCCAGCTTGTCTGCTCATTTGAGAATGATCTTGGTTGAATTACCAGGCCTTCCCAGCCTGTTTCCTCGTTCCCCAATTAGGGCAATCAGGTGCCTCCCTCTGCCAGGTTTTGGGGAAGAGTTAATAGGTATATGCAAAAGCTCTGTTTTTTAACACACTGCCTACCACTTGGTAAATGATTGCACTTTGCATCATGGTAACTGCAGGAAACTGAGGGTTCAAGTGAGTATGTGGAGGAATGGAGCTGGGCCTGAGTGAAGACAGACAGAGCCTCAAATAACTGACTAATCAGTCAGGATTCGGGGAGTTAAGAGAACCCCTCAAGCCTGCCTCCAATGTTTCCCCGGCTTTGAGAACGCGAAAGCAAACACAGAAAGGCATGTGCACAGACGCACGTGATCACCTCAGTGATGCAGAGGCAGACCCAGACAAAAGACCGAGACAGCAGCCAGCCAGACACACAGACAAGAGACAGCCTAGCAGAGTCATGTAGACAGGGATAATGACAGGAACGCGCCAGACATAGGCACAGAGGGAGACGAGATGAGCAGATATGCAGGTGCAAACAGACACCAAGACCCACACACAGTCGACCCTGTTAGACTGACTGATGAACACAGCGCCCAGTCAGAGGCAGACACAAACACCCGCAGTGACACATAGCGGGCCAGCGCGCCGGGGCCAGCACTGTCACTTCTCGATGGGGGCGGGGAGGGGCCGGCGGCGGGGGAAGGCTAGGGAAGGGAATCCCGGGCGGGCGGCCTGCCCGGGTGGCTGAGTCACAGCGGAGTCTCAGCCCGTGGCCCTCCCTCTCCCACCGGCTCTCCCAGGTGAGAAGCGAGCCGGCAACTTAGTAGCTTCCGCCATGCTGAAAGAAGACTGCGAAAGAATGGGACCCGCGGGGGTCGGTTCTGAATCCGCCCCACCTTCGAGCCGGTGCGTGCTGGCTAAAGGCATGTTCAGGAAAAAATCGGCCTGCGGGGTCTGGTGTTTTTGGTCGTCCAGGGTCTGCTTGCGGGTCGCAGGCCTCGGGCCAAGCGTCCCTCTCACACCCCGCGTTTCGTGAGCTGCGGAAGGGCTCTTCTGACCCAAGCCCAGAGAGAGTTAAGTGGGTGTGATTGATGGAGTAGTTCTCTCCCGGGACTAAAGGGGGTGAGGGGGTTCGGTTAAAGTCCTAGAGTCCAGATCCCGGATGCGGGAGGCGGAGCTTGGCTTTACCGGGAGTGCCCGGATGGAGAGGGCGTGGTTTCGACTCAAGTGGAATTAACCCTTTCTGGGCGGCCGGCTTTCTGGGGCTGTAGGTCGGGTTGGGAAGGCTGGATTGTCAGCCTCAGGAGTGTGTCGGCCATCCAGCCTGGCCCTGGACGTGTGCGTCTACCTTCCGTCTGTCTTCGAGGAGTCTGTGGGTGTCTGTCTTTGTGCTTGTCCCTGGTTGTCCCCTCCCCTTGGTTAGTATGAGCACTGGGAGTCGGGGAGGGCCATTCCTGCCTCAAAGCGAGAGTGGAGGTGAGAGTGGACGGCGAGCCAGCCGACGGCGGCGGCGACTGAGGAACAGGTGTGAGTGCGGCGGCGGGGCTGCTCAGCGCGGGGTGGGGCCGGCTTGAGGGAGACGGAGGGGAAATTCCGCGGGACCGGTGGTGAGCAGTATGTGGGTTGAGTTGTGTCTGCCTCTGACTGTGTGTCTGTGTGAGTCGAGGGAGGCGGGGGCTGAGTCAGTGGGAACGGGGGATGGTTTTCGGAGTGACTCACTCTCCCCCACCCCAAGCCTGATTCAGACCCTGAGAAAGGCTTTGTTCGTGGGGCGGATGGGAAGTCAGGCGCCTGTGTCCCTGGTGGGGACACCGATTCGTGGTGGTTGGCGTGATTGTGCTTAGGGTACAGGAAGTTTTGTTCTGGAGCGCTCTGTAGTCCATGGTGTCGTCGTGGGAGGTTGTGGATAAAGGTTGAAGATCAAGGCGGCTGGAGGGACAGAACTCGCTAGTTTAGGGAAAGCTGAGTCAGTTCCCCGTGGGAAAGGGGAAGTGGTAGAGGGGAAGTGTCATCATCGCAGAAGGGGAAGCTGCATTTCCTGGTAACTAGCAGAGTTCTGGGCACCACTTCCTTAGCCGGGATCTGCTTCTCTGACATCTGGTACCCCGAGCTGCCGCTTATCCACGTCTGGTTTCTCTACCCCCGCGGGGCTTGGTTGGGGCAGCCAGTTTGGTTTGCACTTGATCAGTTTAGCGTTGTAGTGTCCCAGGGATTGGTAACTGACAGATTGCAGCCTCAAGAGAGTTCTGACCGGAGCTCCGCGTGAACTGAGTGGTCCGCGGAACGCGAGGTCCTACGGGGTCGGACCGGAGCAGCCCGCGGGATCTGTAGGGTCCAAGCACTTTCCCGCACAGATGACCTTGCCCCCAGCGGGAAGGAAGACAGACAGTTTTCGCCAGAAACCCTTCTGCCTTTGTGGGCTGGGTGGAAATTTCCTCCCGGTGCAGACTTCTCGGCCAAGGCGAACTTTCCAGCCGCCCCCAACCCCTCGCCGCGCGCTCTCCCCCGGCTTCCTGCCCGGCGCTTTCTCCAGCTGGAGCGCTGGCCCCGCCCCCGCGGCTTTGTACTCGACACTAGCCTCTCGCTGCTCTTTGTACTCTAGACTCTCAATGGACAGATCCCCGGAGCGGAGTAGGCTCCCTACCTGCTGGGACCTGGGGTACGCGCAGGGAAGCAGCGTCTGGGCTCTAAGATTTGAGACGGCAAAGCTAGGATTAAAGGGAATGTGCCTAGAAAAGGGGAGTACTGTGCCCGTTGTGGGTTCAGCTTCGACGGGAAGGAGTAAGGAGGGGGGGGTGGCGTGAAGGAGGAAGTGAAACGGGTTCTGGGTTCTTTAAGGGAGTAGGCGGTGAGAGTGGGACAGGGGTGATGTCACTGCCTGTTGGGCCCCGCCCTCCCCTTCCTACCGAAGGACCCCCCCCCCTTACACACACCGCTTCCGCTGCGCAAGTAGCCACGTCACGGGCAACCCCCGAAATCCCCCCTCCCTTGGGGGGGTGGGGGCCACGTGGGCCGTGGGGAACCGCGTGGCCCCGGCAGGGAAAGGGCATAGAGGATACAGGAGCCACGCGAGAGGGGCCACTCCACGGCGCGCAGCTTCCCAGAAGTTGGAGGGCTGGGGGGGACTGGCTGAGGGGGTCGACCGATATTGAAGACTCAGAGCCAGGGAAGGTGGAGGAGCTGGAGGAACTTGGTATGAGACTGGGGACTTGACCATGATTTAGGACAGGATCAGGGGCTGGAGGTGGAGCATTCTGATAGAGGCGCGGGAGGGCTTGGGTGCTGGCTTTGCTGATTGCGGGGACCTTAGCATTTCTACTGGGGTGATCGAGTCAGTCGCTGGGTGACGTGAAGTGAAGAGGGGTAGTGATGCCTTTGTCTGCCTTTCGCCTTGGTCTGCTGTCCGTCCTTGGCTTGGATAGGCAGAGGACGACTCGGAACAGTCTGGCGGGGACAATTGCCAGTTCGGTGGATGTGTGAGGCTTGCCCTCAGGTCGGCTAGTGAATGATTTCCTCACACTCAGTCTTAGCTTGCTGTTACTGCCCTGCGGGCTACCAGTTTCTGATCAGAGATGTGGACCCTAGGTGGGAACCTCGGGGTCACATCGGGGTCACCCTAGGGCGAGGAGCTTGTCTGACCGGCCTTGCCGCCCCTCCTCCAGAGGCTGCTCAGTGCCCGGCTAACCTTACTCCTATTGGTTCCTGCTAGGCTGTTACTGAGGCGGAGACAAGGGTGATGATTGGCTTTCTGGGGATAGAGAAGTCTTGTGATTGGCTAAATTTCTGAAGCTCTCGAAGCTGTGAGAGGACGCTCCCACGGAGGCTGGGTAAGCAGGCGCGCTGTAGGTCGCCCTAGTGGCTCGGGATAGGAAGCCTGTCAGACAGTGCAGTGGCTGGGATGTTCCCATCGCTGACTCCCCGCTATTTGCCCCATATTCCTGTTACTCCACTTGGGCGCTCCTAGGGGCTCCTTATGCTGATGTCTGCCCTGGCTCCCTGCCCTCAGTCTGCACTGGCAGTTCCGACCAGCCTTTGGGCCCTCACTGTGTTGGCAACTGAAGTGCACTCTCTTCTTCTCTGTAGACTTGGTTGCAGAAGGCCAGAGTCTGTCACCTGGAAACAGTGGGCACTCTTGTTAAGGGCAGTTGGAACTGGACCATCGTGCCAGAGAGCTGGGGCAGGGGACCGTGCCCCATCTCCAGGGCTCCTGGGGCCACTGCTGACCTGGTAAGGGAAAGATTGGAACTGGCTTGGCTGAAAACGTGGCAGAATGTTTTGCTTCCCTGCTCGAGCACGATCCCTTGTCTGTCTCTGATTTAGGCTGGATGCATCGGGCAGTGGACCCTCCAGGGGCCCGCTCTGCACGGGAAGCCTTTGCCCTTGGGGGCCTGAGCTGTGCTGGGGCTTGGAGCTCCTGCCCACCCCACCCTCCTCCCCGAAGCTCATGGCTGCCTGGAGGCAGGTGAGATGGGATCTTTGGCTTTACCTCCAGGCATTTGTCTTCCAGTCTTCTCTGCCATTGGGTCACATTCCGGGAGCTTCTGTTCTGATGTGGGTCTGGAAGCAGCCTCATCTGCTCCTCGTCCCTCTGACCACTCCATCCAGGGGACGAGTCCTGGCAGGACGTAACCACCTTTCTCCTTACAGATGCTCGGCCAGCATTGGGCAGCCCCCGCTCTCTGCCCCTCTACCCCCTTCTCATGGCGGTAGTTCCGGGCACCCTAACAAACCCTACTATGCTTCTGGGTAAGTGGGGGATTCAAAAGTTCTAGGATTGGAGAAAAATTGGGGCCTTAAAATGTTTCCCCAAGCCTGATCATCCCCAAATCCCTCTCCTCTGTAGGACGCCCACCCCAAGACCCCTCCATGGGAAGCTAGAATCCCTGCATGGCTGTGTACAGGCACTGCTCCGGGAGCCAGCCCAGCCAGGGTTATGGGAACAGCTTGGACAGTTGTATGAGTCAGAGCATGACAGCGAGGAGGCCATATGCTGCTACCACAGGGCCCTTCGCTATGGAGGAAGCTTCGCTGAGCTGGGGCCCCGAATTGGCCGATTGCAGCAGGTGGGATGAAGCGGGACACAGGTGGCTGGGTTGTGCCTTCTAGCGCAATGTCCCCAATTCATCTTCATCTGCCCTTTGACCCTCCCAGGCTCAGCTCTGGAACTTTCATGCTGGTTCCTGTCAGCACAGAGCCAAGGTCCTACCCCCGCTGGAGCAAGTCTGGAATTTGCTGCACCTTGAGGTGAGGCTGAGGGTAAAGTGACTGAGGGAAGGGAGTTGCGCGCCACAGGCCAGCGCTTACACTGCCCGGTCTCTCTTCTCAGCACAAACGGAACTATGGGGCTAAGCGAGGGGGCCCTCCAGTGAAGAGATCTGCTGAACCCCCAGTGGTCCAGCCTATGCCTCCTGCAGCACTCTCAGGCCCCTCAGGAGAGGAGGGTCTCAGCCCTGGAGGCAAGCGCAGGAGAGGCTGCAGCTCTGAGCAGGTAGGTTGGTTGTTGGGTCAGCTGGCACAGTGGATGCCTGGGGTCTGGGGCCTGGGGCAAGGAGTAGGATTTTCACACTTTTTTCTCTTCCAGGCTGGCCTTCCCCCAGGTCTGCCACTCCCTCCACCCCCGCCCCCTCCACCTCCACCACCACCGCCACCCCCACCACCGATGCCTGGCCTGGCTATTAACCCCCCATTTCAGCTCACTAAGCCAGGGCTGTGGAACACCCTGCATGGAGATGCTTGGGGCCCCGAGCGCAAGGGTTCAGCACCCCCAGAGCGCCAGGTGAGCCCCCCTTTAATACCTGCTACCTTTTACCTCCTGTAAATTCTGTCTTACCGTTCCTCACTTTGTGACCTCATTCATCTTCATAGGAGCAGCGGCACTCGCTGCCTCATTCCTATCCATACCCAGCTCCTGCCTACACTGCTCATCCGCCCGGCCATCGGCTGGTCCCGGCCACACCCCTTGGTCCAGGTCCCCGACCCCCAGGAGCAGAGAGCCATGGCTGCCTGCCTGCCACCCGTCCCCCCGGAAGTGACCTTAGAGAGAGCAGAGTTCAGAGGTCGCGGATGGACTCCAGCGTTTCACCAGCAGCATCTACCGCCTGCGTGCCTTACGCCCCTTCCCGGCCCCCTGGCCTCCCCGGCACCAGCAGCAGCAGCAGCAGCAGCAGCAGCAGCAGCAGCAGCAGCAGCAGCAGCAGCAGTAACAACACTGGTCTCCGGGGTGTGGAGCCGAGCCCAGGCATTGTATGTTATGACCTTGGGCTGGAGGTGGGTGAAGCTGTCCAGAGGGGCCAGAAGGGCGGCGCTGACCTCTCCATTCTCCACTTGCAGCCTGGCGCTGACCATTACCAAAACCCTGCGCTGGAGATCTCCCCTCAGCAGGCCCGCCTGGGTCCCTCCGCACACAGCAGTCGGAAACCATTTTTAACGGCCCCTGCTGCCGCTCCCCACTTATCCCTACCACCTGGGACCCCATCATCCCCCCCACCCCCGTGTCCTCGCCTCTTGCGCCCTCCACCACCCCCTGCTTGGATGAAGGGCTCAGCCTGCCGTGCGGCCCGAGAAGATGGAGAGATCTTAGGGGAGCTCTTCTTTGGTGCTGAGGGGCCTCCCCGTCCTCCTCCCCCACCTGTTCCCCACCGTGATGGCTTCTTGGGGCCTCCAAACCCCCGCTTTTCTGTGGGCACTCAGGATTCGCATACCCCTCCCGCTCCCCCAACCACCACCAGCAGCAGCAGCCACAGCAGTAGTCCTACTGGGCCGGTGCCCTTCCCACCACCCCCCTATCTGGCCAGAAGTATAGACCCCCTCCCCAGGCCATCCAGCCCAACCTTGAGCTCCCAGGACCCACCTCTTCCACCACTGACTCTTGCCCTGCCTCCAGCCCCTCCCTCCTCCTGCCACCAAAATACCTCAGGAAGCTTCAGGCGCTCGGAGAGCCCCCGGCCCAGGGTCTCCTTCCCAAAGACCCCCGAAGTGGGGCAGGGGCCACCCCCAGGCTCTCTGAGTAAAGCCCCCCAGCCTGTGCCACCTGGGGTTGGAGAGCTACCCGCCCGAGGCCCGAGGCTCTTTGATTTCCCAACTACTCCCCTGGAGGACCAGTTTGAAGAGCCAGCTGAATTCAAGATCCTACCCGATGGGCTAGCTAACATCATGAAGATGCTGGACGAATCCATTCGAAAGGAGGAGGAACAGCAGCAGCAGGGAGCGGGCGTGGCCCCCCCACCCCCACTCAAAGAGCCCTTTGCATCTCTACAGCCTCCATTTCCCAGTGACACAACCCCAGCCACCACCACAGCTGCTGCCGCCGCCTCCACCACCACCACTACCACCACCACCACAACCACCACACAAGAAGAGGAGAAGAAGCCACCACCAGCCCTGCCGCCACCACCGCCTCTAGCCAAGTTTCCTCCACCTCCCCAGCCACAGCCCCCACCACCTCCACCAGCCAGCCCAGCCAGCCTGCTCAAATCATTGGCCTCTGTTCTTGAGGGACAAAAGTACTGTTACCGGGGGACTGGAGCAGCCGTTTCGACCAGGCCCGGGTCCATGCCCGCCACTCAGTATTCCCCTAGTCCTGCATCAGGTGCTACCGCCCCACCACCCACTTCAGTGGCCCCCAGCGCCCAGGGCTCCCCCAAGCCCTCTGTTTCCTCGTCATCTCAGTTCTCTACCTCAGGCGGGCCTTGGGCCCGGGAGCGCAGGGCAGGCGAAGAGCCAGCACCAGGCCCCGCGACCTCTGCCCAGTTGCCCCCACCTCTGCCGCTGCCCCCTGCTCGTTCTGAGTCTGAGGTGCTAGAAGAAATCAGTCGGGCTTGTGAGACCCTTGTAGAGCGGGTGGGCCGGAGTGCCATCAACCCAGCAGACCCAGTGGACACAGCAGACCCCGTGGACAGTAGCACTGAGCCACAGCCACCGCCTGTGCAGGCAAAGGAGGAGAGTGGAGGGGTGGCTGTAACGGCGGCGGCGGCGGCAGGCCCAGGTAGTGGCAAGCGTCGTCAGAAGGAACATCGACGGCACAGACGAACCTGTCGGGACAGTGTGGGTCGTCGACCCCGTGAGGGCCGGGCCAAGGCAAAGGCCAAGGCTCCCAAAGAAAAAAGCCGAAGGGTGCTGGGGAACCTGGACTTGCAGAGTGAGGAGATCCAGGGCCGGGAGAAAGCCCGGCCTGATGTAGGTGGGGCTTCCAAAGTCAAGACACCCACAGCTCCCGCACCCCCGCCTGCTCCTGCACCCCCTGCTCAGCCAGCCGCTCCTGTCCCCGGGAAGAAGACTCGAGAGGAGGCTCCGGGGCCCCCGGGTGTGAGCCGTGCCGACATGCTGAAGCTTCGGTCGCTTAGTGAGGGGCCGCCTAAGGAGCTGAAGATCAGGCTCATCAAGGTCGAGAGCGGGGACAAGGAGACCTTCATCGCCTCGGAGGTGGAAGAGCGGCGGCTGCGCATGGCGGACCTCACCATCAGTCACTGCGCTGCTGATGTCATGCGTGCCAGCAAGTGAGTCTGGAGGCGTTAATACCCAAGGCTGCCCCCTTGGCCTGGGGATAGGCTCCTGCTCATTACCCCATGTTCCTGACCCTATTCTGTGGTCTTCTCACAGGAATGCCAAGGTGAAAGGGAAATTTCGAGAATCCTACCTTTCCCCTGCCCAGTCTGTAAAACCGAAGATCAACACCGAGGAGAAGCTGCCCCGGGAAAAACTCAACCCCCCTACACCCAGCATCTATGTATGTATGCTGTCTGTCCTCAGCACCACCCTTTCCAGAAGGGTTGAATTGGGGTACTTAGAGCCTGGGAAAGGGCTCTGACCCTCCTATCTCCTGGTTGTCTCAGTTGGAGAGCAAACGAGATGCCTTCTCGCCGGTCCTGCTGCAGTTCTGTACAGACCCTCGGAACCCCATCACCGTCATCAGGGGCCTGGCTGGTTCACTTCGCCTCAGTGAGTTTGGGGGAAAGTATGCGCAAGGCTGTAAGGACTGTGGTTTGTGGGCCCTGTGAGAACAACTTCCATGCTTAAGAGAATTGCACACTCAGTCATGCACAGGCTACATCTGAGGAGTGCTGAGGGGTGTGTCCGCCAGCCTTGAGGTGTTCTCTCAGCTGTCATTTCTGTCCTCAAAAGTGGACACTTGGGAAGATAGATCTCCAGAGTTGTTAAGAGTTTCTTCTGACTTTCTTAGTGAATAAGAATGAAAAGAATGGCTGGGCGGGGCTGGCACACGCCTTTAATCCCAGCTTGGAGGCAGAGGCAGGCCGGTCTCTGAGTAGTTTGAGGCCAGCCTAGTGTATAGAGTGAGTGCAGGAACAGCCAGGGGTATACAGAGAAATCCTGTCTCTAAAAAAAACAAAACTAAAGCCTGGGAGTGGTGCACACGCCTTTAATCCCAGCACTTGGGAGGCAGAGGCAGGCGGATTTCTGAGTTTGAGGCCAGCCTGGTCTACAGAGTGAGTTCCAGGACAGCCAGGGCTACACAGAGAAACCCTGTCCCAAAAAAACAAGACAAAACAAAACAAAAAACTAAAATTAAAAGAATGAATTATAGACTACTACTTCTGATCCATGGTTAATTTTTTTTCCTTTTTTTTCATGCAAAATTGTAAGCAGTATAAACGCAGAGGAATACAAAAGTCAGTCTCGGTTCCTTTATGCCCACATTCTCTCCTCTCGGAGTAACCTGGGAGACATTCCGAACTTGACTACATCTTTCACTTGAGCCATTCAGTGATTGCCTGCCATGTGGGCATCTGCATGCCTGAGAACTTAATAGAGAGACCCGGGGCGTGAAGCAGTTAGAGAAAGGGGCTTGCCAGGAGCCTTGATGGCTTCCTAGGGCCATGATTCGTGCCTGTTCCATGGTGCTGAGTTCTGCTAAGTCTATGTCCACTAAATCAGAGTCCCGGCCAGGCAGGGAAGGGGTGGGTTGAGCCTTACGACCTGAGTGACATCTTGTTTGGTATCCCCTTCAGACTTAGGCCTTTTCTCCACCAAGACTCTGGTGGAGGCGAGCGGTGAACATACAGTGGAGGTCCGTACCCAAGTGCAGCAGCCCTCAGACGAGAACTGGGACCTGACGGGTACCAGACAGATCTGGCCCTGTGAGAGCTCCCGTTCCCACACCACCATCGCTAAATATGCACAGTACCAGGCCTCGTCCTTCCAGGAATCACTGCAGGTGAGGATCAGGCACGAGAGGGGACAAGGGTGCTGGGCTCTGACTTCAGCTGCGTCCCAAAGTCACTGACCCAGCCGTGTCTCTGTCTGACCGAGCAGGAGGAGAAGGAGAGTGAGGATGAGGAATCCGAGGGACCTGACAGCACCACAGGAACCTCTCCCAGGTAAAGTACAATTTTGCCCCTTCCTGCTTCCGTCTTCTCCCTTAGTTCAACCTTGTCAACCTGGCTGTGCTTTCGCCCCAACAGCAGTGCACCGGACCCCAAGAACCATCACATCATCAAGTTTGGCACTAACATCGACCTGTCTGATGCCAAGAGGTCAGTGAGGCCAGCTAGACCAGTGCAGCTGGGATGGAACCCTGCTAGGTACCGGTCTGGGACTCCCTCTTAACTTGGTCGGCATTCCCTTGTCCACAGGTGGAAGCCACAGCTACAGGAGCTGCTGAAACTGCCTGCCTTCATGCGGGTAACATCCACGGGCAACATGCTCAGCCATGTGGGCCACACCATCCTGGGCATGAACACCGTGCAGCTGTACATGAAGGTCCCTGGCAGCCGAACGCCAGGTGTGCTTTTCACACTGCGCACGCGCACTGCGCTGGATGTGTGCACTCAGTGCTTAGGGCTTAGCCAATGAGGGCAAAGGGCGGGGTTGTGGCTCCGTGTGCGCCTGCATCAGACCGTCCGTGATGTTCTATCTCCCTCTGCAGGCCACCAAGAGAATAACAATTTCTGCTCTGTCAACATCAACATTGGCCCCGGGGATTGCGAGTGGTTCGCGGTACATGAGCACTATTGGGAGACCATCAGCGCCTTCTGCGATCGGTGCGCGCCACCCCTTGCTAGTCACCCCATCACATCGGGTTCTTGGGTTTCCCACCTGACCCTGTGACCGCCCACTCCACAGGCATGGTGTGGACTACTTGACTGGTTCCTGGTGGCCAATTCTGGATGACCTCTATGCGTCCAATATTCCTGTTTACCGCTTCGTGCAGCGCCCTGGAGACCTCGTGTGGATTAATGCAGGGACTGTGCATTGGGTGCAGGCTACTGGCTGGTGCAACAACATTGCCTGGAACGTGGGGCCCCTCACCGGTGAGAGGCTGGGGTCGGGTCCTCGTGGTACA
The DNA here is from genome assembly GCA_964023405.1 of Apodemus agrarius. Classification (NCBI taxonomy): domain Eukaryota; kingdom Metazoa; phylum Chordata; class Mammalia; order Rodentia; family Muridae; genus Apodemus; species Apodemus agrarius. Next base: position 54,337,869 of record OZ030015.1, on the reverse strand, counting down.
GTGAAGGGTGTGAGGAGTGTACCGTGATGGGGAGAGTCGGTCTGGAGGGTCGGGGGTCTGAGGGAAGAAGGCTGGGGGGGGCTGCCTGAGAACCCCGCACGGCTTCCTCTGGCCCGCAGCCTATCAGTACCAGCTGGCCCTGGAGCGGTACGAGTGGAACGAGGTGAAGAACGTCAAGTCCATTGTGCCCATGATCCACGTGTCCTGGAACGTCGCCCGGACAGTCAAGATCAGCGACCCTGACCTGTTCAAGATGATCAAGTGAGAGCCCTGTTGGTTACCAGCCACCTCCACCTTCCTGACTCTGTGTGTGCAGCATGTCCTTAAGTGTTACTGTGCTGGGGAGCCCGACAAAAGCCCTATTCTCATCTCATAGCCTTGGTTTCCTGTGGGCCAAACACATAAAACCTTGAAATGTCAAGTGTGACGTATTCAAGACAGGAAATGCAACTCTAATGAAGAGGGAGGGCTGCCCAGGGAAGTCCACTGCGGCTGGGGTCTCGGAGCTCCACCCCTGCCCATCTGCCACCCTCCAGCCTCGGCACCCCTGTAGGGTCTCAACACCCACCTTTGGGTCTCGCTCAGGTTCTGCCTCCTGCAGTCCATGAAGCACTGTCAGGTGCAGCGGGAGAGCCTGGTGCGGGCAGGGAAGAAGATCGCTTACCAAGGCCGGGTCAAGGACGAGCCTGCCTACTACTGCAACGAATGCGACGTAAGTGTGCAGGGTTCCCCCCTACCGCCCACACCCCCCTACCGCCCCCCCCCCACTGCCCGGAAGGCCCCTCACAGAAGTCAGCAGTGCCTTCCTAGTGACACCCGCTTCCTCCTGGCCAGGTGGAGGTGTTCAACATCCTGTTCGTTACGAGCGAGAACGGCAGCCGGAACACGTACCTGGTGCACTGCGAGGGCTGTGCGCGCCGTCGCAGCGCGGGCCTTCAGGGCGTGGTGGTGCTAGAGCAGTACCGCACGGAGGAGCTGGCGCAGGCCTACGATGCCTTCACACTGGTGAGAGCGCGCGCGGGGGCTCCGGAGGGGGCGCGGGGCGGCCGGTCCCCACCCGCCCACCGCTGAGGCCGCCCACTCTCTCCCCGCAGGCTCCCGCCAGCACGTCGCGATGAGGCCGGACGCCCCGCTCGCCCGCCCACGCTGGGCGCGGCGGGGCCACCAGCACACGCCTGGGCTGGACCTAGGTCCCGCCTCTGGCCGGGAAGGGGGTCGGGCCCAGCCCTTCCACCCTATTGGCAGCTCCCCTCACTTAATTTATTAAGAAAAAAATTTTTTTAACAAATACGAGGAAAAAAAAAAAGGAAAAAAAATGGGAGACGGGGAGGGGGCCGGCAGCCCCTCGCCCACCAGCGCCTCCCCTCACCGACTTTGGCCTTTCTAGCATCAGACACAAGGACCAGGCTCCGGCGGCGGCGGCGGCGTTGGCGGGGGTCACATACGGGTTCCCTCAAGCCTGCCCGCCGCGCGCCCGCCCGCCCGCCCGCCCGCCGCCCGCCGGCGCGGACGCTCGCGGCTCGTTGTGTACATAGACGTTCGGCAGCCGAGGTTTTTAATGAGATTCTTTCTATGGGCTTTACCCCTCCCCCAGGAGCTCCTTTTTTTACTTCCAATGCTAGCTGTGATCCCTGTATATGTCTCTTGTTTATTCACTTGGTTATGATTCGTATTTTTGTTCTCTTTGTTTTTGGTTTTTAATTTATAACAGTCCCACTCACCTCTATTTATTCATTTTTGTTTTGGTTTTTTTTTTTTTTCTTTTTTTGGGAAAACCCGACCTCTTACATCCCCAAGCCATCCCTCCTGCCTCTTTGGGAGGCCCAGACCTGGGCCCTCCCTGCGCCCCAGTATATGTCCGGGCTTGGCCCATCCGTCTCCGCCCGCCCGCCCGCCCGCGGCTCCAGCCGGGCTCTCATGGTGCTCAAACCGCTCCCCTCCCCCACGTCCTGCACTTTCTTGGACCAGTACCCCCACTCCCGACCCAACCCCGACCCCACCTGAGGGTGAGCGACTCCTGTACTGTAGGGGAAGAAGTGGGAACTGAAATGGTATTTTGTAAAAAATAAATAAATAAATAAATAAATAAAATAAAAAAAGTTTTAAAGAAAGAACTATGAGGAAAAGAAACCCTATCCTCTCCAGCCTCGGCAATTAAAAAACATTGGACACCTACACACACACCCTTTTTTTAAGGCGTGAAACATCCCAGGGCAGGGCCTCTCTGGGGCAGGGACACCCTGGGGTGATTTTCTCTGGGGCTTTATTTTCATTTTCTTGGTTCATTTTCCCCAGCTGGGGCTGCGGAGGGGTGGGGGGTTGACGTCCCGCCCCCTCGCACTGCACTGTCTCTCTGCCCCAGGGGCAGAGGGGGCTTCCCATCCCTACCCTATTTTCGGTGATTTTTGTGTGAGAATATGAAAAATAAAAGCAGGAAAAAACCAGACCCTTGTGTTTTGATGATAGCTGTGGAGCAGAGCTGTTGAAGGCTCGGGGAACTGACGGGAGGGCAGTGCAGCCCCTCCCGGAGGAGCCTGTGGAATGTCCAGAACCACAGTCTGCTCCTTAGGATGAGGATGCCTAATCCCAGAGCTGCATTCCAGGATAAGGTAGTGGGGGGCGGGGTGGGGAGAGACTGCCCGGGGGAGGGAGGGGCAGGAAAGAGGGCTATAAGGACTGCGGCCGTGCGGGGCGGGAACCAACCAGGCCATGGCGGAGGTCCCCGGAGCCCAGCGCCCCGTCCTCGCTGGCAGCCCAGAGCCTCGGGATCCCCTAGACTGCTGGGCCTGTGCAGTGCTGGTAACGGCTCAGAATCTGCTGGTGGCTGTTTTCAATCTCCTTTTGCTGGCCCTGGTGCTGGGGACCATCTTGCTACCTGCTGTCACCATGTTAGGCTTCGGCTTTCTCTGCCACTCCCAGGTAAGCACGTGCCCCAAGGGGTATGCGTGAGTGGTGTGCGGGCGGGCGGGCGGGCTTTGAGCCACAACTCTTGGGCCGTTTCCCCTTGGGCAGTGTGGCCCATCCTGATGTCTCTTATCCGCAGTTTCTGCGCTCTCAGGCACCCCCTTGCACCGCGCATCTGCGCGACCCCGGCTTCACTGCCCTGTTGGTCACTGGATTCCTACTGCTCGTGCCGTTGCTTGTGCTTGCCCTGGCTACCTACCGCCGCCTCTGCCTGCGCCTCCGCCTGGCCGACTGCCTCGTGCCCTACAGCCGGGCCCTCTACAGGCGCCGGCGCATCCCACAGCCGAAGCAAATCCCAGGCTCACCGGGCTCCCGGGCTGTTCCCACACCGGGAAAGGTCTGGGTCTGAGGTGCTGAGAGTCAAGAATCCTGTCGACTGCCCTCCTGGTCTCTCAAGGACTTGAAGCAAGCCCAGAGGTTGACTGCCCAACCCGGCTCCTTACCGAGGCCCGAGTCTCATCCTAGCATCCCTTTGATGGAACAGAACATGGACGCAAAGCTGACGAAAACCGCTACGTCCCAGAAAACTCATTCACGTTTGATTCCTGAACGTCTGGGCTGGACCCTGCATATCTTTCCTTCCCTAGTGTAACCGGGAGAGCTGGACCTTGTGCCTTCCTTTGCTGGTGCAGCTCCTCCAGAATTTACGGGACTCAGGGACAGGACTCGAGAAGAAACCTTCACAAATAATAAAACATTTATAAAATGAATGCGCTCTGTGAATACAGGGGTGGCACATATCCAATCGCCCCTGCCCAGGGCTCAGGAGTAGGAAACAAATCCTCAAGACTAAAAATGGGCAGGGCAGAGAGAGCACCTTTCCGCATCCTGCCTCTCCTTATCGCATTTGTCCGTCCTTCCTGGTCAGACCCCAGAGTTCTCTGGCCCTGACCCCAAAGTCACTTCGCCATTAATAGCGCAGAGAGGGCCTTGTTTCGGCGGCCTACCCAGCTCCCCTTGGGGACCCGAGCCCGTTCTCTGACCCCAGCTTAAAGGAACTAAGTGTTGCCAGGCCGGGGCGGGAAACAATGGGTCTTCCGGAGCAGGATGACACCCCTTCCCGTTAGAATCTGAAGCAGGAGCGTGGGAGGGAAGATGGAGGGGCCCACCCTAGGGCATGTTGCCTTAAGCTCATAACTTGAGGGAGGGTTTGGTGCTCTGGGCATTAGGTTGAAGGGGCAAGCTAAGAGAGCTTTATGGGTGGGGTGTGCTATCCCTACCCTGATACTGGACTACACACAGACACGGGTCACTTCGGTCATAGGGTTTAATGGTCTCAAAGAGAAGTGCAATAGTGTTTAGAGATACGGGGCCCCCGACAGACTCTCCCTTTGGACTTCAATAGAAACGATGTGGTGTCCTGGTACCATTGCCAGACCCAGCACACGGGGTTCGCCCGCAGAAAATGAATCTGGAAGAAAAAAGAGAGTATCAGAACAGCAGGCAAACATCGGTCTCACCCCAGAAAATAAGGGGTGCAGTTAGGCCTGCAAGAGGAAATGCCTTGTGGTGAATTTCCGCCACATTCCCGAGGAGGTAGGTGTGTATTCCCTGGACACTGACCAGAAGGCTTGAGGAACTCTTGTGCAGAGCCCAGGATGACATTACAGTCGCGATCGGTGCACAGGAAGCAGCCGACTAGTGTCCTTCCATCTGTCATACGAATACGCATGGTCTTGTTGAGCAATGCCTCTAGTTGCTGCCGTGCACGCGCTGCCGGCGAGTCCTCCTGTTCCCCATCAGAGTCCTGCTAGGGCAGGACAAGCACTCAGACGCCCAGAGTCGGCTGCACGCCCATAGAACTACAATCCCCAGCTGCCCTCGCGGCGCTGCCCGAAGCCCGTGGGCTGCTGGGAAGTGCAGTTCCCTTTTCCATCCTCGCCACCCTCCTTCCCCTCCCCGCTAGGTGTCGCTGCCCGACTGCTCCTACAGAACCCGAGCCCACGCTAACCCCGGCGCTGGAGCTGCTCTGACGCCGACTGCAACAGCCATTCTCCTCTCGTAGTAGCATGGTCGGTCCAGCTCCGGCCATTGGCCCCGGGACCTCCTTTGGGCCTTAAACTTCCTAGGAGCGGTTTGGGGGTCGGCGCGTCAGATCTCGCGAGTGCTCCCAAGCTCTTCCGTGAGATCACAATTCCTCCTCGTCTCCGGTTCCGCCACTGAAGAGATCTCGCGAGATTTTATTTCATGCCAGGTTCCTAGATGCTTACTAGGCCATTAAAAGAATATCGCGAGAACTTTACCTGAAATTTCTAAAACGGCTTTTAGAAACGCCAGAAATTTGGTGGTTTAAAAACCCTCTACTCTAGTCTCGTCTATATTTTCTGTTACCTTCTACCATATCTAGCCTACACTCCGTTATGAAACGGATTATCTTAATTTCCTCTAAGAATGAATTCAACAAAAATATACTCGATGCCGGTGAACACGCGCAGCCCCAGCCACGCCCTTCTTACGTTTATTTAACTCCAGTGGACGGTGGCCGGAAAAGGACAATGGTTGCCATGTCAGCGACAAACGCACTCCTGATAGTTCTTGGACCTGGTAGTTTTAAGATTGTGGAGGAGCGAGAAAGTAGCTGAGGGAGCCTGTGCCTCTTGTAGAACAGGAGCCATGCCGCGCCGGGGCCTAGTGGCGGGGCCAGACTTTGATGATTTTCAGCGTCGGTATTTCACGCCGTCAGAAGTAGCGGAACACAACCAGCCCGACGACCTATGGGTGTCGTACCTAGGATTTGTTTACAATCTAACACCACTTGTACAGGAATTCAAAGGTAAGGGACACACACTAGGGAAAGGCTGGAGAGCTGGTTCTGGCACTTGGATGGCCGGCCGTTGACGGCCTCTGTTCCTTTTTAGGGGATCTGCTGTTGAAACCCATCCTGGAGGTTGCAGGCCAGGACATTAGTCACTGGTTTGATCCAACGACTAGAGACGTAAGTTCTAGTGGGGTTGGTGGAAGAGGCACTGGAGAGCGGAGGAGGGATGGTGGGGAATAACTAGAACTCGAAGTAGTGATTGCTCCTCTCCTTCTCTCCAAACCCTTTGCTTTGGAAGATTCGCAAGCATATAGATCCACTGACTGGTTGCGTGAGATACCGCACCCCGCGGGGCCGCTTCGTGCATGTCCCGCCTCCTCTGCCCCGTTCAGACTGGGCCAATGATTTCGGAATACCCTGGTGGAAGGGGGTAAATTACCAGGTGGGGCGACTGTCTGCCCGGACTCGGAACATCCGTATTATTAACACTCTTACAATACAGGAGCACACACTGCAGGTGAGATATGGTGCCTGGGGACATACTAGAGGAACCAGAAATCACTTCTGGGGGCTGCATCATCTTCCCTTCATATTAATATGACAGAGGAAAGCAGATGATCCTGGTACCCCGAGTTGGAAATTCTAGAAGTATGTTTGTATTGCAGCTACCACAGTCTCCTTCATAGATCTAGGCCAGCCTCTTAGTGATGGTGGTCCTTGGAAGGGTTTATATGCGGTTATGGATCCATTGTAAAAGAGAGGCACCGGCTTTTACTCGATTGAGTCATTTGTTAGAAGTGACAGGACTGTGGTGACTTTATAGTATGCTGCAGCTCCTCCTCTGGGGCTGTGGGATGGCCGAAGAGCGCTGTCTGCTAATGGAGGCACTCTGACTCGAGCTCTGGTGTTTCTTGTGACTGATTCTTTTCTATTATTATTCCCAGTTTCCTTAGAGCAAAACCTGAATTACCTTCTGGCCTTTGGGGAGTGTGTGTGTGTGTGTGTGTGTGTGTGTGAGAGAGAGAGGGGGGGGAGGGAGAGAGGGAGAGGGGCGGCAGCATTCTAGAGGTGGATACTTCTGTGTCCTTTAGGTGGGGGCTCTGGAGTCAATGTGGGAAATCCTACACCGCTATCTCCCCTATAATGCACACGCTGCCAGCTACACATGGAAATACGATGGGAAGAATTTGAACATGGATCAAACCCTGGAAGAAAATGGGATCCGGGATGAAGAAGAAGAGTTTGATTATCTCAATATGGATGGTACAGTTCACACACCTGCAATACTGCTCTACTTCAATGATGACCTCACAGAGCTCTAGGAAAGGAGATGTGCAAGTAGAGTCAAGATGTTTGAGTTTGCCTCTTTCTATGCCTTGAGGAAAAGAGGTGTGGGTCTGTGGGGCTGGCTACACCTCTGTTCCCTTCTGGGAATCAGCCTGTGGTTCTTGTGCCTTTCTGACGTGTAAGGGCCTTATCCCTGGCTCCCTTGCTCATGGGTGATTTGCGAAGAGTATTAGTGGGGTCCTAGGAAATAATCCATGTAAGAGAGCTAGAGTCTCTCAAGAGTGTGAGGAGGAAGTACGGCTCAGGCAAAACTTTTTAGTAGTAAGAGACACACGGGGATGGAGGGAGGGAAGAACTTTTTTGGCAAAGGTGAGAATGAGATGTTTGTAGGAAGGTGGGATTTACAAAGACAGGATTTGGAAATTAGCTTTACCAACCATAGGGGGTTGGTAGACTTCCTTTCTAAAGGTGTTTACTAGTTGGTGCCCTAGGAAAAGTGAATACAGCTATCCTATAAGGTTAATACTATTTCACAGATAATTCCTTAGGAATTTACCAGGTCAGGCATCTTTCAGTGTAAAGGAGCATTCTCAGTAGCCTTGCCTAATGCTAGCATTTCTGGTGGCTGCTCTCAAACCGTGTATTTGGAATGTGAGCTTGTCCTAGGCTTGCTGCATGATGGGGAAATGGAAGCCTAGTGTGTACTTAATATTTACTGTGTTTTAGGGGGTTAATTTAGAGAGGATTCTTGGATCAAAGGCAGGGAAGGCTAAATTTCAGCCAAGCACTGGCTACTGAGGCTACTTTCTTGTTGATATAAGATTTCTGACTGTTCGGGTGGAAGAAGGTAGATATTTACCAACTCCGGGAAAAAGCAGAATGGAGAAAGGGCCTGTAGATCAAGAGATTGTAGTGAGGGACCCAAAAGGGTGCACCTTTTCCCAGTAGGCCTTGCCATTAACAGACAGCAAGGAAGACAGTTGAACTTGTCAAATGCTGACCCTAAAAGAGGTTTATTAGGGTCAGAAAGAAGGGAGCTAAGAGAGGCAGACAACGCTCATGGTGACTGGCTACATCTGGTTCCCGTTATCCCTAACAGAGGAGGGGAGTTGACTGACAAACTGTACCAGGTGGGGTAGCTTCAGTTCCAGCACTGAGGAGGCAGAGCCAAGTGGATCTCATGAGTCCCAGGCTAGCCTGGTCTACAAAACAAGCTCCAGAACAGCCAAAGCTACATAGAGAAAACCTGTCTCAAAACCAGACCAAACCAAACCAAAGCAACGTAGTTTGCAGCAGCAGCGGCAGTAGCAGGCAAATACTAGTCAAGGAGCTCACGCCTTCCCTCCGTGAGAGACACTGGGTGGGACGCACTGTCTTCTGAGAAGGTGACTGTAGAGGCTTGAGCAAAGGTGGACTCAAACTCTTGGTTTCAGCGATTTCTTTATCTACTGATGCTGAAGACTTTTACTTAGTCCTATGCAACCTAAGAGTCCGTAGATTGTTTGGATCAATCAATCGTGATATTTAGTAAGCTCAGAAATGATCTATGTGTATTCTCATTTGTTCTTCTGAGTCTTAAACTATTCGAGAGCCAAAGCAGGTCCTCCCACAGCATCCTCGGGGGACGCTCTGGGTGTGCTCATTCTGCCCAGGCTTGTCTTTTCCAGGACACCCCACTTGTAGAAGTTTTCCTGGGATGGGGTGGGGTGGGTCTCATGTTGTGGGGGCATGTCTCATTATGTAGGCCTGGCTGGCCAGGAACTCAGAGATCACTGGCCTATTCCCAGCTTCTTGTTAGACACACACTCCTTTCCCTAAATGCCCAAGCACTCATCCTTTCTATCTCTAGGAATCTTTGGAATCTTCTTCTGTCTAATATAATAACCACCTTTGTCAGCCAGGCAGTGGTGACGCGCGCCTTTAATCCCAGCACTTGGGAGGCAGAGGCAGGCAGATTTCTGAGTTTGAGGCCAGCCTGGTCTACAGAGTGAGTTCCAGGACAGCCAAGGCTACACAGAGAAACCCTGTCTCAAAAACAAAACAAAACAAAACAAAACAAAACAAAACAAAAAAAGAAAGAAAAAAGAAAAAGAAAGAAAGAAAGAAAGAAAGAAGGAAGGAAAGAAAGCCCTAAATTCAAGAAACCTTGCATAAATCAGGCCCTGCCCTCGTTGCCCATGGCACCCCTCACGGCCCTCCTTGTCCTGCAAGCCATGAGGCCTCTTCCTGCCTCAGTTAATATGGACGGATGCTGTTCTCGGTGCACCACACCCTTCTGTTTTGCACCTTGATTATCCTAACTATTTGGGTTTTTTCTTTGTCTTTTTTTGGCCTCACCTGAACAGTAGGCATTTTTTCTGTGTTTTTATTATCACTGTAAAACCATGTAGATGGGGTGAAAATGGCTGTCTGGCTGCTAGATTGTAAGCTCACGAGGGCAGAAACTTCTTTCATCTCTGTATTCTCATTGCCGAACACATAGCTGCTGCTCAATAAATGGACTGAATGAACTCAGGCTCCGAGGAAGTCATCTGTCTGGGAGAACTGGTGGGTCCAATGTGTCTTGAAGGCAAGGCGGGACTGAGACAGTAGGGTTGCTGGCCCTTTCTGTGGTCTCAACCTACAGCTGTTCTTTTTTTTTTTTTTTTTTCTCTTCCCTTCCACAGAGCCAGGACTCAAAAATTACTCTGCAATCTCTGGCACTAGAGTGTGGTGCCACTCTGGAATGTGGAGTGTGATTTCCTCTATGGCCACCAGGTGGCTCTCATGACTAGAATCAGGAGCGGAGGGCCATGTGTGAAACCACCATCAAGTTAGGGCCACGGAGGGGAGGTCAGGGGAGGGTAACAGGAAGAAATCCTGCATGGACACCACTGTTAGCGTGAAGTTTATTCCTGTTTTTAATTTTTTCCATAAATACAGAAGTACTTTAAGAAGTCACATATGGGGCTAGGGGGATGGCACAGTGGTTAAAACAGTGACTGTTCTTCCAGAGGACCATCTGTAACTCTACTTTTAAGGAATCTGACACGTGTACACATTAAAAAAAAAAAAAAAAAGAATATAAAAAAATGTCATTTATTGGATGGGGTGAGTGGCAGGCTTGGGGTGTGGTTGTGTGTGCAGCTTGGGGTGTACCTGAGTCGAGGGGTGACTGTGTGGCCTTAGGGGTATGTTAGAAATGAGAGGGGGTAACATTTTGTTTGGGGATGTGGCTAGGTTTAGTCCCCGTGAGCCTTGCCAGGGGAGAGAGGGCACCTTCCAAGCTGCAGCCTCAGGCTCCAGTGTGGGTAGGACGGCTGGGCAGGCTGAAGGAGGACGCAGGCGGGTCTTGAGACAGTTGCACTCCAAGCTGACATCAACACCCCGCCTCAGCCTCCAGAGTCCTGGGACTGCAGGCACCACCATGCCCAGTGTCTTCTGATCAAAAGCAACCTGGGGGGGGGGGAAGAGTTTTTAAGCTTCCAGTTGTAGTCCATCATGAAGGGCAGCCAGGGCAGGAGCTCAAGGCTGGAACTGGAGGCAGAAGCCGTGGATGAGTGGCACCACTCCCAGCGGACTGGGGCTTCCAATACCAGTCACTGGTTTTAAAATGCCCCACTATGGTATCTTCTCAGCGGACACTCTTCTTCCTAGACAACTCTAGCTGTTTTTAGATGACAAAAACAACACCCAGGACACCTGGCTAGCTGTTTCTAAGGTACTAGAGGTACATTAAAACCAAAGCTGATGTGTGAATCGGCGAGGGGACCCTCGGAGGGCAAGAGGGGTAAAGTAGACAGATGAGGAACAAGATGTCCTATTGCTTTATTAATACCCAGTGCTTATTGTGGTAGGAGGCCTTTCGATAGGTGCTGTCTTGTTCTGAAACAGGATATTGGACACGAGGAATATAAGACTCGTGTGTCAAGCTGAGATCTGGAAAGCCGAGAACTTGGGTCCGGGGATGAGTCCTGGGGTAGCTGTCTCGTGCGTGCTGGAAGGAGATGGGGAAAGAACGGAATGGCTTGGCTTGGTTTGGTTTGGTTTGGTTTGGTTTGGTTTAATTGTCTTTTTTCCCCCGAGGCAGGGTTTCTTTGTGTAGCCCTGGCTGTCCTGCAACTCACTCTGTAGACCAGGCTGGCCTCAAACTCAGAAATCCTCCTGCCTCTGCCTCCTGAGTGCTGGGATTAAAGTCGTGCGCCACCACCGGCTGGCAGGAACGGATGTTAAGAGCAGTTGTCCTCAGAAAATTTTAGCAGCTTCAAAGGACCCAACTGGCAGTTTTCTACACACTGGTGGTGACACACTTCACTGTGGATAATAAGTATATATTCCTTGCAGGTAAAATAACAATTAGAAAAGGGCTCTACCTCATAGCAAGTAATATGGACATCTTGAAACTTTCTAAATATATATGCCTGTGTGCATGCATGGGCACTATTTAAAAAAAAAAAAGATAATTTCCATCAGATTCCCCAAAGAGCCCAAACCCCTGCCTACAGTAGCAGTTTCACTCATACAAAATTAACATGACTTTAAAAGCCTGAGAAGTCACAAACAGGGTGCCGGCACCCTGATGATCAGTGCCAACCCGTGTCACATCTGTTGTGATCCCACAACAGGAATTGCTGATGCTTTAATCTTTGGAGTTAACGACTGGCCTGGAGTATTTTACAGCTATCCTAGAGTTTTGTTTTGTTTTGTTTTTTAAATCTGATTGTGCCTTGTCGCTGAAGCTCAAATGTTTCCAGCTCATTTAGGCTAACCCCAAATCATGACATCTGGATAAGGTTGCAGCATCTGGATCTGGAGGCGAATTCGTGGCGAGCACGCAGTTGCGCTGTTACTGCAGTTTATGTTAGGTCAGCAAGAGTGCACAAGGAGTGTAGGAAGGCAGAGTCTGAACCTAAGGGGCCAATGGTCAGATCGCATCTCAGAGATCAGGCAGATATGCAAAATACTGGGCATGGGTACGTTAGGCACATAGGGAATGCTATAAAGCAGAGCTCCTGTGTGAATGGATGAGGGGCTAAACTGGGGTCAGGGAAAAGACTGGCGAGGGATGCTCCAACCTGGGTCCTCCTGGCCCATCGAGAGCCCTAGGAGAGCTACTGCTCAGTGAGAACTCAGCTGCCCTCCTAAATCATCCCTGTGTCCCCAGTAATTGTCCAGTGCCCGACCCAGGACTCTAACTAATGCATGCTTATTTCAGGAGCAAGCATGCTAGGATGAAGAGACGGCTCAGCAGTTCCAGAGCGCTTGCTGCTCTTGCAGAAGACCAGGGTTCAATTCCCAGGACCCGCAAGGCAGTTCACAAACATCCATAACTCCAGTTCCAGGGGCCTTGATGCTGCCTTGTGGCCTTTGAGGGCACTCAGCACACAGTGGTGCACATACATACTTGCAGGCAAAGAATTCACACATATACATCAGAAACAATTTAGGAAGCACGAAGTTACTACACAACTCTGACTTTTAAGTCCATGTGAACCCAAGAGCAAAGTGTCCCTTCCTAGCCAGTCTATCCTGATTGATAATCTGGACAGGAAGTGAGAGGTGCACTGATGAACTGTCTGTCTTAGTTAGGGTTTCACTGCTGCGAACAGACTGTGACCAAGTCTTAAAAAGGACAACACTTAATTGGGGCTGGCTTACAGGTTCAGAGGTTCAGTCCATTATCATCAAGATGGGAACATGGCAGCATCCAGGCAGGTGTGGTACAGGGGAGCTGAGAGTTCTACATCTTCATCTGAAGGCTACTAGCAGAATACTGACTTCCAGGCACCTAGGATGAGGGTCTTAAAGACCACTCCCACAGTAACACACCTACTCCAACAGGCCACACCTCCAAATAGTGCCACTCCCTGACCCAAGCATATACAAACCGTCATACTGTCCTAACCATTACACTGAACAGTAGGGGAGATGATATGTTTAGACTTGTCAGCCTAAAAGGGTAAAAAAAAATTTTTTTCCGAGACAGGGTTTCTCTGTATAGCCCTGGCTGTCCTGGAACTCACTCTATAGACCAGGCTGGCCTCGAACTCAGAAATCCACCTGTCTCTGCTTCCCAAGTGCTGGGATTAAAGGCATGCACCACTACCGCCCGGCAAAAGGGTAAATATTAATCCCTAATACACCTCAATATTTGGCTGCATGTGACAAAGCTGGCTATTGGAGTTAAAGATTTCAATCTATCCTTATAACCAGAGGTCTGCAGTTAGTGAAACTGATTCCAATAGAGCATCAGAGCCACAGGAATGTCCTCTCTCCCTTTTTGGTCCTCACACTCATTAACATTTTGGCTGCTCTGTTCCTAGCCTGGATTTCAGGCAAAAGGCAGAGAAAGGGCAGTGCCTACATCAAGAAGGCAAAACCAGCCGGGCAGTGGTGGCACACACCTTTAATCCCAGTACTTGGGAGGCAGAGGCAGGTGGATTTCTGAGTTTGAGGCCAGCCTGGTCTACAGAGTGAGTTCCAGGACAGCCAGGACTACACAGAGAAACCCTGTCTCAAAAAATAAAAACAAAAGGCAAAAACGTTTCAACCTTTCTAGCAGACCTTTAGTTTGAGTTTTTATTGTTACCTTTGGTTGGTTTGTTTTTCTTTTTCTTTGTTATTTGAGACAGGGGTTCACTATGTAGCTCTGATTGCCTGAACTCTGATGTAGACCAGGGTGGTCTTGGTCTACATGCTTTCAACTATGCTTCCTGGATGTTGGAATTAAAGTCAGGAGTCGCCCAGCACAGCCATTGACGGGTTAATGGGAACGACTTACATTATGGCACAGAGACTCAAAGGGATCTGGGACCCCAAACAAAACAGACACTGGACAGGAACCAGTGAAACCTTCCATTTACCAGCACTGTGAAGTGTACTACACATCCATTTATTAACAGAATTAATTTGCACTATCTCTGGTTCCAGGTATTCTAGTCATAACAATGAACGGGAAAGCAGTCCTATTTCATGAGGTTTATACTCTTGTGGGTAAATAAGTAGAAAAGATCACTAGTCTTTTTAAGAACTGTATTGCACTTGCATATGTATAAGTGTCTAGGTACAGGTATGGGTTTGCACAAGTAACAGCACATGTGTAGGATGGAAGACAACCTGCAGGGGGAGGGGTTCTGTACATTGTGGGTCCTGGGATCTCCACAGGTCCCCAGACTTAGCGGCATGTGACTTTACTTGGTAAACCACCGCACCAGAAAAAGATCACTGGATAGTTCTGTCTTTTTTTTTTTAGACAGTCTGGCCCTGAACTTACTGTGTAACTGAGGCAGGGCTTGAACCCCTCTACCATCCCTCCGAAGGGTCTAGAATTATAGGTGTGAGCAGCTATACCCAGACAGAACTAAAGTTATACTATATATACACATACGTGAGAACAAATTTACTTATGCAGTTCTCTAATTAATCCCACAGTGCTCTCAGGAGACTTCAGGGGTAAGCACAACTACTGTCCATGGTTTTTTGAGAAAGAATATCATTGTATAACCCTGGCTGGCCTGGGACTCTGTGAAGGTCAGGCTGGTCCCAGAGATCCTCCTGCCTCTGCCTCTCAAGGGCTAGGGTTAGAGGCATGCACCATCACACCTGTTCAGGTTTTTAATTTAAACTAATGAAAGGACCTTGAGGCACTGATGTTAAGTACCTTGTCAAAGGCCACACAACTAACCGTCTGGCAGAGCTGGGTCTTGAAGCAAGACAGAAAGAGTCCACCTGCTAAACACGGCGCCGTGCCCCCGCCCCGTGCTGCACAGCAGACACGGGGTGCCATGCCACTCCCTGTTGCTGTCAGCAAGCACCCTTAGACTGAGACCTTAACAACCAGCACCATTACTGTGTGGGTGTGTCCGTGGTTCGGGCTGAGCTAGGTAGGTACTGTAGCTCATTTCTATATCCAAATGCATGAACTGGGGTACATTTCTGGAAGCCAAAGGGTCCATTAACAACTTTGTTTGTTTTTGTTTTTGAAAACAGGGTTTCTCTATGTAGCCCTGGCTGTCCTGGAACTCACTCTGTAGACCAGGCTGGCCCCGAACTCAGAAATCTGCCTGCCTCTACCTTCCAAGTGCTGGGATTACTGGTGTGCGCCACCACCGCCCCGCTTAACTTTTTATTCAATGCCATGGGATCAAATCCAGGACTTTCAACATTGTAGACAATTGCTCTTCCACTGAGCTACCCCCTGACCTGGGACCTCTTTCTTCTATGAGCCTCCACATGGGTGAGCTCGGACTTTCTCACCGTCTGGGAGCTGCTTCTGAGAGTAAACGGGCCTCCAGAGAACCAGGGTGAGGATGGATCACATCTTCATATTCAAGGGGAACAGACAAACATAGAAGACAGGAGACAGTACTTAGTTAGGGTTTCTATTGGTGTGAACAGATACCATGATCACAGCAACATTTATTATTATTTATTTATTTATTTATTTATGTTTTTGTTTTTTGTTTTTTGTTTTTTTTGAGACAGGGTTTCTCTGTGTAGTCCTGGCTGTCCTGGAACTCACTCTGTAGACCAGGCTGGCCTCGAACTCAGAAATCCACCTGCCTCTGCCTCCCGAGTGCTGGGATTACAGGCGTGCACCACCACACCCGGCTCCAACATTTTTATTTTAAGATTTATTTTATATATGTGAGTACACACCAGAAGAGAGCATCAGATTCCATTACAGATGTTTGTGAGCCACTATGTGGTTGCTGGGAATTAAACCTTGTCCTCTGAAAGAACAGCCAGTGCTCTTAATAACTGAATCACTGAGCCATCTCTCCAGCCCCCACAGCATCTTTTATAAAGGACATTTAATTGGTGCTGGTTTACAGTTCAGAGGTTCAGTCCATTATTGTCAGGGCAGGAAGCATGGCGGCACACAGGCGGCACGGTCTGGAGAAGGAGCTGGTAGTGCCACATCTGGATCTGAAGGCGGCAGGAGGAGAGAGACACTGGGCCTGGTTTGCCTTGTGAAACCTCAAGTGTCTTCAGTGACACACCTCAAATAAGGCCACGCCTCCTAATGATGCCACGCCTCCTAATGATGCCACTCCCTGTTTACATTCAAACCTACCACAATTCCTGTGGGTATTTTTGGGAAATACAGCTTGTACAGTGGTAGCAGAAAGCTTTTAATCCCAGCACTCAGGAGGCAGAGGTGGGCTGACCTCTTGAGTTCTAGGGCAGCCAGGGCTACATAGAGAAACCCTGTCTTGAAGAAATAAAACAAAGCAATGTTTGGTTTCAGGCCCCAGGACAAGGGACAGAGGTGCATATCTTACATATCCCAGCATCCCTCAGTCCCTACCTGGCATATCGCGCCCTGACCGTGAACTTGCCAGCCCAGGGCCGGGCGCCTTCCCGCACAGGCTCGTCCTTCTCCAATCCAGGCAGGTCTCCCTGCTCCTCCTCCTGCCTCTCTTCTCTCCTCCCCACTCTCTCCCTTCCACAGCAACGCCCCTGGCCTCAGTCCTTGGGCCAGTGAACTCGCCTGAGAGCAGCTTCCCAATAATACTCCCTTTAATGTAAACTAATCTGGCTTAAATTGGCTCATTTCTCTGGCGGAGAAATAACTTATCAAGCAAGCAAGCAAGCAAGCAAACAAACAAAAGTTTATTAGGAGATTCGGTGAAGTTTGGAACCTGTTAAACTTGCCATCCTCACCGGGCGTGGTGGCGCGGCTTTAATCCCAGCACGTGGGAGGCAGAGGCAGGCGGATTGCCAGGACAGCCAGGACTATACAGAGAAACCCTGTTTCAAAAAACAAAAAACAGAAAACAAACAAAAAACAAACCCTTGCCCTCCTTCCTTCCACTTTTATACAGTAGGCAGGGAGTCATGAAGTTTCCAAAGGCTTCCTTAGAGTTAAGGAGTAACCGCTTACCATGAGGCAGAGAGGGCTCAGCAGTTAAAAAGCACTGGCAGTGCCGGGCAGGCGTGGTGGTGCACAGCTTTAATCCCAGCACTTGGGAGGCAGAGGGAGGCGGATTTCTGAGTTCGAGGCCAGCCTGGTCTACAGAGTGAGTTCCAGAACAGCCAGGGCTATATAGAGAAACCCTGACTCGAGAAAAAAACAAAAAAACACTTCCAGGGGACCAGGGTCAATTCCCAGCACCACATGTGGCTCACAGCCACGTGTGTTCAGTGCCCTCAGAGGCCAGAAGAAGCTATCCAGGCGTCAGCTCCCCTGTAACTGGAGTTACCCATGGCTCTTTGGGCATTTAAGGATTCCAATTCAGGCCTGCATACCCATGCAGCAGTCACCTCACCAATGAAGCTGTCCCCAAGCCTCCATTGCTTTGTGGTTGAGATAAAGTCTCTATAGCCCAGTCTGGCCTCAGACTTGCCCGTAACAGGATGATTTTTTTTTTTTTTTTTTTTTTTTTTTTTTTTTTTTTTGGTTTTTCGAGACAGGGTTTCTCTGTGTAGTTCTGGCTGTCCTGGAGCTCACTCTGAAGACCAGGCTGGCCTCGAACTCAGAAATCCACCTGCCTCTGCCTCCCAAGTGCTGGGATTAAAGGCGTGCGCCACCAATGCCTGGCTAACAGGATGATCTTTAAAGTTTAATTTTAGTTTTGCTTTTTTAGGCACAGACTTTCTCTGTGTAGCCCTGACTGTGTTGAAACTCACTCTGCAGACCAGGCTAGCCTCAAACTCAGCCATCTGTCTGCCTCTGCTTCCTGAGTGCTGGGATTAAGTAAGCGCCACCATGCCTGGCACAAATGTATATTTGTAAAAAACCCTGTAATAATGCTATTGTTAGAGTGTATGCGGGTCTGTGGGTTACAGCATGTCTGAGCCTAGCTCAGCAAACACTTCTGCCTGCTGAGTCCTCAGCAGAGAGGCCCTGACCTTGAACTGCTGTGCCTGTTTCTACCTCCCCAATGCTGGATTACAGGAGGGCACCACAATACCAGGTTTTTAATGCAGTGCTTGGGATTTGAACTCGGGGCTTTGCCAATGCCAGGTTGACACTTTACCCACTCAACTACATCACTAGCCCCTGTCGTGTAGGTTCCTGTGCACCTTTCCCCTTCTTAGAGCCTAAGAAAATAGAGACTGTATCTCTCACTGAACACTCAGCACTCGGCACCCGCCCCCCACCCCCAGCCCAGAGCAGCTGTTCCCCAAATATCCCAACAACCAGCAGACATGTGACCAGCAAACATGTGATCAACAACCATGTGACCAGCAATGCTACCCAGGACGGAAGTAAGCCAGGCGACCCAGGGCCCTGGCTGTGCTCAGGAACAATCCCCCGCCCCTTCTGTGGGAACCAGGGATGGCTCTGGAGCAATCTGAGCCTCTCAAGATGAGACCTGGAGGGCAGGGAGGCTCTGCCTCAGGGTCAGGCTAGGGAGAGAGCAGGGGCAGGCAGAGGAGAGCGTGAACTTTAGAGGGGGGAAGTGAGGCGTGAGGAGGGCCGAGGAGAAGCCAGGCCAGGCCTGGGAGCTTCGCCAACCAGGCCTCTTGTAAAGACCTGATATAATAGTTACCCCTTTACAGTATATAACTCAGAGCTAAGAACTTTCTAAGGGGAAGGACATTTTCAGATTTGCATTGAAATGTTTTTTTTTGTATGACTTGTTTTTTGTTTTTTTTTTTTTCTGCCTGAGACTTGGTTTCTCTGTGTAGCCCTGGTTGTCCTACAACTCTGTAGACCAGGCTGGCTTCAAACTCCAGAGATCTGCCTGCCTCTGCCTCCCCGGTGCTGGGATTAAAGCTGTGTGTCACCACAACCACCTAAAATTAATTTTTACATTTAACTTTTTTATATTTGTGCATGCGTGTGCATGCGTGTGTACAGGTCATAAGACAACCTACACGAGTCTGTTCTTTCCTTCCCCTGTGAGTCCCCAGGATCCAACGCAGATGTCCGGCTGCTGCAGCATACACCTCACCGGCTACGTCGTCGTGAGAGGGAGGGTTTGTTTGGTTACTTTGGGAGACTCTCACTATGTAGCCCTGGCAGGCCTGGAACTCTGCACGGAGACCAGGCTGGCCTGGAATTCCGTATCTAAACTAGTGTGGCCTCCAACTCAGAGACTGGACTGATTGCCTCCCCAATACTGGGATTAAAGGTGTGCGTCACCTTACACGGGCAGACGAGCATTACAATGTCCAAGAGAGACTAGAATAGGATGGGGGAGGTGGGACAACTATGAGGCTGAGACAACTGCAGCCACCGGAGAGACCTGAAGGCGGCGGGGCTGGGACAGTGGAGGCCAGAGGGGGAAAGGTGGAGCAGTTCCCCGGCAGTTAGAGGCGCAGGGAGGAGCCAAGAGTGGCTCCCAAGGATCTGTCTGGCCTGAGCGGCTGGACGGATAGACAGTGGATAGACGGGTAGAAGGCAGGGCTGAGAGAGGAGGTTAGCTGTTTGTGGCAACTTTGTGACATGAAAATATTTGAGGCTGGTGCTCTGGGTCCCTTCAGCCAGGAGTTCCCAGCCAGGAGGAACTGTGGCCAGAACTAAGGATGAGGTCACCTGGTGAGCAATGAGATCTGAGCAGGCCTGGGGGGGGGGGGGAAGGGAAGGAAAGGAAGGGAACCACACGGAGGGGTGAGGAGGAGGCTGGTACCACGGATGCAGGAGCACACGGGAGGCAGGCGTGGGGAACTGTGTGAAATGGGGTGTGGGGTCCAGCATTAAGAGGATGGCTTAAGTGTCTGCAGACCAGCACCTGGGTAGTGTCTGCTACAGGAGACAGGCTGCGATTGCACAGGGAGAGTGTGGGACATCAGAAAACATCTAGCTACTTTTTTTGTTTGTTTGTTTGTTTTCGAGACAGGATTTCTCTGTCCTGGCTGTCCTGGAACTCCCTCTGTAGACCAGGCTGGCCTCGAACTCAGAAATCCACCTGCCTCTGCCTCCCAGAGTGCTGGGATTACAGGCGTGTGCCGCTACCGCCCAGCCATCCAGCTACTTCTTAAAGGGGAACAATATTCTTGATTAGTAACTTCGTACAGACTACTCTCTTTAGATGCCATTTCTTCAACCACAGAGAGGGACAACAGACAGTGACAGCAAGGACAACAGACCTAGCCGGGCTCCACCTGGGACAGAGGCTCCTGTTGTGTTCTGAGACTGGGCAATAGGTAGGATCCAGGAATAGCTGTTGTGAGTAGAAAGTTAGTGGATCACAGCTGGAACTCACTTTCTGTTTTCAACCAAACAGTGTCTCTGAGAACGGCTCAGTCAAGTCAAAAGCACTTGTCTCACATCCTGTCAGAGCTGAGCTTTTTTTTGTTTTGTTTTGTTTTAGTTTTTCGAGACAGGGTTTCTCTGTGTAGTCCTGGCTGTCCTGGAACTCACTCTGTAGACCAGGCTGGCCTCTGAACTCAGAAATCCAGAGTGCGCCACCACGCCTGTCAGAGCTGAGCTTTTTTATGCAAAGTGAAGCAAAGCCAGGGAAGGCACAGCTTCTGAGGAGAAGGGCAACCAAAGGCTCCTGCACGCAAGTTTAGGGTTTCTTTATGTAACCAAGAACTCAAGTCCTTTCACCTCGGAATCACTTAAAAGGAATCTCTCCAAAGACAAACAGCCTAACAGTAAATTTGATTATCAGAACAACTCTCAACTATTGAGGGCGCTCTCCTCCCAGCAGTGCCTAATCTAAGTCAGTTCCCTTCTCTACCTCTACCTGGCACCTAATCTTCTTCTTAGTCTGGTAGCTCCTTAGAAAGCGAAGGGAGGCCGGGTGGTGGCGCACACCTGTAATCCCAGCACTTGGGAGGCAGAGGCAGGTGGATTTCTGAGTTTGAGGCCAGCCTGGTCTACAGAGTGAGTTCCAGGACAGCCAGGGCTACACAGAGAAACCCTGTCTCAAAACAAAAACAAAAACAAAAACAAAAACAAAAAACAAAAAAAAAAAAAGAAAAGAAAGCAAAGGGAGGCGTTTGTCTGCCAGACAGCCCTGAAGGAACAGGAAGCCCACACACCTTCACTATCTCAAAGAAGGAAGGCAGGCAAGAAAGGAAAGAAAAAGAAAAGAAGCATTATGGCCAGGTACAGCGCTGTACACCTACAGTACCTAGCTACTTAGGAAGCTGAGGCAGGGGGCTTACCTGAATGCTCAGGTTTGGAAGGCCCCAGGCCACTCATTTCTAAGCTAGCAGGGAACCTTGGCTGACTCTTCCTCTTGCAACTGTCCTTCCCACGCGCTGACTCCTGTCACTTGACCTGTTGGAGGGTCTGTGGAACCTGCTACTGACCAATAGCTTCCTGGCCACAGGAGAGACAGGAAAAGCTCCGCGGGCCGGTTCTGCAGTGTGCTGCCCACCCTAGAGCCTCTACCCGGCTGCTTTTCTGGCCCTTTCAGCCAGTTTTGTAATTTCATCATTTCCAGCTCCCTCTTCCCATCCCCCCCTCGCTCTGAGACAGGGTTTCTCTGTGTAGCCCTGGAAATTCACTCTGGAAGAGGCTGGCCTCAAACTCAGAGATCTGCCTGCCCCTCTCTGCCTCCTTCCTTCCTTCCTTCCTTCCTTCCTTCCTTCCTTCCTTCCTTCCTCCCTCCCTCCCTCCCTCCCTCCCTTCCTTCCTTCTTTTCTCTCTCTCTCTCTCTCTCTCTCTCTCTCTCTCTCTCTCTCTCTCTCTCTCTCTCCTACAGGTTCTCACTGTGTAGCTCTGGCTGACTCTGGGAACTTGCTGTGTAGACCAGGCTGGCCTTGAACTCACAGAGATCTGCCTATCTCAACTTCTCAAGTGATAAAATAGAAAATCTTTTTCTACTTAACAGAACTAGTTTCTGTTATCTCTAAGCATTATTGAAGGATTTAATACTCAGGGACTGGTGAGATGGCTCAGCAGTTGAGAGCACTTGCTGTCTTTTTAGAGGACCTGGGTTCAGTTTCCAGCACCCACATTACAGCTTACAACTGTAACTCAGTTCCAGGGGCTCCAGTACCCTCTTCTGGCTTCTGTGGGCACTAGACATGGAATGCACTTTACATACATATAAGGGTACATGCAAGGAAACTGCTCTGCACATGAAATAAAAAAAATCTTAAAAAATACTGAATGGTCTGTCAGGTATGGTCAAATATGTCAAATATTTCTGTTTGTCTTTAAATCGTTTAAATCTTATTTTTATTATTTATGTGTATATTGTGTGAAAACATGCATATGTGCATATGGTTACCCATGGAAGATAGAAAGAGAGTGTCCAGACAGAGCTGGAGTCGCAGGCAGCTGTGGGGGCTGAGAACCAAGTTCTGCTCCTCTGAAAGAACAAGTGCTTCTGTTTGTTTGTTTGTTATGATACAGGGCCCCTCTGGCTGTCTTAGAGCTCACTATGTAGACCGGGATAGTCTTGAATTCACAGGATCCTACTGCCTCTGCCTTCTGAGTGCTGGGCCCAAAGGTGTGTGCCACAGTTATCCCAAAGCAAGTCCTCTTAACCACGAGTCCATTGCTTCAGACCTTTTACATTTTTAATCTCTTCTTCCTTCCTTCCTCCCTTCCTTCCTTGTGTGTATGTGCATGTGTGTATGTGCATGTGTGTATGTGCATGTGTGTATGTGCATGTGTGTATGTGCATGTGTGTATGTGCATGTGTGTATGTGCATGTGTGTATGTGCATGTGTGTATGTGCATGTGTGTATGTGCATGTGTGTATGTGCACAGGCATGTGCCACAGCATACCGAGGAGGAAGGATCAGAGGACAGTTTTTGGGAATCAGTTCTCTCCCTGATTGTCTTTTAATGTTATGATATTCTACATAGTAAATTTTAGTTTTGTTAAATATATAAGAAATTTCCTGGTCAGGCGGTGGTGGCACACACGTGTAATCCCAGCACTTGGGAGGCAGCGGCAGGCGGATTTCTGAGTTCGAGGCCAGCCTGGTCTACAGAGTGAGTTCCAGGACAGCCAGGGCTATACAGAGAAACCCTGTCAAGAAAAACCAAACAAAAAAAAAAAAAAAAGAAATTTCCTTTATGGTTTTTCTCATTGTAGTTTAAAACTTTCTCATACATAAGATCAGGAAAGGATTTGCTGTACCTTATATTTGTTCATTTGAAACTATTGTTCAAATTTCAAGTGGAAGGGGTGCGGTCAGCTACTAAGTGACCTCTCCAGCCCCTAAGCCTTTTTATTTTTTTTATTTTTTTTTAAAGATTTGTTTATTATTATATGTAACTACAGCTATCTTCAGACACACCAGAAGAGGGAGTCAGATCTCATTACAGATGGTTGTGAGCCACCATGTGGTTGCTGGGATTTGAACTCTGGACCTTCAGAAGAGCAGTTGGTGCTCTTAACCACTGAGCCATCTCTCCAGCCCAAGCCTTTTTATTTTTAAAGACAGAATTTCAAATGTAGCCCTGGCTGGCCTGCAAGTGGTCATGTAGACTAGGCTGACCTAAAACTCTGAAATATGTCTGTCTTTGCATCCTGAGTGTTGTGATTAAAGATGTGTGCCACTCTACCTGGTTTTTTGTTGTATTATTTTATTAATATTTATAACAAAATATTATATTTACCATTAACATACTAATACAGTATTATTTTTAGTTTATTAATATTTAAATTAAAAGTGTACGTATTTTTTAAACACTTTTTTTTTTAATTTTTTCGAGACAGGGTTTCTCTGTGTAGCCCTGGCTGTTCTGGAACTCACTCTGTAGACCAGGCTGGCCTCAAACTCAGAAATCCACCTGCCTCTGCCTCCCAGAGTGCTGGGATTACAGGCGTGTGCCACCACTGCCCAGCAAGTGTACATATTTTAAATGTATTAATAATAGTAGTTTAATCAGAGGACTCCTTTGAAATACTGATCCCAAACTTACTTTTTGAAGAAAGGTTTTGTTATAATGTAGGCTGGTCTTGAACTTAGAACCCTCTTGCTGCAGTCTCCTGAAAGCAGGCTTTAATTTTCCATATTTAAGTATGTCCCTATTTTTTCCTGTTCCTCCCCTCCCCACCTCCTCCTCCTCTTTTGAGGCTGTCTTCCCTAGCCTGGGTTGACTCAGTTTTTCTGGGTAGCTGTGGATGGCCTTTCATTCGATCCCCTGCTTCTGCTTCTGGCCTCCTTCATTCTGTCTGGAAGTAGACCAGACTTCTTTTCCTCCTCCTCCTCCTCCTCCTCCTCCTCCTCCTCCTCCTCCTCCTCCTCCTCCTCCTCCTTCCTCCTCCTCCTCCCTCCTCCTCCTCCTCCTCCTCCTCCTCCTTCCTCCTCCTCCTCCTCCTTCTGGCCTGGCAATACTTTTTTTTCCCTTTATTCTTAAGATGACAAAAGAGTTTCAAGTTTATTTCCTTTTTTGTTTGCTATTTAACTACAAAGCTTCACCACAAACAGGTACAACCAAGACATTTTTTATCTCACAGTTACATCCTCCTGTCGGATCCTCCTCTGAGTCTGATCAAAGGGTGTGGGGAAGACTTTCTTAGGTAGCATCATCATGAGGCTGGGAGATGGGGTGTTGGGGACAAGGGTAGGTTCTTAGACCTGGCTTCTAAGCCCCAGTCCTCTTAGACCAGACTTTTTTTTTTTTTTTAAATAAGGAAGTCATATCTTTTTTTTTTTAAAGATTTATTTTATTTATATGAGAACACTAGCTGTCTTCAGACATTAGAGATGGTTGTGAGCCACCATGTGGTTGCTAGGAATTGAACTCAGGACCTCTGGAAGAGCAGGCAGTGCTCTTAACTGCTGAGCCGTTCCCCCCCCCCTTTTTTTTTAAGATTTATTTATTTTATGTGAGTACACTGAAGCTGTCTTCAGACATACCAGAAGAGAGCATCGGATCCCATTACAGATGGTTGTGAGCCACCATGTAGTTGCTGGGAATTGAACGCAGGACCTCTGGAAGAGCAGTCAGTGCTCTTAACTGCTGAGCTATCTCTCCAGCTCCTAGACCAGACTACTTAAGGGGTGGATTTGAGGATGGTTTTAAAAAGACATTGTGGCTGAGTGGTCAATAGCACATGCTGCTGTCGCAGAGACTGAGCTCAGTTCCCAGCAGCTACACCCGGGAGCTCATAATTACCTTAATTCCAGCTCCAGAGAATGCAATGCCTCTGGCCTCTGGGGTACCTGCACGCTTTCTCTCTCTCTCTCTCTCTCTCTCTCTCTCTCTCTCTCTCTCTCTCTCTCTCTCTGTGTGTGTGTGTGTGTGTGTGTGTGTGTGTGTGTTAAAGCTATTTTAAAGCCAGGCATGGTGGCGCACGCCTGAAATCCCAGCACTTGGGAGGCAGAGGCAGGCAGATTTCTGAGTTCTAGTTCGAGGCCAGCCTGGTCTACAGAGTGAGTTCTAGGACAGCCAGGGCTACACAGAGAAACCCTGTCTCAAAAAATTAAAAAAAAAAAAAAAAAAAAGCTATTTTAAATATAAGTAGGAGAGCCACTGTGGAGAATGTTGACCCACAAAGGAAGCTGTAAGGGCTGCCTGGGTCTGACTGGGACCCACTCGGAGGGCCAAGATCAGCAGCAGCACTTTGCACTGTGGTGGAAAATGGCCATGGCTGCTGCCGGGAGGCGACTGTGAAGACGGTGGCTGTGGTGAGGAGCAGCCGACAGTGCAGGTCAAGCTGCCTCAAAGAGGAGAAAAGTGGCCTGGTGGGGGGACAGCTGGGACGTGGAGTATTTCACAGGTCCAAGAATAGTGACATGTAAGTAGACGAGAAAGCAAGGGGCAGAGAGAGTTGTGGCCCAGGGGTGTCCTCCATCTTGTATCGTGGAGGGCAGGTGCAGAGACTGGGGTGGCTCCAGCGTCTCTGCAAGTCATGGAGTCAGGGTCTAGGTAGCAAGGGGCCAGCCAGGTGCAGTTCTCAGTAAGGGGAGCAATCAAGAGGTAAAGCCTTAAACCGGGTATGGTGGCGCACGCCTGTAATCCCAGCACTTGGGAGGCAGAGGCAGGTGGATTTCTGAGTTCGAGGCCAGCCTGGTCTACAGAGTGAGTTCCAGGACAGCCAGGACCACAGAGAGAAACCCTGTCTCGGAAAAAAAAAAAAAAAGAGGTAAAGCCTTAATAGTAGAGATTATGAAAATTAACCTATTTTTCTCATGTAAAAATTGTATTCATGTATATGTATTATATATATGTCTGTACATGCTGGGGGTGTGTATGCCACAGCACACATGTGGGGACCAGAGGACACCCAGAAGATGGCTCTCCCCTTCCACAGTGTGGGTCCTGGGAGTCCAACCGAGGCGGTTAGGGATGGCGTGTGCCCTCTCAGCCATGCTGCTAGCCCGTAAAAAGTCATCTCAAAGGGAGAGAAGGCAGTGTTCTGAGCAAGACTGCAGGAGCCTCAGGAATGCAGGGTTTTAATACAAGCTGGGGAACTTGGAAACAGCCCTGGATCTAAAATTAGATCCGCTTAGGATGGGGTCGTAGCTCAATACAGGGCCATTGGCTGAGTCTCCGGCACTGCACACACATGCCAACTTCTCAGATGTGTGAGCGCTCCTGGGTCCCGAGCCCAGTGTCCCAGCACTGAGCTCCGTCCTCCCCCCCCTTCCAGACTCCTCTCTACTTGAGACCACCAAACCGCACGACCACAAGTCAGTCACTCTTGCTCTCTCGACTTAGTGTTATTTTTTTATTTTTCATCATAGAATATATACTCCAGAGAAAATACTAGGGAGACTAGTATAAATGTAGAGAAAACAAAGAAAATGCTTATTTCTATGAAAACCACTATTAACATTGAAATTCTCTTATATGGTTGGAATTATATTACATGCAGAATTTGATATTCCTTCAGTTAAAATTGGATCACAGAGATCTGTCCATTGTCTTAATTAGGCTCTCGACTGCTGTGGTAGAAGCACCTTGAAAGCTTAAGAAGGGTTCATTTCAGCTTATGGCTCCATGTCACAGTGTCACATGATCACTGAGAGAGGGCGGGGCAGGAGCCTGGGGGCAGGAGCGCTGAGGCCGTGGCTCTCACTGGCCTACTCCTTCCTTATGCAGCCTGCCTCTTTTCTTCCTTTTAAAATTTTTTATTTAGGGTGTTTTCAAAACAGGGTTTCTGTGTAGTCTTGGAACTTGCTCTGTAGACCAGGCTGGCCTCGAACTCAGATCCGCTTGCCTCTGCCTCCCAAGTGCTGGGACTAAAGATGTGCACCACCGCTCTCTGCTTTCTCACCTTATCCAGGACTGCCAGCCCGGGGTGGCATTGCTCACTGTGAGCTGGGCCCACACCATTAATCTTTGAGAAAATGCACTGCAGCCTGGCTCCAAGGCCAGTCTGGTGGGGGCGTTTTCTCAGCTGAGGTTTGTTCTTCCCAAAGGACAATAGCCTGTGTCAGGTTGTCAGAAAATTCACCAGAACACCTGTGGCAGTTTGAATATGCCTGGCCAAGGAACTGGCATTATTTGGAAGTATGGCCTTGTTGGAGTAGGCGTGGCCTTGTTGGAGCAGGCGTGGCCTTGTTGGAGTAGGTGTGGCCTTGTTGGAGGAAGTGTGCACCTGTAAGCATGTAGGCATAGGATTTTTTTTCCTTTTAAAGATTTATTTATTATTATATATAAGTATACTGTAGCTGTCTTCAAACATACCAGAAGAGGGTGTCAGATCTCCTTATGGATGGTTGTGAGTCACCATGTGGTTCCTGGGATTTGAACTCAGGACCTTCAGAAGGGCAGTCAGTGCTCTTACCCTCTGAGCCATCTCTCCAGCCCAGGCATGGGCTTTAAGACCCTCATCCTGACTGCCTGGAAGTCAGTCTTCTCCTAGCAGCTTTCAGATATAGACTGAACCTCTGAACCTGTCAGCCAGTCCCAATTAAATGTCCTTATAAGAGTCGCCTTTCACTGGGCAGTGGTGGCACACGCCTTTAATCCCCGCACTTGGGAGGCAGAAGCAGGCGGATTTCTGAGTTCGAGGCCAACCGAGTCTACAGAGTGAGTTCCAGGATAGCCAGGGCTACACAGAGAAACCCTGTCTCGGAAAAAAAAAAGTAAAAAAAAACAAAACTAACTAACTAACTAACTAACTAAACTAACTAACTAAACTAACTAACTAACTAACTAACTAACTAACTAACTAAAGTCCCATGTGGGGGCTGGAGAAACAGCCTGACAGATGAGACAGCTGCTGCTCTTGCCAAGGCCCTGGGCTCCCTTCGCAGTGCTCACACGGCAGCTCTTAGCTACGCCTCCTGCTCCCAGAGACCAAGGCCTCTTCTTGCCTTCCTGCCATCTTGCAGAGAAGCGGTGCCCACACATCTACACACAGACACACATGATAAAAAGGGAAAGGGAAAGCTCCGTGTGGCCTTACCCTTTCTATATGTTCCCGGCCTTTCCCCTTTCTATACACCCCCAGCCTCTGTCTCCAGCAAAATTTTGTGCTTAAAATTTTGGGATTTTTGGGACTAGAGAGATGGCTCAGTGGTTAAGCGCACTGGCTGTGTTTCCATAGGTTCTGTATGCACATTCCTGGGGTCTATGGATACCAGGCACACATGTGGTACACAGACATATATATTCAGGCAAAAACCATACATATAAACTAATTTTCTTTTCTTTTCTTTTCTTTTTTTTTTTTTTTTCCGAGACAGGGTTTCTCTGTATAGCCCTGGCTGACCTGGAACACACTCTGTAGACCAGCCTGGCTTCGAACTCAGAAATCTGCCTGCCTCTGCCTCCCAAGTGCTGGGATTAAAGGTGTGCACCATCACTTGGCTCGCACATGTGACTTTAAAGATGTCAATAATATATTTATGAAGTTGAATGACTGATAAAGTTCATTTTATTATTATTATTCTTTTCTGGTTAAATAAAATATTACTATATTACGTGTGTGTTGGGTGTAATTATGTACACACATGTGTGTCGGTGCATGTGGAGGCCAGAGGTTGAGGTTTTCTGTCCACTTTGTGAGGTAGGTCTCTCCTAGGACCTGGGATTTAGTAATTAGACTAATCTAGCTAGCTGTCAAGTTCCAGGGATCTACCTATTTTCCCTACTCCAGAGCTGAAATCACAACAGAGTCTGCACAGCAATGCTTGGATTTTTTTTTAAACTTTTTAAAGATTTATTTATTTATTATATGTAAACACACTGTAGCTGTCTTCAGACACACCAGAAGAGTGCATCAGATCCCAATACAGATAGATGGTTGTGAGTCACCATGTGGTTGCTGGGATTTGAACTCGGGACCTCAGTCAGTGCTCCTAAGTGCTGAGCCTGCTCTCCAGCCCCGATGCCTGGCTTTTTAAGCTGGTGCTGGAGTTGAACTCAGGTCCTCGTGCTTGTGTGGCCAGCAGTTCTGTTCCTGGGCTACCCCAGCCTTACACATGAAGGGCTGCGGTCAAGCTTGGTTGCACAGAGCCAGATCTCCTTTCCCCTCAAAGAGTGCCTGCCTTTTCTCTAGCAAAATAGTTTATAACTTTTTATAATCTGAAAGGTTTTGAACTCTTGCTTTAGATAGATGTCTTGAGTAATCTGGTTATTGGCTTAGGACTCTCCTCAGTGTCTCCCTTGCCGGGGAGGTCTCTCAAGCTCTAGTCTGAGTGGGATAACGCATGCTCCTTGCTCTCACCTGACGCTCTTCCAATAAAAAACAAGAAGTAATCCCCATGGGATTCCCACCTACCTGAGTCTGGAAGAATAGAGAGAGCAGACGCCCACCCTGAATCTGATAGCAGGGGACAGGCACCGGAGACAGGGGACATACAGGGACAGGCACTGGAGACGGGGGACACACAGGCAGACAACAAACAGCAAAAGAAATACAGAGGAACCTGTGTACACAGGGGAAAGACAAGACTGGAGCAGACAGAGACACGGAAAAACGGGTTAGCGAGCTGGTCTTCCCAAGACCACCACACAGAGAAAGAGGAAGCCAGCGTGGAGCAGACAGTAGGGAAGTACTGGGAAGACGGAAGACAAGGTACTGCTCGACACAGACATGGTGCCACACAGTTTACCAACACGCAGTACTGCGGGCAGCTGAGATGATGCAGGGATACAGGCCAGACAGCCAGAAGGGCAGCCAATCGGAAGCAGAGGTGGGAACAGAGAGGAAGACAGACATCTAAGAGGAAAGACAGAATCAACAAGAGAGGAGGCTCTGGAACGGCGATTTAGGAAGCAAAATTGAAGGACAGTGGACATGAGATGGAGAAGTTTGATCATTTTTCTCCAACAAGGTCTGTGTACAGTCTGAGTCTTTGTTTTTAAAATGCCTGGAGAAGAGATAGAAAAAAGGGTTGGAGCCGAGCGTGGTAGCGCACGCCTGTAATCCCAGCACTTGGGAGGCAGAGGCAGGTGGATTTCTGAGTTCGAGGCCAGCCTGGTCTACAGAGTGAGTTCCAGGACAGCCAGGGCTACACAGAGAAACCCTGTCTCGAAAAGCCAAAAAAAAAAAAGAAAGAAAGAAAGAAAGAAAAAAGAAAAAAGGTTGGGGGGCGTAATAAAGAGCAAAATTTTTAGATAAGGAAGAAGGCAAACTTCTTGGACAGACTTAATAACTCAAAAGGCTCTCGAGTCACTCACCCAAGGCCAGGCATGCGTGCAGAGGAGGCCGAGGGAGGAACCTGGATGACACAGCTAGACTCTCTTCCTACAAAAGGAAAGGACAAACTGTAAGTGTATACAAGAAAAGCGGAGCAGGGCAGTGGTGGCACACGCCTTTAATCCCAGCACTTTGGGCTACACAGAGAAACCCTGTCTCGAAAAACAAAGAAAGAAAGAAAGAAAGAAAGAAAGAAAGAAAGAGAAAAAGAAAAAGAAAAAGAAAAAGGAAAGGAAAGCAGAGCAGGCGTCCACCTGCTTCCCATGCTCGCACGCAGCAGCACCTGTGAGGTTACCTATGTCAGCATGGCGGCGCACTCCTCCCAGCCTGGCCATGACTTTCTGTGACTTAGGTTTTAGTGAAGAGACCAAGGAGTGTGTGCTGTCATCCAGGTCACTCACCAGGCTGACTAGGGGAGGGTAAGCCCTTCCTGAGCATGTCTGCAGTAGACAAGCAGCAAAAGGCAACCAGCCAATTAAAAAGAAGACGCCCAGCTCTGTGAGACCTACCAGGTAGGATGGACCAGTAAATGGGAAGAGGTGGCAAAGCCTGGAGAAGTTAGGATGTCCTGATGCGTGACAGGGTACCAGGGAACCTGGGAAAGAGGCGGTGGGAGTGTCTGCACAGCGTGGTTGGGGTTCAGATGTGTGGCCTCTCTTAAGTGGCATCTAACAAAGGGAACAATGACTGGGGATTCTCCGGGTAGAATCATTCCTGGTCTGGGAGAGAAGGCTATGTGGGAGTCTTTCCCCCCCCCCCCGAGACAGGGTTTCTCTGTGTAGCTCCGGCTGTCCTGGAACTCACTCGGTAGACCAGGCTGGCCTCGAACTCAGAAATCTGCCTGCCTCTGCCTCCCAAGTGCTGGGATTAAAGGCGTGCGCCACCACCACCCGGCGGGAGTCTTACTTTTATTCTTCATGAAAAGTCTTATTTTTAATTTTTTCTTTTTTGAGACAGGGTTTCTCTGTATAGCCCTGGCTGTCCTGGAACTCACTCTGTAGACCAGGCTGGCCTCGAACTCAGAAATTCACCTGCCTCTGCCTCCCAGAGTGCTGGGATTACAGGCGTGCACCACCACCGCCCGGCCAAAAGTCTTATTTTTAAAAGCATTTATTTTGTGTGTATGAATGTTTTGCTGCATGCATGTATGTGCACATGTGTGCCTGATGCTCTGGGTGGTTCAGGGTGTTAACTTCTCTATAACTGGCGTTACAGAGGGGTGGATGTGGGCCCCCATGTGGGTGCTGTTAATCAAATCCCAGTCCTTTGCAAGAGCAACAAGTACTGCTGACCTCTGACCCATCTCTACAGCCCCTACTTTATTTTTTATGTGAATGGGTATTTTGCCTCAGTGTATGTATATCGTTTGTGCAGTACCCAAAGATATCAGAGGAGGGCGCTGTATCCTTGGACCTGGAGTTACAGATGGTTGCCAGCTACCACATCAGTACTGGGAATCAAACCCCGGTCCTCTGGAAGGCCAGCCAGTGCTCTTAATTACTCAGCTGTCTCTCGCACTAGCTTTAGGTTTCATACTTTGATAATTTCATAGCATGTTTATGTCTATTCAAAAGTTGACTGAGGAAAAATGCCTAAAACAAACAAGAAGAAAGAAAAGCAAGCAGAGATGTGGACAGTCAGAACCTGCTAAGCAGACAGCAAAAACCCAGGAAAATAGAGACTGGGAAACCGGCAAAAAGACTGAGGCACCCAGACTGCCTGTGAAGGCGGCAAGGAAGAGAGAATTAAAAAAAAGAGGGGGGTAAGGGATGTGGTACAAATGCGGATGACATCAAGGCCAGGGGTCCACTGAAGGGCCTGGGGAGAGGAACTAAGCCCATTGGTGTGTTGTCAGCATGACCCCTGGAAGCCCTGGGAGAAACAGCTGATAAGTAGAGTAAAAAGATACAAACTGACCCGAGGGAGAGCGGGAGACGAGACAGGCAGGCAGGCAGTCGCGAGGCCACAGCTACAAGGAGTCAAAGAAAGCCAAGGAACTCAGCAGAGACCCGCTGGAACGGAAACACATCCAAGGTCAAGATGAGAGGCAAACCATGATGGGAAACTGTGGCAAATCCTGGAAGGTAGACAAACCAAGAGTCAGGCTTTAAAAGTGACAGAGACAGGCAGGCGGGGAGACAGATGGCTAGGGAGAGAGTGGTGGGCAAACAGCCAGAGAAGCAGACAGACAACCAGGGAGAGAAAAAAGCTGCCAGCCAGCGAGGGAGGAGCAGACAGGCAGGCAGGCAGGCATCATAACAGAAGCAAGCAGGTAGAGAGGCAGGCAGGAGCAAGGTGAGAGGCCTCGTCAAGAGGTCGCTAGGAGGCAGGAAGAGTGGGGGCAGGTGTGTGTGTGTGTGTGTGTGTGTGTGTGTGTGTGTGTTGAACAAGGAAAAGGATCCGGCAGATTAACAGGTGCTCTGTTAGAGACAGGGATGTAGGTCTGCACAGGGAGGCACACCGCTGCTGTGACACCCACACCCGCAGACCGGGACACATGTGGCAGGCAGAGGACACCGGCAGAGGACACGAGAGACTGCTGCCACATGCTGTGCACTGTCGCGCACGCACACACACACACACAAGTGGAGCTACTCTTAGTGTCAGGATGATGCTGGCGTGCGTGCTCAGGCCAGGGAGGGGGAGCCAGGCATACTGGGGAAGAGAGGACAGAGATGACCATCACTTAGAAGTGATGAGGCCCTTGGTCAAAGGTATCAGAAAAACAGTGTCGTCGAGGGTCTAGTGCACTTACAGAGGAGCTCACACATAGAAAGAAGGGGTACCCAACCAGACTGGGAGCATAGGCAAGATAATTCCACATTAAAAGACAGACAGAAACCAGTGCTCAATAAAGTAAGTGTCGTGGGGGTGGGGCAGGGGACTAGACCATCAAGAAGAAACATTTTATCATTGTAAACAAAGTTCTCTGGACTCTGCCTTTGTTACAAATCCCTCCTTGGTTGTAGCCCACCTTCCCCTGGGGTCCCCGTGAGGCTCGTGGCAGTAGAGAAATGGGTTCCCGGCGGGCCATGGATGGGGAGCAACAAAGACAGATCAAAAGAATGGGAGGAAACTGGAGGGAAGAAAAGCGTCAGGAACAAAAAAAAAAAAAAAAAAAAAAAAAAAGGTGGAGCCGGCGCTCGGCCCTTGGTGCTTGGCCTGTTGGCAAGTTTGACTCCCGTGGAGCCAGCTCTGTCAAAGCTCTGTGGGGAAAACTTACTTCTGGGCTCCCTGCACATCTGATCCCTGCTGCAACTTTAAGATAAACACTGGGACCCAGTTGGAAAGGACGGTTCAGCAGGTTCAGCGAAGAGGCCTGAGCGCTTGCTCTCGCTCGCCCTGCCTCGGTCCTCCCCCTCCGTTGCCTTCCTCTCCGCGTGCCTCAGTTTCTTCTACTTTATCAGTGTCGAAGGCCATGGAGGAAGAGGCGTTTGCTGAAACAGGAGAAAAGAATTTCACAATCTCCAGATCTGATCCTCTCCTCTTTCTTCTAAAAATCTGTCCTATTCACCACCAAATTAATTTCTCAAGTCAGATGATTTTACAAGCAAGCAACTGCAGGAGAGGTAGGGAAAGAGCAGAGAGGAAATTGACCACAATTAGAGAACACCGAGGGCTGGGCGAAGGAGAGAATCAAACATGGACTCCTTTGAAAAAAACTCAATCATCGCATCTATTCATATCTCTCCCCCAAGTCACTAGGATTTCTGTCACTTTTTTTTAAAGAAGGAAGAAAAAAAATCCAGTCCCGTTTCTCATTTAAAAGATACGTACACAATTAAATGCATTTTGACTTCAATGAGGTATGTAGAGAGTTATATATAAACATATATTTCATCTTTTTCCTTTTCAATGCCTGAAGGAAAAAAAAACCTTCACATCAAACCACTCCCTTCTGAAGTATTCAGAAAAAAAAAAAAAAAAAAAAAAAAAAGCTTTTCTTTAGAGGAGGAAGGTGGGGGGAGGAAGAAGACTAGTAAAGAAAAGAAAAATTCAATCTAGTTGGACTAGTATCTAACTAGTTAACCTTTAACAATTTATGCTGATGTCAGACTGAGCATGAGTACTGATTAATGCCCCCCCAAATATTTTTATAAGGGGGGGAGTTAAGTCACAGCAGCCATTTTTGTTTTATGCAGAAATCCTTCATGCCCCCCAACACACACACACACACACACACACACACACACTCTCTCTCTCTCTCTCTCTCTCTCTCAATACACAAGGAAAATATATTAATCTGTGCACTAATCAGTTATGAAAAAAGGGAGAAATTTGTGGGTTTCTGAGTAGAAGCTTGGAGAAGGGATGTAACAGGGAGAAGGGGGGTGTATGAAAAATGAAATATTAAGCCAGCCATTTTGTTTTAAAAGGGGATTTTACCCCCCTCTCTCTCTCTTTATAGAGGGGGTGGCGGTGCTGGAGGGGGGGTTGTTTTAAAAATAATTTCAAGGCGGCCATCTTAGTGCCTCAGCTCTGAGAAATATTTCTGAGCGCCCCCCTCAGAATTTAAATATATTTAAAGCAACCGAGGGGGGTAGAGAGAAGTCGAAAACTTTTATATACATATATATATATAATTTTTTTTTAAAAAAACGATCTCCCTTTCTTGTTCTCTTGGGAGGAAAGAGAGAAGGGGGGAAAAGTCCTTAAATTTTTCCAAGAACATTTTTGGGGGTGGTGCGGCCCCCCTCCTCAGACGCCGGCCCCGGGGGTGGGTGCTCTGGAGGGGGGTGGCCCGGGGGTTTGGGGGGCTGGGGGAGGCGGTGAGGAGGAGGAGGAGGACGCCGCCGCCGAGGAGGAGGAGGAGGAGGAGGAGGTGGTGGTGGTAGCGGTGGGGGAGGCGGGCGGGCGGTGGGTGGGGGGGTGGTGGGGGGGCCAGAGCCACAGGATGGCTTCCCCTCTGAGGGACGAGGAGGAGGAGGAGGAGGAGATGGTGGTGTCGGAGGAGGAAGAAGAGGAGGAAGAAGAGGGCGACGAGGAGGAGGAGGAGGTGGAGGCGGCCGACGAGGACGATGAGGAGGAGGACGAAGAGGGAGTACTCGGGCGCGGGCCGGGCCACGACCGGGGCCGCGACCGCCACAGCCCCCCCAGCTGCCACCTCTTCCCGCCGCCGCCGCCGCCGCTGCCGCCGCCCCCGCCGCCAGGTAAGCGTCCGTCCGACTCCCGGGGCCCGAGCGGAGCCGCGGGGCCCCGCACCTACGTTTCGGCCGAGCCGGGGCGAGTCCCGGGCGCCTGGCCGGTCCGCACGGGCCCGGCGGTCCCCGCGGCGGCGGCCCTGGGGCCGGGCCTCCTCCCCTCCCCCGCCGCCCCCCTCCCCCGCCGCCACCGCGGCCGCCGCCGCCGCCGCCGCCCGGGCTGGAGAGCGCAGGGAGCGAGCTGCGCGCGCGGACCGGGCCACTTGGTCGCGGCTTTCGGGGGAGGAGATTTATTTTTTTTTTTTCACCCTCGGCGGGGAGGGGGGTAGGCAGGAAACGGCCGCGGCGAAGCCAGGGCCCCCTCCCGGGCCGAGCGAGGGACCGCCGAGACCCCGGCGACCGGACGGCGGCGTGGGGGGAGGGGCGCGTGGGGGAGGGGCGGCCGCGTGAGCGCCCCTCGGGCCCGGCCCCGGTGGGGTCGAACTGAAGCTGTGCGGGTTCCGGGTGTGGAGCCGCCCGCCGCCCGCCGCCGGGGACTTGGGCCAGCAGAGGTGGGACAGTGGCCCGCGGACCAGCCCCTCCACCTGCAGGGACTTCGGTGCCCGCCAACTTAGGGTTGTGCGGTGGCACGCGGGGGAGGGGTCGCGCGAATGTTTGTAGCGGCTGGTGACTAGGGGCAGGTGGTGGCCACGCTCCACGCAGACCACTTCCTGGAGTGAGACTTTGGACAGAACCCTCCACTCCCCCTAGCTGGCCGCCGAGATCTCGGGTCAGCTCAGATCAGGAGAGACAGGAGAAGGTCTGGGGAGTCAGATGCCCCCGGCCCCACCCTCGTCATCTCTGCCCCGGGCTCTTTTGTGTCAAGTGCAGCCCCCTCCCCCCTCGTGACCCCATCAGTCTGGGGTGGCCGAACTGCCCAGCTGTGACTCTCACGTGGCTGCCATTCACTGTCACTCTCTTGATGAAACCACCCACACACCCCGACCACGTTGGGGGGCGTGAACTGCCCACCCAGCTGCTCCGTCTTGACCATCACTCAGCACCCTTCTCCGAGATGACAAGTCACCTGGCGCTGTTGTAGCACGTCCAGCTGTGCTGGGGACAGACCTTATCTGGATCAGTGGCCCCCCTCTCAGACCACCCTCCAAGTGGAGCGATTTCTAGCTTCTTTAGGATAGGTGTCGCCAACCTCTGATTGGGGACATCCACACCCCCAGGGCTCTGGCGGCAGATCAGCACACATACACCAAACTTTAAAACGTTATTTGTAAAACTATCTTATTGACCACTGTGACTTTTTTGTCGCACGTGTTGAGACAGCCTTTGGGGGGGGGGGTGGTTGTTAAGATGTGTTTAATGCATCCTGGGTGAAGCCCACTCCTCACCCCTAACCTCGCCAGGTTTACCTGGAAAAGAGGAAAAGTTTAGAAAAAAGTTATTCCAGCGAGCCCGCAGAATTCGCTTGGAGTGGGGCGAGAATAAAAGATCCGGAGGAGAGGGCTGCCCGCAGGGCCGCCTGCGGCAAGGTGCGGAGAAGAGGGGAAGGGGGCTTGTCAGGTGAGTTGGGGCCGGTAACTCTCGCCCAACTGTTCTGAACTCGGGATCCGGTTTTGATCCAGGGAAGAGAGGGGGAACGAACGCGCCTAAGGTCGTGATGGGTCTTTGTGTGGCGTCCCCCCTCCCCCCTTGCTTTCTGAATCCTTGAGGAGCGTCAAATGCTTTTGAATTTTTATGTTTGAAATGAAATCTCGCCACCTCTGTCTCCCTGGGCGATTTCATCTCCCTTCCAGCCCTCCAAGTCAAAATGACCCAGATACACCCCCTCAGATGACTTTCTGAGGTAAAACTTTCGGAAAATATTTTTAGCGTACTCATTATCCGTCTACCTAAGTGTGGGGAAAAATAAGTCTCCTCTTAAGGATCTCTGTTCAGGCTGCCCGCCCTCGCCTCTTTCTGGAATATGAATTTGTACTCGCGAGAGCCTTCCATTGTTTTTCAGTGCGACTGCTTTGATTCTCACCATTTTGTTTTACATTCTTACCCAAGACCAATTTTTATCCCTTCCCCCATCGCTCCAGTCTCCTTACATTGTTGAACGTTTAAAATAATAGCATTCGTGTTGGTGGGGGAAGGGAGCAGGAAGCTAAAGAAAAACCTCATTTCTTCTCCCTCCCCCTTCTGGCAAGTCTAGAGAAATAATATAACATAATATATAGATGTGATTCCTTGGGGGGTGGGGATGGGGGTGGGGAAATGATTGTGGGTGGTGCGGAAAATTCTGGTAGTTTCTTTGCAGAAGGTCTGAAAATACAAACCCACCTCCTGCATTCAGTACGCATGTGCGGTAGACCTATTATGGAGGTTCGTTGTGGGGGAGGGAGGGGAATTTGAGAAAAAAATAAATATAAGTGTGAGAGATTGATGGCGAGATTAGGAGAAGGGGGCGGGAGGAAGGCTCTAGCCCAGGCTCCTCCCACAGCCCTACTGCCAGACTCCGCCCTCGCCCTCCCCACCTTCCCGAGATCTGAGCCGGGATGTGGGAGAGTCTGGGCTCGCCGCCAGCTTTGAGAGGCTGCTGAGACAGAGGTTGGGGCTTAGATTTGCTTTATTACTCTCCCTTGCCTCTCCTCGCCATTCTTCCCCTCTGCTGGCCACCGTCGTCGGCCTAAAACTGAGAACCTCCTGCCGGGCTGGTTGGGTAGTGGAGTTCACGGGCTTCCTCGCCCCACACACCCAGGGTGACCCAGGCGGCCCACTGCCCTGATCCTTAGCCAGTTGGCGCAGCCTGGCCTGCCCTTACCACTTGCCCCGCGGTCTTCGTTTCCATGTTCGTGTTAACCCAAGTCCCTAGAGTTAAGGGGAGCCAGCTGCTGGGCCTGAGGTCTGACTTCCTATTACAGCCCTGGATCGCCTTTCATGTGCTGCCTCTGGGCAGGGCAGCCCCTTTGCATGCCCACACCCCGTCGAGAGTGCCTTTGCTCCCTGGGACCAGGGATTGTGGTGGTAGAAGGAAAGGTAGCATCAGGTCGGAATCCCAGGCATGGGGTGTTAATTGTGGCTAATTTTCCCTTGGCTGTTGAGAGAAGGAATATTATGTGTCCTAGAGCAAGAGGCTGGGCCAAGCCCTGGCTTTCCCCTCTGGCTGCAGCTGCCTCTTACTTGGACAAGACAGGTCTGGCTGGTTAGTCTAGTGACTGGTGGGGGTGTAGGTAAACCGCGGCCCGTTTCTGTGTGGCATTAGGGCTTAATCTTTGAGAAACAACTCTGGCCCCAAACTTCAGCAGACTGGCAGGGGTCGGGGGGGGGGGAATGGGGTGGTGGGGTATCAGGGAAGAATCTGACTTGGGCCCTCTGTAGAGCTCTCTGGAGAGAGACCAGGAGCATAGCTGTGTTGAAGCAGTGTGTGTGTGTGTGTGTGTGTGTGTGTGTGTGTGTGATTCTGAGACTGCACATGTTAGGTGTGTCTGTGTTTATATCCTTGTTTGTGTTTCTGCAATGTGTATATGTAGATGCGTCAGCATGTCTGGGACAGATTTAGAGGTGAAAGGTAAGGCGTGGGATAGAGGTGCAGCCTCTAGAAATAGATGGAGAGGCAGCGGACTCCTATTCTAACCAGTCCAGGAGGAGGACTGGTTAGGGAATTGCATTGACTTCCTTTTGCTGAGTTAGGGTGTGATGGAGGCAGATACTGTCCTGAGGGGAAGAGAGGATGACTGAGAATTGCTTTTGCTCCAGTGCTGTGTTGGTGTGATTATCCAAGAGAATGTAAATAGAGGCCTCCCTCTTGGCAAAAAGGATGTCAGGGCCCCGGGGTGTTAGTGTGCTAACCCAGGTGTCCACCTCTGGCTCTTGCTCTCAGCATCTGGCTTAGGGAGCTGCCAGCTTGTGTCTCCCTACTCCAAGTGCTGGGGTCAGGCCAGGCCAGCAGCTGGGCATGGCTTCCCCGGTTCCTGGGCAAGCTGCCAGCTGGCAGAGTGAGGGGGAAGGCAGGAGGAGCCCTGGCGAGCACTGAAAGGACCTGCCACAGTCTGAGCCGGTGGCCTAGAGTCTGCTCCCTTGTTAGTAGGAGGGGAGAAAAGGGAGTGGCTTGGCTGCTCTTCCTTTCTGACCCTTGACCTCCATTCAGAAGCAGAGGATCCCAGAGTACACTAGAAGCCCGGCATCCGTTGAGGGGCAGTGAAATTTAGAGGCGTTAGTGCCGGGTTCTTAGTGCCATGGTGGCAGTAAGAAGGGGACAATGAAGGACCCCAGAGATTGGGACCCTCCAAGTTTAGGTTTTCTGGTGCTTTTTTCTCCAAAGATAAAGATGATATTCGGCTGCTGCCTTCAGCATTGGGTGTGAAGAAGCGAAAACGAGGTCCCAAGAAGCAGAAGGAAAATAAGCCAGGCAAACCCCGGAAACGAAAGAAGCTTGTGAGTATCCTACAGCACGGCTCAGGGGTCCCTCCCAGAGACGTTCTCTCCACGCCTGGTTACCTGGCAGGGGTTCCTAGGGGGAGGAGACTTTATCGCTCCTCCTGCTTCTCATCTGCCTCCTTGGACCTGGAACCCTAACCCCACTTAGTCCAGCCTGGTACAGAGTCCGGTTGTCAGTGTAAGCCGCCCTGCCGTCTGAGAGAGTTGAGAGCGTGCTGCCTCACTGAAGGAGCAGCTCAGTGCCGTGCATGGCTGAGCCCTGAGTTCAATTCCCAATACAGAGGGCAAAAGAAAACCAGTCAGAGGAAGTGTGTGTGAATCCAGAGCCTTGAAATCCTCTGCCTTCCTGGATAGTTGATTTAACTCCCTGTGCCTCAGTTTCCTCTGGAAAAAAAGTGAACAAATCTAGATGAGTTGCTGTTTCATGGGATAGCTCTGAAGATGGAAAGGGAAAATATGTTTCACACCAAGAACAGTTCTTGGCACATGGTGAGAATGAATAAATGTTATTTTTATTTCTC
Source organism: Apodemus agrarius (assembly GCA_964023405.1). Classification (NCBI taxonomy): domain Eukaryota; kingdom Metazoa; phylum Chordata; class Mammalia; order Rodentia; family Muridae; genus Apodemus; species Apodemus agrarius. The sequence continues at coordinate 54,297,335 of OZ030015.1, read as the reverse complement.
TTCCTTAGGACAGTGAAGAGGAATTTGGCTCAGAGCGAGATGAGTACCGGGAGAAGTCAGAGAGTGGCGGCAGCGAGTATGGAACTGGACCAGGTCGGAAACGGAGAAGGAAGCACCGAGAGAAGAAAGAGAAGAAGACGAAAAGGAGGAAAAGGGGAGAAGGGGATGGGGGACACAAGGTGAGTAGAGTTAGGGGGTGGGCACAGACAGCAGCACAGGGACGGAGGGACGCCGCCAGAGCGGGCTTTGTAAGGGATGGAGGGACGCTGCCAGAGCAGGCTTTGTAAGGGACGGAGGGATGTCACCAGAGCGGGCTTTGTAAGGGATGGAGGGATGTCACCAGAGCGGGGCTTCGTGAGGGATGGAGGGAGGGATGGAGGGAGGGACAGAGGGACGCCGCCAGAGCGGGCTTTGTAAGGGATGGAGAGACGCCGCCAGAGTGGGGCTTCATGAGGGATGGAGGGAGGGACGGAGGGACGCCGCCAGAGCGGGGCTTTGTAAGGGATGGGTACTGGACCAGGGGGGCAGGAGACTGGTGGACATTAACGGAGGCATTGAAGGATGCTGGGAGAGGAGCCAGGGCGCCCCAGCTCACCATCCTGCCCCCCACCCAGCAGGTGGAGCAGAAGTCATCCGCAACCTTGCTTCTGACCTGGGGCCTGGAGGATGTGGAACACGTGTTCTCCGAGGAGGACTATCACACACTTACCAATTACAAAGCTTTCAGTCAGTTCATGAGGTACAACAGAACCAGGAATCCTTTCAGACAAATAATTATTAGGGTATGGGCTGGGCCTCTCTGGAATCTGTTTAAAATCTAAGCAACTTCCTAGAGAAATCCATGGCATGTTCAGAAATAATTTTACACATACTTTCAATCCACTCTTGGTCTGGGGTCTACCAATCCAGGCTGAGTCCATCTTTCTCTGAGGTCGTGGGGACAGAGATTATGAGCCTAGTACTAGGGTAGAGAATGTTCTAGAACTAGAAGGTAGTGAGGACAGGAAGGATCGAATCTTCTCCTCTGACAGTTCCGTTTTTCCTCTCTGTGACGTCTCTAGACCCAGGTGCCATCACTGTCCAAGAGTTTTCATTTCAAGTCTTCACAACCCTTTCTTTTTCTTTTTCTTTTTAATGATTTAGTTACTTGTTTATTTTATGTATGAGGGGCTCCATCTGCATGTACACCTGCGTGCCAGAAGAGGGCATCAGCTCCCATTACAGATGGTTGTGAGCCACCCTGTGGGTGCTAGGGATTGAACTCAGCAATCGGAGGAGCAGCCAGTGCTCTTACCCACCAAGTCTCCAGCCCCACCCAGAACCCTTTCTTTCTTTTTTTTGTTTGTTTGTTTTTTGTTTTGTTTTTTTCAAGACAGGGCTTCTCTGGGTAGCTCAGGCTGTCCTGGAACTCACTCTGTAGACCAGGCTGGCCTCGAACTCAGAAATTCGCCTGCCTCTGCCTCCCAAGTGCTGGGATTAAAGGCGAGCGCCACCACCACCCCCAGAACCCTTTCTTTAGCCCTAGTAAAAACAGATTGTACATTGAGAGCAGTGGGCGGGGACTCTCAAAACAGAGACCAATGAGAATGCAGGGGTGGGGGTGTGGTTCTCACACAGCAGTTCCGGTGCCATGGATGTACATGCTGAGGTTTAACACAACAGTTTAGTGCCCTGGTTTCACCTTGGACAAGTTACTTAATTTTGTAGGTGCTTGGTTTCTTATCTGTAAACTAGAAATACATGCTTTGTAGGAGAGCCTGTGTGGACTTGGTGGGAAGCTGAATGTATACCCCAGTAAAGTTGGTTCCTGGCCTCGAGGGACGGTCGGTGGCCATCCCTGGGAATGCTTTACTTAGAGCCCTGCTATAGACAGTCTGTTTGCCAGCACTGAGGGTCATAGGTGTCCTAATAGGAGCTTACCACACCCCCTCAAGGAAAACATGATGTCTGTCTCTTTCAAACTATCCCAAGGGAAACATTCTTCGGGTTCTATATAATTCAATAAAACGCAGAAAATCAAAGCAAGCATACCGTTGTGAGGGTGGGACTTGACAGGATATATTTTCCTTGTAACTTACTTTTACTTAGCTCATTACTTAAATTAATATTTTTCTTAATAAGACATATTTTCCCCACCCAGGAATGTTAGCATAGACTTAATTGATACAGGAGATGGCAGTATTCCCAGACCATCTGTGAAGGGCCTGAGTTTTCTGCTTCTGTATTTCCAGACCCCTAATTGCTAAGAAGAATCCTAAGATCCCAATGTCAAAGATGATGACCATCCTGGGGGCCAAGTGGAGAGAGTTCAGCGCCAATAACCCCTTCAAAGGGTCGGCAGCTGCTGTGGCGGCGGCGGCGGCAGCAGCAGCAGCAGCTGTAGCTGAGCAGGTGTCAGCTGCTGTCTCCTCAGCCACCCCCATAGCACCATCTGGACCCCCCCCTGCCCTTCCACCACCCCCTGCTCCTGAAATCCAGCCCCCACCCATCAGAAGAGCCAAAACCAAAGAGGGCAAAGGTAGGAACCCTCTTCTTCCACCCTGTTTCCCTGCTTTCCAGACTGCATGGCTTCATGACTCCACAACCCATGCTTTTCCAGCCTTGGTTGCTGGGGAGAAACGCTTCTTAGGGAAGGGAAGGTGAAGCCGCGGGCCGAGGTGCAGACAGAGTCCCCTGTGGCTCTTACTCCGCCAGGATGCGTCACGGCCTATGGATTTCCTCCCTTCTCCGTATTCTCATTCAGGTCCAGGCCATAAGAGGCGGAATAAGAGCCCCCGAGTACCTGATGGACGCAAGAAGCTTCGAGGAAAGAAGATGGCGCCACTCAAAATCAAGCTAGGGCTGCTGGGCGGCAGGAGGAAGAAGGCGGGCTCGGTGAGCAGCCCTGCCCGTCCGCCCGCGCCTGGGTGGCAAGGGCTGAATTCCGCGAGGGAAGCTGGGGTGGGGAGCCTGGTCTGGGGACGGAGGGTGGGGGGTGGACTCCAGGACGCCGCCCTCCTTTCCTCATGGCAGCGGGGCTCTGGGCAGTGTGTTTTTCAGGGTGATGAGGGCCCTGAACCGGAGGCCGAGGAGTCAGACCTGGACAGTGGTAGTGTCCATAGTGCCTCAGGCCGGCCTGATGGCCCTGTCCGTGCCAAGAAGCTGAAGCGAGGTCGGCCAGGAAGGAAGAAGAAGAAGGGTGAGGACTCCGCCCTGTGAGCCTCTGGGCCTTACTCCTTTGTTATCCTTCTCGCTTCAGATGTCCAGACCTTCTGTCCTTCCCTGACTCCCTTTCTTCTCTTCTCTGTCCCTCTGTCTTGACTGGGGTGTTTGACAGTCCTGGGCTGTCCTGCAGTGAGCGGGGAGGAGGAAGGTGACGGCTACGAGACGGACCACCAGGATTACTGTGAGGTGTGCCAGCAGGGCGGGGAGATTATTCTGTGCGACACCTGCCCCCGCGCCTACCACCTGGTCTGCCTTGACCCCGAGCTTGACCGCGCTCCTGAGGGCAAATGGAGCTGCCCCCACTGTGTGAGTACCTGGCGCCCCCACCAGCCCTCCTATCTAGTTTCTTTTTGCTTTCTGCTATGGTTTTCCAGGCCCCTCAGCAGTACCCAAGAGTCCAGAATCCTACTTGGGTCCTTTCTTTCAACCCCTTATTCCCAGAGTCATTAAGTTTGGAAAGTCAGGGTATCCTGTGTGGCAGGTCCCATGAGACTTTTATGCACATCTAGGACTCGGTCATCTTGATTTTCCTGTCTCCTTCTCCTCTTCTGTCTATGTCTGACTGCACGTGACCCCCTAGGAGAAGGAGGGGGTGCAGTGGGAGGCCAAGGAAGAGGAGGAGGAGTATGAGGAGGAAGGGGAGGAAGGAGAGAAGGAGGAAGAGGATGACCACATGGAGTACTGCCGAGTGTGCAAGGACGGCGGGGAGCTCCTGTGCTGTGACGCATGCATCTCTTCCTACCACATCCACTGTCTGAACCCCCCGCTGCCTGACATCCCCAATGGCGAATGGCTGTGCCCACGATGCACAGTAAGTGGACCCACACCCTCATAGCACTCACCATCTCGCGCCCATTTCTGAGGCCCACACACCCAGGTCTCCCTTCCTCAGCCCCAACCCTGTGCTGTACCTTTGTCCTGCCTAACGGGGGGCTCTTCTTTGCCCCTTTCTTTCCTCTTTCTCTTACATGCCATCCTGAAGTGTCCTGTGCTAAAGGGCCGTGTTCAGAAGATCTTGCATTGGCGATGGGGGGAGCCCCCTGTGGCAGTGCCAGCACCGCAGCCTCCAGACGGGAATCCAGACGGCCCACCACCTCGCCCTCTTCAAGGCAGATCAGAGCGAGAATTCTTTGTCAAGTGGGTGGGACTGTCCTACTGGCACTGCTCCTGGGCCAAGGAGCTTCAGGTACAAAGGCTTTTCCTTTCCCCGTGCCTAGGGTCCTGCTCGCAGTCTCCTGCTCCACCCTGGGCATCCAGCTCCTGCCATCTTTGGATGTAGAGGCTATGTCTTCTCCCTCCCTCTGTGCCCCGACAGCTGGAAATCTTCCACTTGGTAATGTACCGAAACTATCAACGGAAAAATGACATGGACGAGCCCCCGCCCCTGGACTACGGCTCTGGCGAGGACGATGGCAAGAGTGATAAGCGGAAGGTGAAGGACCCGCACTATGCCGAGATGGAGGAGAAGTACTACCGCTTCGGCATCAAGCCCGAGTGGATGACTGTCCACCGCATCATCAACCACAGGTGAGGCCCGTGCGAAGGCCCACCTGGACTAGGACACTGCTCTCACGGTGGCCATAGTTCTACCTAAGCCAGATGACCGACTGGGGCTTGGTGACTGTCTGCAGCTGCAGCCCTTCTGGCCCTGCTCCTTCTAGGGAACCTGAGAAACCCGAGGAGGGCTCAGTCAGCATCCCTTGTCTCTAGGAGCATAAGCGTGGGAGGGGGCGTGGAAACAAGCTCTGAGGAGCTGCGTGGCTCGAGTCCTGTTCACCACTGCCTGGTGTTAGCTCCTTTACACCAAAGTGTGAGCCACCAGATGGGACGCTTGTGGGTTCGCTTGCTGCTCAGCCTAGCGCCTCGGCCCATGGCTGGCTCATTTTAGACACTAGCAAACCCTGTCTGGTGAGGGGGTGATCCCATGGGCCGTGTGATGGGTGTCTTACAGACCGTCCCGAGAAGCCTAGGATAGCAGATGCTGTGCTTGTTGCCACTTTATTTATCAGAACTTTGGGCAATGCGTGATCCATATTATTTTCCTTTCCTCTTGCTCTACTTCTTGGTCTCCTGCTCAACAGTATGGATAAAAAGGGGAATTACCACTACCTTGTGAAATGGAAGGATCTGCCTTACGACCAGTCCACGTGGGAGGAGGATGAGATGAACATCCCTGAGTATGACGACCAGAAGCAGAGCTACTGGAGACATCGGTGAGGGCACCCGCTCAGTGGCCCTGACAACTAGGGAGGACGCTGTTCCAGACAGATGCAGGCTAGGGCAGATGTGGCCTCAGCTGGGGCTTTGGGTGGGTTTGGTGGGGTAGCATAAAGAGGAACAGTAAGATCTGGCCAGCCCGGGAGGATGGCCCAGGAGCTAAGAGCTCCTGTAGAGGATCAAAGCTCAGCTCCCAGCACCTATACCCAGAGGCTTGCATCCTCCTGTGACTCCAGGTCCAGGGGGCCAGACACCTTCTTCTGGCCTCTGAGGGCATCCCACACACACTAGATAGGTAGGTAGGTAGATAGATAGATAGATAGATAGATAGATAGATAGATAGATAGATTAAAAATTATGTCTAAGAAGTAAGAAGAGGAACTAAGATCTGGTCTGAGAAGTGGATGGGGGGTGCCTGGGAGAGAATGATGGGTGCTCACGGAACCCCAGGGGTGGGGGTGGAAAGCGCAGGATAGAGCTAGCAAGGTGGCTTAGTGGGTAACAGAATTTGCGAGTAAGGCTAGCACCCCGAGTTCGTGGATCCACATGGTGGAATGAGAGAACCAGTTTCTACAGTTGTCCTGTGACCTGTCCTCTGTAAACGTAATTAAGAGTTTTTTGTTTAAAATTCTTTGGAAAGTGAGAGGATCTGAGAGAAGAGTTTAGGCAGAGGGAGGCAGGGCTGGGATGGGTGTAGAAAGGTGGGAGAGCGCCCAGGACCAGGCCTCACTGGACACCCACTCTTTTCTCAGTGAGCTAATCATGGGCGAGGATCCCGCACAGCCTCGAAAGTACAAGAAGAAGAAGAAGGAGTTACAGGGCGATGGGCCTCCCAGCTCACCTACTAACGATGTAAGTTTGCTTCTCCCTGAGGCTCCAGCATCGGGACCAGAGCTGTCAGCAGCCTCCCAACAGGAGCTTTCTCCACCACTCAGCTTGGCCCTCCTCAGGGGACTAGGGATTGGACTGTAGGAGTTGGGGTGCTACCAGCTTTCGAAACCCAGTTCCTTTCCTAGCCAGCCCTTCCGAGTAGTGCTGCTTGGTGATAATTTAGGGACAGGGGCAGGAGGAGACTGAAGACTAGAACTCAACTCAGTCCATAGCTGAGGAAATTGCAGTCCACCTTTTACCAGTGCCAGGGCAGGGCAGAAGCACCTCAGTTGTCGCCTTGAACCTTGTGATGTCTTGACTCCACAGCCAACGGTGAAATACGAGACTCAGCCACGGTTCATCACAGCCACAGGCGGCACGCTGCACATGTACCAGCTGGAGGGGCTCAACTGGCTGCGCTTCTCATGGGCCCAAGGCACTGACACGATCCTGGCCGACGAGATGGGGCTGGGCAAGACCATCCAGACCATCGTCTTTCTCTACTCCCTGTATAAGGAGGTGTGTGTTGGATTCTAGGCTCCGAGGGGGCTGAGGTCTAGCCTGGCCTAGGAGGGTGGAAGGCTGGGGCAGCAGACTGGACTAATAGCATTCACCCTTGACTCCAGGGCCACACGAAAGGGCCCTTCCTCGTGAGCGCTCCACTCTCCACCATCATCAACTGGGAACGGGAGTTCCAGATGTGGGCACCCAAGTTCTATGTGGTCACATACACGGGTGACAAGGATAGCCGGGCCATTATAAGAGAAAACGAGTTTTCATTTGAGGATAATGCCATAAAAGGCGGGAAGAAAGCTTTCAAGATGAAGGTAAGTCCCTGTGTCTCACGCTTTGAGACCCTCAGATCTGCCATTTCTTTGTCCCAACCAGGAATTCCTCTCCTTATCTTTGTGCCTCTGTACTCGGTAGACTCTCCTGGGAGCATGTGCAGCCCTGTCAGTGCTGGGCATAGGGGTGTGAGGTTAAGGGCTGTGATCCATAGTCCCTGTTCAGAACTGGCGTCCTGGGGGAATCTCAGGGCTTGATAAAGAGCAAGGGCTGAGTATGTGGGGGTGTTAGGTGGTGGATGAACGGGCAATGCTTGTGTTGACAGAGGGAGGCACAGGTGAAATTCCACGTCCTTCTGACTTCATACGAGCTGATCACCATTGATCAGGCAGCGCTCGGCTCCATCCGCTGGGCCTGTCTGGTGGTGGATGAAGCCCATCGACTCAAGAACAACCAGTCCAAGGTGAGTGAGGCCCACTCCGCGGGCCGGGGCCGTGGGGGACTCAGGGTGAGTGAGGCTCACTCCGAGGACAGGGGGGCCGTGGGGGACTCAAGGTGAGTGAGGCCCACTCTGCGGGCGGGGGCCGTGGGGGACTCAGGGTGAGTGAGGCTCACTCCGAGGACAGGGGGGCCGTGGGGGACTCAAGGTGAGTGAGGCCCACTCCGCGGGCGGGGGTCGTGGGGGACTCAAGGTGAGTGAGGCCCACTCCGCGGACGGGGGGGGGCGTGGGGGACTCAAGGTGAGTGAGGCCCACTCCATGGACTGGGGGCCGTGGGGGACTCGTGTTGATCCTTAAAGAAACTATGACAACACCAGTCTGGGTTGTTGTAGGTAAGGTTCCTGTCATGGTGGGGAAAGGACTGAGCTGTAGGAGGGAAAGGCTAGGGCTGGGGCCTCTGATCCTGAGGGAAATGGGGATTCGGGAGCTGGCAACTGGGACAAGGTTATGATATGAGACAGCCACTCGCCACTGAAAGCCGTTTCTTTCCCTTGCCTGTCCTCATCCCACCCCCTAGTTTTTCCGGGTCCTCAATGGCTACAAGATAGATCACAAGCTGTTGCTGACGGGGACCCCGCTGCAGAATAACCTGGAGGAGCTCTTCCACCTTCTCAACTTCCTCACTCCAGAGAGGTTTAAGTAAGTGGCCCGCTGGGTAGTCTGCAGGGGGAGAAGCAGCACAAGGACTGCTAGAAGAGTCATCTGATGGAGGAAATAGAGCCCAAGGTCAGAGGCAGAGAACGTCTCCCCTTGCCTGATTTCTTATCTCTTCGTGTCTATTAGCAACTTGGAGGGCTTCCTGGAGGAGTTCGCTGACATATCCAAAGAAGACCAGATTAAGAAACTGCATGATTTACTGGGGCCACATATGCTTCGGAGACTCAAGGCAGATGTCTTTAAGAACATGCCAGCCAAGACCGAGCTCATTGTTCGAGTAGAGCTAAGCCCCATGCAGAAGTGAGACTTGGGACAGGCTGTCAATCTTGTGGGCGGGGCTTGGGTGGTCGCTTTCCTAGAGCTGGGCCACATTAGAAGTGTTTCTGCCCACACTTTTGATCCCAGCACTTGGGGAGGCAGAGACAGATGTATCTCTGAGTCTGAGGTTAGCTTGGTCTACAGAGTGAGTTCCAGGATAGCCTGGGCTACACAGAGTAAATCTGTTTAAAAAAAAAAAAAAAGAAGTGGGCTCCTTTATTATTCATATCTCTTGTATATCTCTACCCTGGTCTTTAGGAAGTACTACAAGTACATCCTAACTCGAAATTTTGAGGCCTTGAACTCTCGAGGCGGTGGGAACCAAGTGTCCCTGCTCAACATCATGATGGACCTTAAGAAGTGCTGCAACCACCCGTACCTCTTCCCCGTGGCTGCTATGGTAGGGACAGCGAGCAGGGACAGATCCTGTGCTGGCTTCCCGGGGAGGGTTTGCCTTGAGCACGGTGGCGGAGCTGGCTTGCCTCGGTGTCTCCTGGCGCTGCAGGAGTGAGGGCTGTGCTTACTAACCCTCATCTCTCCTTTCCTCTCTTCCCAGGAGTCTCCCAAACTCCCCAGTGGGGCTTACGAGGGTGGGGCACTTATTAAGTCCTCAGGGAAGCTCCTGCTGCTGCAGAAGATGCTGCGCAAGCTGAAGGAGCAAGGGCACAGGGTGCTCATCTTCTCCCAGGTGACCGCCCCGCCCCGCCCCCTCCCAGAGCTGTGCTGGGCCACTCGCCACCCAGACTTCATTCCTGCCCTCATCCCTGTGGCTCCTCTACTAGGAAAGGCTGAGATCCTGCCCACAGCTTGTCTAGACTCAGGCAGGCAAGGTGGCGGGCGTCTGCTTAGCTTCCCTGAAGTTGGGATGCTGAGGTGGAAGTCAGTCTACACAGAGACTGTGTATTCAAGCGAGCGGAGAGACGATGGCAGGCTCAGTGGTAGAGCTCTCCCGAAGATAGCACGGGGCTGTGGATTAGATCCCTAGCACTACACTAGGCAAATGAACCGAAGTCTAAAAGGTCTGGGCTGGGTGTGCTAGTGCCTCCCTTTAATCCTGCCTGCACATATTTCTGGGCCAGCTGGGCCTATACAGTGAGACCTCGTCTTTAAAAATAAAAGGCCTGGCATGTCTGGCTCATCCTTGTTCCTAAGAAGAGACTAATCCCAGTTACCAGCCTTATGCGTGAATGCCGTAGGGACCACAGGCCTTTTAGGATTCTGATGAAAGGTATATATATGTCTACTTTGGAGAAAAACGACACATCAATTTTATGTGATTTTCAAAGTATTTATACAGGTTTCTCTGAAACCTTTCCATGGGTCTCAGAACCTGTGCTTTATAAGAAATGATCTTAAATGAAAAGACTTTGAGACAGGACTTGAGGGCTGTGGATAGGTGGGCAAGCAGCAGGGCGACTGTGTTTAGGTGTGCAGCCTGGGGGTTTGTTGCTGTAAAGGGCTGCTTTGGGGAACTAGGCCTGAGCTACTCCTGTGGTCTTCTGGACTCCTGCTGTCCCTTTTTCAGATGACCAAAATGTTAGACCTTCTGGAGGACTTCCTGGACTATGAAGGCTACAAGTATGAGCGCATCGATGGTGGCATCACGGGTGCCCTCCGGCAGGAGGCCATCGATCGCTTTAATGGTGAGGAGGAAGTGCTGTGCTGTGCTGTCCGTGGGCATGGCAGGCCTGAGAGCATCTGCCAAGCCCGTAGGATGGGGATAGTGAGGGGAAGCCGGACGCTTAGACTAGGAGGTAGGATGCAGTGGTTATACTTGAGCATCTAGCAGCCAGGGGTAAGCTTGGCCTCTTCCTCCTCGCGTCCTAGCTCCTGGTGCCCAACAGTTCTGCTTCCTCCTGTCCACCCGAGCTGGTGGCCTGGGCATCAACTTGGCCACTGCTGACACTGTCATCATCTTTGATTCTGATTGGAACCCCCATAATGACATCCAGGTAGGAACCTGCATCCTACACCCCCTGTAACATTCAGCAAGTCGGCAGGGGTTCTTGCAGGATGTTGTCCTGCTCAGGGATGGGTCTGAGGGAGAAGGCCCTTCCCGACCCCGTGTCAGCTTCGCTCTGCCACTCTCCTGCCTGACCTCCATTTTCTCCTGCCCCTGTAGGCCTTCAGCAGAGCCCATCGGATTGGCCAGGCCAACAAAGTGATGATTTACCGGTTTGTGACCCGAGCCTCTGTGGAAGAACGGATCACACAGGTGGCTAAGAGAAAGATGATGCTGACACACCTGGTGGTGCGCCCAGGCCTGGGCTCCAAGGCTGGCTCCATGTCCAAGCAGGAGCTCGATGACATCCTCAAATTTGGCACTGAGGAGCTGTTCAAAGATGAAAATGAGGGTGAGGCAGTCCCTGGGAACCCCCCACCCCAAAAACAATCCCACAAAAAACAAAAAATACCCACCCCCAAAACCCTCAAAAAACCAAACTCCTCCTCTCAGCCTGTAAAGGACAAATCCCTTCTTTGTAGTAGTGCCGAGAGAAGGGCTGGCCATCTAAGGAAACAAAGCAAAAGGTGCGACAATGCCATGCGGGCCTGGAGCAGCCGTGCCCTCCAGGGCCCAGTGAGGAGGACAGGGAGAAGCATCTTACCCATCCCAGCTAAACTGTCTGAGTGTCTGGCCCACACCTCAGGTCCGCTTCTGTCTCTGCCAGGGGAGAATAAGGAGGAGGACAGCAGTGTGATCCACTATGACAATGAAGCCATTGCTCGACTACTGGACCGCAACCAGGATGCGACCGAGGACACGGACGTGCAGAACATGAATGAATACCTCAGCTCCTTCAAGGTGGCACAGTATGTCGTGCGCGAAGAAGACAAGGTAAGAGGCTTGGGGGCCACACGTTCCTATAGGCCTCTCTCCAAGGCCATCTCTGAACGGCAGTGAATGCCTTTCTCTAAATTTTGAAGTAGGAATATTCTCCGACACTCGTACTTCTGATTTGTTCTCTCATCCTGGTCCCCAGCAAAAAGCAACAGTGTACCTCAAACAGTTTCTCATTTTGATAGATGAGGCTGGACTTTGGAAAGACCCCTAAGCACAGAAAGTTCTTGTAGTCCCGGAACGGTGCTTCTGAGTCTGTGGGAGGGGTGAGGGGAGTGAGGAGAGGCTTAGAGGAGCCAGGGCACTGCCAGGGAGGGGGCAGGGAGAAGGGCAGCCTCGGAGACTGGATGCAAGGGAGGGGGCAGGAGCCGGGCATCGGGATGCAGCCCTGGGGCGAGTGAGGAGGGGGCTGCCAGCCTTCACTCTGCCGCCCTGCAGATTGAGGAGATCGAGCGCGAGATCATCAAGCAGGAGGAGAACGTGGACCCTGACTACTGGGAGAAGCTGCTGAGGCACCACTACGAGCAGCAGCAGGAAGACCTTGCCCGAAACCTTGGCAAGGGCAAGCGGGTGCGGAAGCAGGTTAACTACAATGACGCTGCCCAGGAGGATCAAGGTGAGGACAGAGCCCCGAGGCCGGGGTGGGGTGCGCCAGGAGGAACTCCTTGAAGGCCAGATGGACTCGTGGGCATTTAACTCTCTAGGGACTACAGGGATCCTGTGAGCACACAGGGCCCACTGTTTGCAGTAGCTTTGACAGGAGTCACAGTGGTAAAGTATGTGGTACCCAGAGGCTAAAGATGGCTCAGGATATATGACCCAGGGCCTCTAGTAGGACCAAGAACAGGGTGGAGGTAGAGAAATGTCCAAGAGGAAGAATCTAAGTGGAGACGGTCCCAGTGTGGTCACTGCTCACCGGGGACCGCTCTCTGCCCCTCACAGACAACCAGTCAGAATACTCAGTGGGCTCCGAGGAAGAGGACGAAGACTTCGATGAGCGTCCTGAAGGTGGCGTCTGCTCCTGACCTTCTGACTCCCTCACCTCACCTCCTAGCTTTCTTTAAGTCTACTGCTTTTTTAAAGATTTATTTATTTTTATTTTTAATGTGTATTGTTTTACCTGTATGTTTATCTGTGTACTACCTGCATGTCTGGCACCTGCAGAGGCTAGAGGAGAGTGTCAGATCCACTGAAACTGGAGTCACAGATGGTCGTGAGCCACTATGTGGGTGCTAGAAATCGAACCCTGGGCTCTTAACTGCAGCGCCATAAAAATGCCTCGTTTTTGGGTGGGAACATGGTAGCTCACACTTTTAATGTCGGCACTTAGAGCTGGGGGACTGTGAGCTTGGGGCATTCTCACTACACGGCTGGCCTGTGCCTGGAGAGGAAGCAGAGCGCCTTTGGCAGGAAAACTGAAGATTGCGCCCAGGGAGGAAGCGGTGTCCGTGAGCTCTCAATTGTTGGATTTGGAGCGTGTAGCCGTGTGGTAGCAGATGCTCTCAGGTCAAGAAAGGTGATGAGGTGCGATGCTGCGTACCTGCAGGCCCCGCCACAGGAAGGTTAGACAGCATCGCTCAAGGCCAGGGGTTGGCGGCCTGACCTGCATAACCTCGTCTGAGGGTGCAAACACACATGCACAGATTAGGTTATTTCACTTTCTCATGAGTAACATTCTGTCAGGCATTTATTTTTAGTTTTTAAATATGACTTCTTTTAGCCTTAGTAGGTAGTAGTACTGACAACATGCTTGAAAGAAAATTAGAGGTGAGCGTGACACAGGCTAGCCCTGTGTTCTGTGTATTATGGGGATGGATATAAGGAAGCCTAAGGGCTTAGAGGAGGTGGTGTCTCCACTAATCCGTGTCACCCTTACCCTTAGGGCGGCGACAGTCAAAGAGGCAGCTTCGAAATGAGAAGGACAAGCCGCTGCCTCCATTGCTGGCTCGGGTTGGGGGCAACATTGAGGTGAGACTTTGGCCCGGGCACTTTGCATCACCTCTAGAGAGAAGATGGTGGGGGTGGGGTGGGGCGGGGCGGGGTGGGGTGGGGTGCTTTGGGAACTGAGGACTGGACACCAGCAATAGGAAGGACTTGGGCTCCTAATCACTCGTGGCTCTGCTCTCTGCCTCACCTTCAGGTACTGGGATTCAACACCCGGCAACGGAAGGCGTTTCTTAATGCTGTCATGCGCTGGGGAATGCCGCCGCAGGACGCCTTCACCACACAGTGGCTAGTGAGAGACCTGAGGGGCAAAACGGAGAAGGAGTTTAAGTGAGTGTGGGTGACTTGGAGGTGATTGAATCGGGGTTCAGAGCTCTGGGCCTTACTTTCTTCCTCTCGGCTGCCATATGATGTGACCTTACTCAGCTGATCACCGCCTCCCTTTATGTCACGTCCAGGCTCTATTTCCTGGGAGGTGGGCCTAGCCTATCCCACTTCCCCTCAGCAGAGCCTAGAATAAAGGGGCCAGGCCTCCTTCCCGATGGGAGAGGTATTTGAAGAAGGTGCCTCACCCAGGCTGGCCTGGCTTCATATTTACTTGGCCATGATAACCTGGCAGGAGGAGCAGGTGAACGGGATGAGACGCTGGCTGATGGGGCCTAGGAAGAAAGTGCTGCGTCCCAGGCGGTGCAGCTGGGGGGGTGGGGGGGCTGACGGGGCCAGTGAGGGGGTCAGGATGTCAAGGGCTGATGGAGGGTGAAGCCCAGGCCTGGGGTCCTGGAAGCACCTGGGGGCTGAAGTGCAGGGCTCAGTGAGCTCTGTGTCTTGTGTATCTGAACTCCTCTTGAGTCCTTGCAACCTCCCTCTTACCCCTGTGTTTTTCAGGGCCTATGTGTCTTTGTTCATGCGCCATCTGTGTGAGCCTGGGGCAGATGGCTCTGAAACCTTCGCGGATGGGGTCCCTCGGGAGGGGCTGAGTCGCCAGCAGGTGTTGACCCGCATTGGAGTCATGTCTCTCGTCAAGAAGAAGGTATCGGTCCTTCCTCACTGAAGCGTCAGATCCAGTTTAGTCTCCTTCCCTCCTCTCTTAGTTCTAGCCAGGCTGCTGTGATCAGAGGAAACTAGAGTTCCCTACATGTCCAGTGCCAGGAACTGACCCTTGTCCCTGAAAACCGCCTTCCCCAGGTCCAAGAGTTTGAGCATATCAATGGGCGCTGGTCAATGCCGGAGCTGATGCCTGACCCCAGCGCTGACTCCAAACGTTCCTCCAGAGCCTCCTCTCCAACCAAAACGTCTCCCACCACTCCCGAGGCTTCTACAACCAACAGTCCTTGCACCTCCAAACCTGGTAAGTGGGAGTCTGCAGTGGGGTGGGGCGGCGAGCCAGGGTGGCCCGAGGTCAGGGTGGACGAGCCTCTGCCTTCCCCTCCTATTGGGCTGTTTGCATGATTAGAATGAGATTCAGGAAGTTGGACAACTTTACAGAGGACATGGGTTTATTTGGCTCATGGTTTTGGAGCTTTGAGGTCAGCAGCTATGTCTGGGGAGGACCTTCTTGCTTGCAGAATCCTGGGTCATGCAGGATTGTCAAATGACGAAATGCAATGAACATGCATGTAGATTCTCCCCTCTCTCTCAAGAGCTACCAGGATTCAAGCATGGGGGTCTCACCCATGGCCTTATCTAATCCTGATTATCTTCTTTAAACCCCACCTGTAAACACTGTGGATTCTGTTTCTATCATTATATAACTTCACACTAGGCATTAAATTTCAACACATGAACCTTTAGAGAACACGTAAGCCATATTGAAACTCTAGCACTGTGCCTTCACCCACAGCTACTCCAGCTCCGAGTGAGAAGGGAGATGGTGTCAGAACACCGCTGGAGAAGGATGACACTGAGAACCCCGAAGAGAAGCCAGAGAAGAACAGCAAAGTGGGGGAAAAGATGGAGACAGAGGTGTGTTGTGCATACCTGGTTCTCTCTGAGGAGACGGAGTAGAAGGTCTGGAGGGATCTTGGTGACAAGGTGCTAAGGAACTCTCTAGCTCATCTGGACTCTTCTGTCCTCCACCAGGTCGATTCTCCCAGCCCAGCCCCATCACTGGGAGAACGGATAGAACACAGGAAGATTCCGTTAGAGGAGGAAGCGCCAGGGGTACCTGGAGAAACAGAGCCTGACCCTGGGTACCGAGGAGACAGGGAGAAATCTGGTGGGTGTATTATCCTACTAGTGATGGGGATTTGAGTTTTGGAGTTCTCTCTTCTGGACTTGGGGTGAGAGTAACAGCCCCTCTTCATATCTTCTGATTCTTTCCACAGCCTCAGAGCCAACGCTAGGAGACAGGGGGGAAGAGAAGCCGTTGGATGTACAGGAACACAGGGAGAGGACGGAGGGGGACACAGGGGATTTGGGCAAGAGAGGTAATAGGCAGGAAGACTGGATGCCTGAGTCCCTGAGGGTATCTGGGAGGGTGCAGTCTGGGGGACAGATGCCTGGGTCTTGGGTGGGTAGCTGTTGGAAGAGTCAGTAGAGTTGACACATTAAGTAGTCTTGGGACTCAGAGGGAGGCGGTCCTGAGGTGTGAGCTTTGCACTGCTTGGCCCAGCAGAAGACGTAAGAGCTGATCGGGAGCTTCGACTTGGGACTCCCCGAGAGCAACCACGGCCCAGTGGGCGCCGTGAGGAGAAGGCGGAGAAGCCAAGGTTCATGTTCAACATTGCCGATGGTGGCTTCACAGGTGTGAGACGCTGTCTGTCACCCGCTCCTCACTGTGTCTGTGTCCAAAGCTGCCTGCTACATTTAATTCCAAGTACTTTCAATGAAATGGCACGTGCTGACAGCGAGCCTTGCAAACCGTTAGTTACTACCAAACTCCCGCTGGGCTCTAACATGTTTTTTGTCTTAATCTTAACGTGAGCCTGTTCGTGATTAACTTTACTCCTCACTTGCTAACATAGTGCTTTCTCACCTTTTTGTAATTTAATTTTTTCAGATTTATTTTACATGTTATGAATGTTCGCCTGCATGTATGTGCTTGCACCACATATGTATAGTATCCTCAGAGGTCAGAAGATGATACTGTATCCCTGATAAGTGGAGTTACAGACAATTATGAAATACCATGTTGGGGCTGTGAACTGAAGTCTGGTCCCTTGCATGAGTAACAAGTGCTTTTACACACTGAGCCACCCCTCCCAGCCCTCCCACAGTTCTTTTTTTTTTTTTTTTTTTTTTTTTTGATTTTTTTTGAGACAGGGTTTCTCTGTGTAGTCCTGGCTGTCCTGGAATTCACTCTAGACCAGGCTGGCCTCGAACTCAGAAATCCACCTGCCTCTGCCTCCCAAGTGCTGGGATTAAAGGCGTGCGCCACCACTGCCCGGCCCTCTCACAGTTCTTAAAAGCCTTTAGTACGCATCCTTACACAGCTCTTCCTGTGCACAGCCCGGGGTAGATGTGGGTCACAAACCCGACGTATCTCTTCTGTTCTCTGCAGAGCTGCACACACTGTGGCAGAATGAGGAAAGAGCAGCGATTTCCTCGGGGAAGCTCAATGAGATCTGGCACCGGAGGCATGACTACTGGCTCCTGGCCGGCATCGTCCTGTATCCTTTGTATATCTGCAAGGTTACGAAGGCTCTCTCACCTAGGAGAGAAGGTGTCTTAGGGGTTCTGTTGCTTGGTAAACACCATGACCTAAAGCACCTCAGGAAGGAAAGGGTTTATTTCATGGTATGATTTGTAGCACATCTTGCAGGGGAGTCAGGGCAGAAACTAGAGGCAGGAGGCTGGAGGCAGGAGCTGATGCAGAGGCCATGGAGGGGTGCTGCTTACTGGCTTGCTCCCCATGGCTTGCTCAGCCTGTTTTCTTATAGAACCCAGAACCACCACTCCAGGGGTGGTTCCACCTGTAATGGCTGAGCCCTGCCACATCAGTCATTAATTAAGGAAATGCCCTTTAGGTCTGCCTCCAGCCCAGCCTTACGGAGGCATTTTCTCAGCTGAGCTTCCACTTCCCAGATAATTCTAACTTGGGTCGGGTTGAGAGAAATTAACTAGGGCAGCAGGGAACTGCAGAGAAGAAGGGCCCACACTGAGCCCGGGGAGCCTCGTGCCCTCGTGCGGCGCTCAGGGGTCATCTGGCCAATGAGAAGTGCCCACAGTCAAGTCCATTCGGTTACAGGCCTTGATAGTCCCCCTCCTCCGTGGGCAGCCATGGCTATGCGCGGTGGCAGGACATCCAGAACGACGCTCAGTTCGCCATTATCAATGAGCCGTTCAAAACGGAAGCCAACAAGGGGAACTTCCTGGAGATGAAAAATAAATTCCTGGCCCGGAGGTTCAAGGTGGGGATGAGAACGAAGAGGGGTGGGGTGAAGAAGGGCCTGCCCCGCCCTGCTCCGGGGTGGGCTGGAAGGAAGGAGAGTTGAGGCAGCATCTGTGGCTCAGACCCAGTGCTACCCTACTGCCGGGGACTCCGAGGCCAGCAGTGGACAGAGCAGCGCTCTAGTGCTGGGCCAGTCGGTCCTTCCGTTCACTTGTCTTTACCCCTGTCCTGCGCCCTTAGCTCCTGGAGCAGGCGCTGGTGATCGAGGAGCAGCTGCGGCGGGCGGCCTACCTGAACCTGTCACAGGAGCCGGCGCACCCCGCCATGGCCCTCCACGCCCGCTTTGCCGAGGCCGAGTGCCTAGCCGAGAGCCACCAGCACCTCTCCAAGGAGTCGCTGGCAGGGAACAAGCCAGCCAACGCTGTCCTGCACAAGGGTAAGGGCCGCGGTGGCCCCGCGCGGGGGAGGGCCCACAACGCTGCGTAAGTCTTCACCCCGCACCCTTCAAAACTTTCCCACACCCTTCGCCCCCTTACCCCTCTACCCTCTGAACCACTGCCCTCTGACCTTTAACCCCACCTCTGACCCAACTGGCATCCTTTTGGGTTTTAGCCTTTACCCCTTGCCCATACCTGATATGGTTCACATCAGGGACCAGTAGGTACCGGTCACCTCATAAAGTGGGACGTGATCCCTGCAAGGGGACCACATGGTGGCGTCCACTGTGATCCTGATAGTCTTGGTTTGTGTGCGCACAACACAGATGTCCTTAGCTTCTGACCCACAGGTCACTTTCTCTGTATCTCCTTTACCCTATGAAGGGAAACCCCGGGGCGAACCCCAGGAAGCTTGCCTTTAACCCCCAGCCTTTTCTCCCACACTCTCCAACCTTCATAACTCTAGGGTAGGTCCCAGAGCCATCTTAACCGGCTAACAGAGCCTGGTGTAGCGCCTGACTCCTGCCCACCTTAGGCCCTTCTGTATAATGCTGACTCTTTCCCCTTCTCCCCATCATGTCTTAAAACTGAGTCCTCGAATCATACTGTTCCCGTGCCTCCTGTTTCCTCCCCATCACCCCGACCCCTAAACCTCCCTTTCCCAGTATGGGATGTTCTGACAACCCCGACCCCATGTCTTCCAATGTCTTCCCCTACCTCTTTTCCATACTCTTTTTTTTTTTTTTTCTCTCTCTTTCCATCTGTTCTGTGTGGTGTCTGGCCTGCTGCTCTCCTCTCCTGTCTACTCTCTGCCATTTTGTCCTTGGCCTGTGGTCCTTTGATGTCTGTGTCCTCTCTTTCTGACTGTACTTGTCCATCTGACTGTCCCTTTTTCTGGCTCCATCTTTCTCTCCACCTTTCTCTTGCCCTTCTCTCTCTGTGGCCCGGGCCCCAGTTCTGAACCAGCTGGAGGAGTTGCTGAGCGACATGAAGGCAGATGTGACCCGCCTGCCGGCCACGCTGTCCCGAATACCCCCAATCGCAGCCCGCCTTCAGATGTCGGAGCGCAGCATCCTCAGCCGGCTGGCCAGCAAGGGCACGGAGCCCCACCCCACACCGGTAACCCGCTTCTCCCTAACTCATTTTCCTGTCAGTGCCCCTTGTTCGTATACACAGACACTCCATCAGAATCCCACACATACAGAGAAACGGCCTGCTCCCAACAGTCTGCATCTTGAGTCTCCCTGCCTAGTAATTCTGGGGCTTGATTTTTTCCCCTCTAGACTGTGGACTACCTAACCCCAGTTTGCTCTCCTATTCCAGGCCTTTCCCCCGGGTCCTTACGCCACCCCTCCGGGGTACGGAGCAGCCTTCAGCGCCGCCCCCGTAGGGGCTCTGGCCGCCGCAGGCGCCAATTACAGCCAGATGCCTGCAGGGTCCTTCATCACAGGTTCGTGTGCCTTTGACACCCTGCTTCTCCCTCACCTTGACTCGCTGCTCATCCCTCAAACCTCATCCCTGCCTGACGCCCTTGTCTGGCTTCAGACCTGTCTCTCCTAAGCGCCCAGTGGTGTAGGGAGAGTTGTTCTGCCCATCATTCCCGTGCACCCCCTCTTCTATCCCCCTGTCAACAACCTCAACCAGGAGGCTGAGGCGGGGTTCCTGAAGAGTTCTTAGGCTAGCCTGGGCTTGTGTGAGATGCTATCTCCAAAAGGAAACCAGCTGGGCATGGTGGTGTAAGCAGTAAATCCCAGCAGTCGGGAGGCGCAGGCGGGCGGGCGGCTCCCTGAGTTCTAGTTCCGGAACAGCCAGGGCTGTGCAGGAAAACCCTGTCCCCAAAAAACCAAGAAACTCCTAAAAGCCTTACCCGCCCTATGGTTTCATATCTCCCACTTGAGCGTCCTCTACCTGGTTTCCTCAAGGGGAAATGAATGTGAAATGAGAAAGGCTAGAGTCAGACCTGTCACATCGTGGACAAGAGGAATCCAGTCTTTCCACATTTATAAGAAAAATCAGAAGTGGCAAGAAATGACTTAGCAGTAAGGATAGGGTGTTATCAGGGAGCGATATTTGGAATGTGGGGACTAACTTTTTCTTTCCCGTTTCCCCAAACAGCCACCACCAACGGCCCTCCAGTACTGGTGAAGAAAGAGAAGGAAATGGTGGGAGCGTTGGTATCAGACGGGCTGGGGCTGGATCGGAAGGAGCCCCGAGCAGGGGAGGTGATTTGTATAGACGACTGACTGGATCCCAGGCCTGCCCTTCACCTAGGCCCCGACCCCGGAGCCGACCTACATCTCAGGCCTTGGAGCCTGCTGCCAACCCTCCGCCTTCCCCACCCCTTGGGCCACCACTGGGCTAGCAGCCCTTTTGCCCCTCTATAATGCCTCCCTTCAAGAAAGACCCCTGTCTCTCTCCACCTCCACACACCTTTCCCACCAAACCTTGAAGACTGTGCTGGTGTGAAGAGGTCTGGGTGGGAGATGGTTAGCAGGGTCTTCCGAGTACCCGGATGCCCCACCACCAAGTATACACAGCTTCCCAATAAATGATTGTCCGGGGAGGAGGGGGAGCCTCCCAGGCCGTTCTTACAGTATCACCTCCACCTCCTGCCAAAGTGGGGACCAGCCTTGCCCGGTCTTTAGGAACTTTTGTGAGATCATCAAAGAGGAGGGGACCTTGTTACAAAGATGAAGATAGCAGTGGGAGGGGGAGGGAAGGGGGCTGCATGGCACTCTCCTGCCCTCTCTCAAATGGAGGGTACACAGCTACAAGCGAGAGCGCCGATTGCCAGGCTCAGTTACCTTCTGTGTGCAGCATCTTGCAGTAGGAACTGTTCTCCTCCCCAGGGACCAAGGACCACCCCCTGCAGAGTAATGGTTGGGTGATACTCCCTCAAGCCAAAGAGGAGCTCCCCAACCTGTTCTAGATAACCTAGAAAGGGTGGGGGAGAATACAGAGGGCCAGGCATGGGGCAGACCCATGCTGGGGCTCAGGTTTCCGCGGGACGAACTCCTCCCTCCTCAAGGCCTGAATACAGACTAAATTTGCATAGGTCAGGCCAGGGGCCTAGTCTGGAGCCTGCCTTGCCTGTGGGACCAGAGTAACACAGTGGATACATACAGGCTAGGAGATTCGGGCACATTCCCCCTCCAAGGAGGGGCCAGGGAGTGGCAGTTTGCATGGGGAACCCCCATATCCTCCTTGCCGCCCCTTTCCCAGTCTGCTCCTGCTCCTGGTCTGTCCCAATCCCTTCTGTATCAGGTTATCGGTTGTACATATAAATTATACTTTCCTTTCTGTGTGCTGTCGTGTTTGCTTGGGGAGGGGAATTTTTGTGTGGAGGTAAAGTAAGGATTATTGCTTTGTATTATTTCATCTGAACAGGCTCTGCCCCTTGCTTTGTTGTTTTTGAGTCAGGGTTTCTCTGTGTAACCCTGGCTATCCTGGAACTTGCTCTGTAGCCCAGGCTGGCCTCAAACTCAAGAGATCATCCTACCTCTACCTCCCAAGTTCAGGGATTGAAGTGTGTGCCACCACCACCCAGCTAATAATCCTCTTTCTATTTTGCGAGTTTTCTGAATTTTTATCTTTTGAACCATTCACCAAAATAAGACCTTTTTCTTGTTTTTCGTTTGGTTTTGTTTTCGAGATGGGGTTTCTCTGTGTAGCTCTTTTCATTTGCTTTTTTTCTGTTTTTGTTTGTTTTGTTTAAGACCTTTTTCTAATACCAAGCACACGATGAGCTCAGTGCAGAGAGCTGGTGAACAGTAGGCCCCCTGGGGTCACAATGGTGGGCGGGCGGGTGGGCAGAGGGGCACACTGCCTGGCTCGCACACTGCCTTCCCAGTCGGCAGAGGTCACTATGCACCGCCCGTTCCATTCCACTATGGAGCAGACAGCGTAGTTTATTTTGTCTTAAAGAACTGGAATGATTGTTGTGTCACTGAACTGCTGGGCAAAACTTTGTCTTATTCAATAACAGTCTTTCACAGGTTGAGTCAGCCCAGATATTTTATTCTTGAGACTATTACATTCAAAATAAATTCAGCAAACTTTTTTGAATACATATTATATACATTAACACTGCTATTGGCTCTGGAGATAGTTATTTTAAAGTTTATACTCTAGAAACACTCAAAACATAAAATACCAGACGATAAATGTAGCATTCACTTTGACAACACGTATACAGAAAATAGACAATAGGCACATTACAACAGATGCATGCTCACCTCCAAAAGGGACATTTAAGCTAAACTTAAGGACAGGAAAACGACAAAACATTTTTAAAAAATTGAGGTTTATACCCTATAACTACATACATTTGTCAATAAAAAAATCTTGAGGACCTCTGAAAACTGAGGTCTATTGTAAATTCACATTTGTAGCTCAGAAAAAAAAATTCTTCTCAAAAGAATGTCACTTTGGAACTTTAATGTGTCACTGGTGTTTTAAATGTCCCACCTACAGATGATGATGACATCCCAGAGTGACTAAGACCTAAACCAGTGTTTCTTTTTTTTTTTTTTAGATTTATTTATTTATTATACGTAAGTACACTGTAGCTGTCTTCAGACATGAGAAGAGGGCATCAGATCTCTTTACGGATGGTTGTGAGCCACCATGTGGTTGCTGGGATTTGAACTCATGACCTTTGGAAGAGCAGTCAGTGCTCTTCCCCGCTGAGCCATCTCACCAGCCCCTAAACCAGTGTTTCTTAACTTACATACACATACCTGGAATTCTAAAAATATCAGGGAATGTGGACTGGGGTCCTGAAATTCTGCATTTCTAGCAAGCTGTGAGACCAACCAACACTGCTGGTCTTGATTTTAAGTCTACAGTAAGATATTTACAGGACTTTAAAATAGTACTATCTATATATAGCAAACAATGTCCCATTATGGGACACAAATTAAAATTATGTGAGCATCTTTTTTCCCCAGTATTGCTACAGAGTCGGTAAAGATAACAAAGGGCTAAATGTTGCTTCCTTTATCAAATGGCTCACCTATCCTTGATAAGCCTTAATTAAGGCCTTGAGCAAATAAATGCCCCTTGGATGTTTTCATACCTGCCCTATCAAGCTGAAAGGAGGTTGGGTATGCAAGACTTCCAATCACAAGCAGTGAGGCAACTCAGTAATTTCTGGAGCATGGAACCAAGAGTGGGAAGACGGCACGCCAGCAAACACACATAACCAGATAAGTGAGCTTGACATGTCATAAAAATTAGCATATCCCCTGTCCTGTCTTTTTTTTTTTTTTCAAAGTAAACATTTTCAACCATAGATTACTGCTAAAATGGGATCTGTTGCTTACACCACAGACTCTAAACAAACGCCAAAGCTTTGTTATTTTTTTCTTCCCACATTATGGTAGGCTGTGTTTCTATTATGTCTTTGCTACTCCATCCTGCTGGCACAGTCTTGGTGCCTTCGCAGCTCAGAATTCACACCACCTAGGGTACTTTCTGTTCAGCTCCATCTCCATCACGCACGTACCAATTCCAGCATCAGTCTTGACCTCCAGGTAGTCTTGACATCAATCCTTTGTTTCAGAGCACGCCCGAGGATGCTGCTCCCACCTGCTTTCTGCCATAGCTCCCGGGTTCTTCGGTTACAGTGTACAACGGGTCATTTGGGCAATGTCCTTGACCTCTGGACAGTAGAGCACTGGAAGAAAGAAGAAGGTTAGTGGCCACAGGAGGATGCAACCCGACCCAGCATTCTTCGGTGTGACTACCCAGTTTCCTCCCTAGGCCGCCCGCCCCTCACCATTGCTAGGCAACGGACGCCGCAAGCGGCGCGCCGGTGCCAGGACCCTGTCCAAAATTCGGCGAAGCGCGCGCCAACCCGCACTTGGAGGTCCCGCCCCCTTCTTGCTCTCCTCTTCCCCGTCGTCGTCCTCTCCATCCTCTCCGCTTTCTTTAGCCGGGCTCCCCATCGGGTCTCCTTCACGCTCAGCCCGGGCTTTTTCCTCCAGCCGTGACTGCAAGTCAGGGTCTAGGGCGATCTCCGTGACGCCGCCGCGCGGGAGCGGGGAAGGCGCGCGGCAGAACGGGCACGTGACAGCGCGGCGCAAGCGCACTACGCGCGCGGCCGTGCGGCTGCCCTCGCCCCGCGCCGCCAGCTCGCGCAGGCAAGCGGTGCACAGCGTGTGGCCGCAGCGGGCACGCGCCGTGCCAGGCAGGCGGCGGGGCGCGCGGGCCCCGAGGTTGTAGGGTCGGAAGCAGATGTTGCAGTCCAGCTCACCCCGCTCGGGAAGAGAGGGCACTCTCATCAAGAGCTGCATCGTGGTCACCGTGGCCCTAGGACTTCGATCCCGCGGCGGCTAGGACACAGAATGAACGAGCCCTCCTTGGGCCAGGGCTGGGGCCTGGGGCCCGCGCCGCCGCCTCCGTCCCCTTTTAATAGTGAGGCCCCGCCCTCGAGGCGTCACGCACAGATCGGCCGCTCCCTTCCGAGGCACGCGCTGGGATGGCGGAGGCGCGAGGCTGGACTTGGCGAGGGGAGTATGAATCGGGGTGAATGCCCAAGACAATGCCAGAATTGTCCGAGGGAAGAGGGGGGCCACGCTCTACCCACTGATTCCATGACGGACTCCCTGACCCCCAGCAAAACACCAGCGCTGCCACTTAAAAACTTACCTGAAAACCTACCTGATGCAGATGCCCAGGTCTCTTGCACAGTCAACTGCCCAAGTCTGTAAGGCCCTCTTGGCTTATTTGTCACATGTTCATACTCTTACACACACACACACACACACACACACACACACACACACACACACAGGTTTACTGTTGGTTCTGCCCAATTTTAATTGGGCTCCTGGATGTTTGGATTATGCCCAGCCATAATTCACTCTACCCTCACCTCTCCTTTTTATACATGACCTCTTGGGTTTTTTGGAAGGCTGGCTCCCCAAAATTCCTCCCCCTCTCCGAGAGTTTGAGTCCAGCTAACATCTCAGTCCAAGGAGGGACTTAGATTCTGGGATCACCACCTTAGGAATGCTGGGAATCTTTTCCTTCCGGAGTATCCAGGCTTGGACACCCACACAGTATGAGGTTGAAACGAAGCAGCTCTGCATGACTTCTGACTCAGGGGTCTGACTTCTCCACAGGTAAACAGGACGTGGTACTCACAACCCACACTCCCTCACAGGGCGGCACCCACACCCAAGCTGCCTCCTCATCCTCTTGTACCCAATCTCTGCTGGGGAGGATAATAGCACAGTCTTGACACAGTTGGCTCGAGCACAAATCCTAGTTGTGACACCACAGGCAAGTTACTTAATTTCTCTGGGCCTTGATTTCCTCATGAGCAAAGTGTGGTTAATAATAGTAAAGATGGAAAGAGCTTGTGTTTGTAAGGTGCTTTAAATGGTGACTGGTACACAGTAAACATCAGATAAGCAACGGCTATTATTATTATCATCCCTGGCTCCAAGCTGGCTTTGTGTTCTAACTTCTCCGTACCCAGTATTTCCCATACACCATCTCTTAGATAATACAAGATGGGATTTTCTACACGTATAGCATTTACTGGCTTGTCACAGGTAAGATAGAGCTGGTTTTGGTTTATAACATTAGTGTTTTAAAACTTTGAGAGAGCTGGGCGGTGGTGGTGCATGCCTGTAATCAATCCCAGCACGCTGGGAGGCAGAGGCAGGTGGATTTCTGAATTCGAGGCCAGCCTGGTCTACAGAGTGAGTTCCAGGACAGCCAGGGCTACACAGAGAAACCCTATCTCAAACAAAACAAAACAAAAACAAAAACAAAAACAAAACCCCAAAACAAATAAAACTTCGAGGGTAATCTTTGTTTGGTTTTGGGGACAGAGCCTCACTCTGTAGCCCTGACTGGTCTGAAACTTTGTGTGTAGTTCTGGATGACTTCAAACTCACAAGAAATCTGCCTGCCTCTGCCTCCTGAGTGCTGGCATTAAAGGCATTTGTTACCATGCCTAACAACAGTAATCTTTTGCCCAGTCTAATTTGGAACCTAATGTGTGGCCTAGGCTGGTCTCAGCCTCATGGCAGTCCTCCTACCTCAAGCTTCCAGAGCACCGTGATTATGGTTTCTGGAAAGTAATCTTTTTGGTGAGATTTACCTAAGATTTATTTTGTTGTTAGTGATGTGTGTTTGTGGGTCTGTGTGGGTGTATGGCCATGAGTACAGGAACCTCTGTCCCATCTTCTGAAGCTGGAGTTCATGTGGTTGTGAACTGCCCAGCATGGGTTCTGGTAACCAAGCCGGGCCCTCTCTAAGAGTGGAACAACTGGAGGTTTCAGGGAACTCAGGCTGGACTGGAACTCTACACGTTCCAAATGACCTTTCCACCTCAGTCTTTCCTGCTCTGCCTCCCACATGCTGGGACTGAGGCGGCCTGCGCCTTTGTGTCCTGCCTTCATTCACCATTGTTTTTAAGCAGACATTAAAACTTTAGGAGCAGCCGGGCGTGGTGGCGCACGCCTATAATCCCAGCACTTGGGAGGCAAAGGCAGGCAGATTTCTGAGTTTGAGGCCAGCCTGGTCTACAGAGTGAGCTCCAGGACAGCCAGGACTACACAGAGAAACCCTGTCTCGAAAAACCAAAAACCAAAAAAAAAAACCCAACCAACCAACCAAAAAAAAAAAAAAAAACAAAAAAAAAAAACAAAAAAAAAACAACCCCCCCCAAAAACAACAACAACAACAAAAAAAAAAAAAAAAAAAAAAAAAACTTTAGGAGCTTGATGGCTTTCGTGGTCACTTGGGCGAACTTATCCACGTATTCCAGTAACACTGTCATAATTCATGCCTTTTGTGGAACCTTCTCTTTGGAAAGGTTTGCCTCATATTTTAAAATATCTTCGGGGGGCTGGCAAGGTGGCCCTATGCTTAAGAACACCTGCTGCTCTTCCAGAGAGCCCGAGTTCAGTTCCCAGCACCTGGGTTGGGCAGCTCACGATTGCCTGCACCCCCAGCTTCAGATCTGAATCTTTTCTGGACTCCATGGGCACCCACACATAGCAAACATACACTCCTACCCACACACATGCATAAAACAATCTCCAACTGATGGTAAGTCTTAATCTTTGATTTTGTATGTGTGTACATGCATGTGGATTCTTTTGTGTGGTTCATGCTATGGCACATGTGTGAAAATGAGGATAACCTCAGGTGTCCCCACTTTCTCCTTGTTTGGATTTTCCTATTGTTGCTAGTGGGTGTTTGTTTGTTTGTGAGGCAGAGTCTTACTATGTAGCCCTGACTGGCCTCAAACTCAGAGATCTGCTTGCGTCTACCTCAAAGTGCTAGGGCTGAAAGCGTCCACCACTGTGCAGAGCCTCAAACCCTACCTTGCTTCAGACAGGGTTTCACAGACCTGTCTATCAGGATAGCTGGTCCACAAGCTTCTGAGGATTCTCCTGTAACTGCCTCCCACCTGCTCTAGGAAACCGTGATTACAGACATACGTATTGTTACACTCAGCTTATGTGAGGTCTGTGGATTCAAACTTAGGTTCCCACTCTTACATTCAAGCGCTTTACTAGTGAGCCATCTCTCAACCCAAATCTTATTCAGCAAAGGTAGACTAGAATGACCGCCAGGTGTTCCTCAGCCGGCGGCCCCTCCGAGTTCATTTATAGTTTCCTCTCACTTCTTCCACAGCCTTTATGGCCAAGAACCCAAACTGCTGATCCTCCTTTTCCAAACCAGAATTTCTTCCACTTTTCCTCTTCCCTTTCCTTTGCTAGCTCCATAACCTGGGTGATACCTGTAAGCTTCCCCCTCCCCTCCCTTTAGTGATCCATCCCCAAGCCCAGACCATTTTGTCTTTGAATAACGAATCTAGCTACTTATCCCAACATCTTCCCCACGCTCCTGGTCCAAGCTGTTGTCATCTCCCGCCTCCCTGTCATTCACAAGCTTCCAGTTCATTCACAAACACACGGGTCTACAGGTGTTCCCCCTCCATATCATTTACAGAGACTTTCCCATATCTCAAACCAGTCACATTCTGTAGCTGCTTCTACCCGGTTAAAATCTTTTGAAGCAGCCAGTGTCGAATGGTGCCCAGGTCCTTCGCTGCCTCTCCCAGCATCTCCCAGCCTGCTGTGCTAGGCTTGACAGCACAGAGTGCGGTCCTAGCACTTAGGAGGCTGAGACGGAATGATGGAGTCTGATGACACTGTGGGCTAACATAGTGAGACTCTGTTTCCAATCAGTCAAAAAGAATCGACGACTTCCCCATCTCTGCAGGGGAGGATGGCTTTGTGACCAGCCCTGACCAGTAATAGCAAGAGGCAGAGATGGTGTGTGTTCTGGAGCCTGGCCCTCCACAGCAGTGCACACTTGCCTGCTAGAAGGCTGCCCGAGACCACCACAGCACTGGAGGTGAGTGCTGACTGCCTGACATCCTAGTGAAGAGATCTAGAATATTCCTGCTCCTTGAACCTGCTAAGTGAATCCAGACACATGAAGGAGACCAAGGGAAAGGGGAGAGGGACCACAGGAGCCAACCCACCGGAGGATGAAAAAAATGTGTAAGTTATGCATATGGTTTTAAACTATCTTATTTTAAATTATGTCTGTCTGTGTGTGCGTACATCTGTCTGTCTCTTTTGTTGTGTGTGTGTGTGTGTGTGTGTGTGTGTGCGCGCGCGCGCGCGCGCGTGCTCGCGGAGGTGCCTGCTGAAGCAAAAAGGAGTCAGATGCTACCCCGGGGAGTGGAGTTAGGAGGGTGTGAGCTGCCCAGGGTCCTTTACAAGCACAGCATGCATCTTCACTGCTCAGTCATCTTTTCAGCCCTCCTCCCCCTCACCTCAATTTCATTTTTAACCAAAAGAGATACTGCCCTGTTATCTTCAGGATCAGGGTAATATTCTGAAATGCCCAGAAGGTCTTGGGGACACTGACCTCAGTGTGTCAGGCTCTCTTTGCTCTGTGGACACTCTGGTTTTGGAGACTTCAGGGTTCTATTATGGTTTGGATCTTAAATGTCCCCTAAAGTCATGTGTTGATGGTTTGGTTCCCAGGTGATGGTGCTTCGGAGAGGGAATAGAACTGTTAGGATTTAGGTTAAGGGCTGTGTGAAGGGTATGTTGGGAGTTCAGCCCCTTCCTCTCTGCTTCTCGGCTACCATGAAGGCAGCAGTTGATTCTACTGTGATGATCAGCCACAGCCTCAAAAGCAAATGGCCCGAGCCACCAAGTGCTGAAACCTTCCAACTCAGGAGCTGGAAGAAACCTTTCCGCTTTATTTGTTTACCTCGGGCATTTTGTCTCAGCAGCAGAAAGCTGACTGATACTACTTGCATGTTCCTTTCTGTATCCAGGCCCTGACTTTTGACAGCTACTCCCGGCTCTCAGGGCGCCACGCCGTGCCATGGCCTGAACTCGGTCTCGATGCTGTTAACACCACGGGCTTCCCTCTGGACGTTGGGCAACAGAAATTTGTCCTAGAGCAGTGAGCATGCGACTACTTCTCCCAGCAGCAAACTACTCGAAGGTCATTATTCCCACACCACCCCATAGTGATGCCCAATGCCCAAATGCTCACTGAATCCATGAATGAGGTAGGTGAGAAATAATGGCAAATGTCTGTATACAAAGGAGGCGTAACAAAGGAAGGTTTTGTTGACAAGGGACTTCCAAACTACTGCTGGAGGCAATCCTAAGAGGAGGTTTTAAAGGGTGTTGAACAGAAGCAGGAAAAATAAACAAAAATGTGTTGAGCCCTGGGGGAGGCAGTAGAAGAAGCTCACTGCTCTCCAAGAGAACTATTTAAGGAGAATACTATTTTGAATTGATAAATCCTTGTATGTTTGTCACAGAAGAACTAATCATAGCTTAGTCATACATCTCGCTTCTTTGAATCCTCCACGGTCTTCCAGAATGAGTGGGAGATTAGAGGGAAGACATGAGCACTTATTAGCTGCTGCTGATGGCTGCTAATCCAGTCAGTGAACGCAGGCTGCGCAGAGGCTCTCTTGGAAATCATTCTGCTCTGCACTCCCGAAGATGCCAGGATCAAGGCAGGGTGAGGGGTAGGAGGGGCCCTGAGGCCGCCTTGAAGGGCGGCAGGCCTCGCCTCCTTTGCCGTGGAATCACTGCCTTTGTAACTTCCCACCCACTTCCTTTCCTCCTAGAAACAGAGTCTATAAAACAACAGAAACAGCGGCAGGACCTGAAGCGTCCACTGGACTCTCCTTCCCACCTGGCCTTTTGCCAGTTTCCCAGGCAAATTGTGGCTCTTTCCTTCTCCCTGTATCCTTTCCGAAGAGACAGGTCTCACGGGGCCATCCTACCCCAGTGACCTTTCCCTTCTAGCCACAATAAAACTGCGTCATTTCTGGGTCCCTGTGGGTGTGAGGCACGAGGGAAAGGAGACCTACAAGACAAGGGGTGTGGCAGATAAAACCTTGCTCTTCCAGAGGTCCTGAGTTCAAACCCCACCAACCACATGGTGGCTCACAACCATCTGTAATGGGATCTGATATGCTCTTCTGGTGTGTGTCTGAAGACAGCAACAGTGTACTCATACAAATAAAATAAGTAAATATTATTTAAAAACTTTAAAAACAAAGTGTGAGCCCGGTGGTGGTGGCACACGCCTGTAATCTCAGCACTCTGGGAGGCAGAGGCAGGCAGATTTCTGAGTTCGAGGCCAGCCTGGTCTACAGAGTGAGTTCCAGGACAGCCAGGGCTATACAGAGAAACCCTGTCTCGAAAAAAAACAAATCCAAAAAACAAAAAAACCAAAAACAAAACAAAAAGAAAGTTTGTGTGTGTATGTGTGTGTATGAGAGAGGGGGTGGAGAGAGAGAGAGACAGAGAGAGGCTAAGAGTCCTGGCTGCTTTTGTAAAGGACCCAAGTTTGTTCCCAGCATGTACATGTTACCTCACAATCATCTATGACCCAAGTCCCAGGGGATTTGACATCCCCTCCTGTAGGCACAGGCACACCTGAGATGCACAGATACACATGCAGGCAAAAGGCTCAGACATGTAAAACCTTAAAAGACAAAGAGGGTGAGGTGGGGCAGGTGGACTCAGTTACTGCTCTTACAAGAGGATCTGGGTTCAATTCCCAGCATCCACATAACAGCCTGCAATTGTAACTCCAGTCCCTGGGGATCCAGCACCCTCTTCTGGCCTCTTGCCATTAGGATGCAAGTGGCGCATAAGCTATACATGCAGGCAAAATACCCACCTAAAAATTAAAGTGGGGAGGGCAGGTTAACAAGATGGCTAAAAGGTTACTGGTGATTGCTGCAAACTATGTCCTCTGACCTCCTAAGAGCACTGTGGCACATGAGTCCATACACACACACACACACACACACACACACACTGAAAGTTTAAAATGCAATGCACAAAAGGTGGAGAGTGTTAGCCGCATCTTTCATTAGGACGGTAAGAAGGGCCATGACCGTCACTAGTTTCAAAAGAAAGGAAGAGGACCTGTGCCGGGGCACCTGGTACTTCAGATCCTTCAGGGGAACCATATCCAAGGCTGGGATGCCTGAGCCACTCACAGAAAACTAGGGCTGAGAGCTTTCTAACAAGCAGCAGAGGAGGTGCCCCCAGGCCCCACCCCCAACCCTGCACTTTCAGCCGTAGAGAGGATCAAGCTGAGATTTTATTTACAGTTCTCTGGGAAGTCTTACAGCAGAGGGGCCCTCTTTATTGCTTTAGGTTTATTGCCAGGAAGGAGACTGAGGTCCTCTGCTGCTACATACTAAATCCAGTTCATGCCCAAGTTTTTCCCCAGACCTTTTATGGCCCCTCGTCATTGCTGGTGGCCCAAAGGGTGTCACTAAATCCTCCACAACACTTGGTTTTCTAAGGGCCACCTTGCCATTTCGGCGATACAGTCAGTACATTTCTTTCTGCCTTTGTCAACATTCGTCTTCCCCAACTTTATCCCCTCTCTGCAAGCACAAAGTGTGACCCTAGTTCTAGATTTAAGCCCTCCACCTCCAGACAGGAGGCAGGAGTCTGCTTTCCAAAGATTATAATTACTTTCTGCCAGGGCCAGCCTGGCTTCTATTGAACAAATACTACAAAGCCCCGTTCACGGTGTAGGTTCTTGCCCCCCTTGATGACATTTAAAGGCCCATTTCTGAGATACTCTCAACGCTTCTCTTAGCTGCTCCATGCTTCCTGGGTTTCAGCAATAGGGGGAAGAAATGAGCGGAGCGGTGTGGGACCAAATGGCTGAGAGAAGGCTCATGCCCCGGAATAGCGTGAAGGCCTAGTCCTAGGAAACAGCAGGGGCGTAGAGGGTGGGCGGGAGATCTACTTTCTCTCTCGTGCCCGGTGCGGTGCCCCAGTGAAAGGATATGGCTTTGTTCATGCGAATCGCTACTCGAAGCCGGGACTCGTTGGTGGGCGGGGCTACCCTGATTCTGCCGCGGCGCTGGGTGGGAGCAGGGTTTGGCTGGTGGGGATCCGGAGCTGATTGCTGGATGCAGGAAAGTGGCTTTCCAGAGGGTGCAATCACTCCGCCTGGGTCCCCGCGCCCCCAACGGACTATTTCTTGGAATGCGATTTGTTCCCCAAGAGTGCATCTATTTCCACCACCGTTTGCGGCGTCAGCTGACTCAGCACCTTGAGAATGGGCAGTAGAGAGGGCACCGAGTAAGGGCATGATGGAAGGCCACAGTGGGATCCACTTGAGAAAGTCTTAGCTTTTTGACAGCTTGGCCCTGTCTCCCTGGACTGTCCTTTGCAAACGACAACTCTGCAAGAAGGTTGCCCGTTCAGTCCATTCAGGGTCAGACAGCATGGAAAGGGGAGGGAAAGGAATTCTGTTTCTGAATCTGTAACTCACCTGTAGGGAGCCCAGATGTTCCATCAGCTGCTCTGCACTGGACACCCCCAGTAAAACTGAGCTGACACCCTCGCTTCGGAGACACCAGGCTGGGACCAGAGGAGAGAAAAGGACCAGATGGGTCAGTGTGGGCACTCAGACTCCAGAAGTGTCAGAAGAGGGTCCTCTCCAAGAACAAACTAGTCTCGAGCTAGCGAGGTTCAGGAAGTCTCACCGATAGCCAGTTGGGCCACGGTGCAGTCCAGCTGGTGAGCGATGGGGAGGAGGTCCATCACTCTGGCTTGCTGCTTCTTGCCTTCCTCACTCTGCACTTTTTCTTTGAGCCACTGGTAGCCCTGGAAGCCCAGGAGAATCGGCAAAGGGCTCTACCCCCCTTTGACCACACTGCCGCCTAGCCAGCCCAGCCCCGCCGCCCTCAGCCACCAAGTCTGACCTTGACAGTGGCTTTGCAGGTATCCGGAACTCGCCCATCATACTTGCTAGTAATAAGGCCGCACGCCAGGGGAGACCAAGTGACCGAGCCTACACCTAAGGGCAAGAGGATATGGTGTGGAACAAGGGACATATGTCATGGGTGTTACAGGAAAGGGGGGAGGGGGGTGTCTGCACACCAATTTTGTGGTAGAGCTCCGGCAGCTGCATCTCCACCTTCTCCCTCTGAAAGAAGTGGTTCTCCGCTTGTTCACACACAGGAGGAATCAGATTGAACTGCCTGGCCATGGAGTAGGCCTCCTGGGTTGGTGTGCAAAGGGGACACGAGTCAGAGAAATCCTCTGTTTTCTTCTATCTCAGTGCAGTGAAGTATGGACTGGTCATGAGGAAAGGATATGGAGTGTGTGTGTGTGTGTGTGTGTGTGTGTGTGTGTTTTCACATACCATGATTTCTGCAGCACTCCATCTGGATGTCCCCCAGTACAGGGCCAGGCCCTGGTTGATGACATAGGTCATGGCTCTCACAATCTCTGGGTGCACAAGAGAGGAAAAGCCTTGATGTCTGATCCATGGAGTCCTGGACTCCAGATCCAGTGCACCCAGACTCTGTCCGACACAACAAGACCCCGGGGCGTGTCTGCAGGCGTGTCTTCACCCTTGGATCTGAGCCTCCACTCCTGAGACTGGGGGATGTTTGAGTGGGAGAAGGCTGACTTCCTGATGCAGGTTTGAAAAAGTGCTCAGTTTTGAGGGGCTGACAGGTCTGGGGATGCTGGTTCTTACCCTCCATAGGACTGTTAGGGTCTGAACGATTGGCAAATACTATGTCAACGTATTCCAGTTGGAGGCGGTCCAGCGATCCTTGCAAGCCTGGGGGTGGAGGAGGGAAAGGAAGGTAAACACTACCTTCAATAAAAATATCAGACCATACCCTCTCGACAAGGTCAACTTAATCTTTCACTTCAGGACATCAGGAACATTCCTAATTCCTCGGGTCTCCATGGCTACCCACCTCAAGTTCCTAGGCACCAACTCTCACCTTCAATGATGTGTTTGCGACTCAAGCCACGCTCAGTTTCTGCCCTGTAGGAAGAGGTTACATCAAGGAGAGGGGCTTATCTGAAGCTGTCCTGGAACTCACTCTGTAGACCAGGCTGGTCCCGAACTCAGAACTCTGCCTACCTCTGCCTCCCAAGTGCTGGGGGCACGAGTCCTTACTGGCAGGTATGGAGCAGCAACCCCCGCCCCCAATTCCTATCCCATATACCACATATACTTTGTAAGGATTTGCCCCAAGTACTTACTGTCCTCCCCAAAAAATCTTGGTGGTAATAACATAGCTTGATCTCCTGGAAAAAGCAAAACGATATTTCCAGCAGGAAAATGCTATTTGGTTGACCATGTCTCCAGTAACCCCTCCTCCCCAAACAGTCTCACCTCCAACCTTTGCTCTTGAGGATGTTGCCTAGGGTTCTTTCAGCCCTGAAATAAAGACAAAGTAAGGGCATTCATCTCCCCAAGATAGACCAATTTCCTCCTCTTCTCCAGATCGTGCTCTCTAGTAGAGAGAAGAGTGGGAGAATAGGAACCACTGTGGAGTCTCAGCTTTATTTTGAAGAAAGGGGAGGGGCTCCAGAGAGCCAGGAGCGTATAATTTTAATTAATTCACCTATGATGTGTATCAGCTATGTACCAAGCCCTATTGTGGGTGCTTAGGGGGTAGAATACAATGAGGCAAGAGAAACAGACTGGGTTGTTCGCTCCTTCATCTGCCTCTGTAAAATTCTAGCCACCCTCCTAAGCCCAGCTCTGGTTCTGCCCCTGACTCCGCTCTGTGGGGAGTCCTCTCCCCAGCTTCCAGAGAGTTGCTCACACAAGTCCCCTCTCTTCATCCCTCCCATTTTTAGAAACAAGATCTCACTTTGTAGCCCAGGTTGGTCTCAAATTCTCAATCGTCCTCCCTTACCCTTCCAGTGCTAGAACTATTGGTGTGCAGCATCATCAGTGAGCACACGATCACGACTGCAACAAGTCTGGAATTATTGAAACACTGTAGAATGCTGGGTCTTTCATGTCGCTTGTTTGGATAATCACTTAGACTCTATATGTTACGTTATGTTATGTTATGTTATGTTATGTTATGTTAAGCTTATGTTGACCTCTTCTCAGAAACAGTGCATGCATTTTGCTGGCCCTTAAGAAGGTTCTTGAGAAGACAGGTCCCATGGAGTTAGGATGGCTCTGAATTGAGTAGCAAATATAGTTGTATGAAGCAGACACTTAGTGTCAGAAGGTGGGACAGAGTGTCAGGGGTGCTCACTGGTTATGGCCAATTCTGGGCAGTTGGGTAAAGGCTTCTTGGGGGAGCTGACACTGAGCTAAGTCTTGAAGAAGAATGTTTATCAAATAAAGAGGCAGAGTAGGCCATGCAGACTTCGGCTGTTCCCAATGTAAATGATGTTATGTGCTTTGTTTGAAAATACAGTTTTGTAGTCTTCAGGATAAACTTGTTGATTTTATTTTAATGTGACTGCACCATAATGTCTACTGACCTCTAATCCAGAGAAGAAAGTGTTGTGGGAACTACAACTCCCATAATACACAGGGTGTCTACGAGTCTGAAAAGTTGGAACTTTATTGTTCCCAGAATTCCCAGCTCGCTCTCTCTCTCTCTCTCTCTCTCTCTCTCTCTCTCTCTCTCTCTCTCTCCCTGCCTTTCAAATATACCTTTACTCTTTCACCCCAGTTCTTACTTTCCTGCTGCGTACACTTCCGCGGTGTCAAACAGGTTTACACCGTGCTCATAGGCTACGGTCAGGAGATCTTCTGCTGTCTAGGGAGGTGAGAAAACGTTGAAGATGAACGGTTGCCCTTAGTTACTTTCCTGCCTGCATCTTAGCTCACAGCACTTCAGCCCTGGTCCCCGCCTTTTCTCTCCTCTGCCCACCCTCCAGCTTCAGGTCCGTTACCCCGCCCCCATGCTCATCCAAACCCTCTTCTTATTCCCTTGCCACCTGGACCCTGTGTCCTGGTCCCATCACTTATACCTCATCTGAGATCTGAGAGCCAAATGTGACCCAGGTACCTGCAAGAGAGAATTCAGACCCGTGAGAACTGTGGGAGACAGGCCATAAAATAACGCCCCCTTTCCTTAGTTTCTATTCTAACTCACCGAGGCCAAGGCAGGACACCCGGAGTCCAGACTTCCCTAGGTTCCTGCAGGATACAGAAGCAGCAGGAAAGGATGAAGCCTCCACTGGGGACTTGGATTATCAGTCCCCAGCTCCTGTCCTTCCAAGCCCTCAAGGGTCTCAGTCCAAAGAAACCAGACCCAATGAATGGGCTGATGGGATGGACAGTGCTATCCCATAGCAGAGGCCCTAGGAATATTGTTGAAAGAGCAAGTAAACAAGGAGGTGATTGACCCTCGAGAGCCACTTTCCAGCGCCTCCGTCGTCCCCTCCTATTATCTCTACCTTCTGGTTTCCTCCTTCTGGGTGAGGTCCTGCCCTGTCTGAGTGGTCTCTGGGATGTGTGGAGTAGTGGGATTTGAAAAATGTAGCTGATTGTGGTGAGAAGAGGCCCTCCGCTAAAGAATGCCACCCTGAAGGGTGACAGTGAAATGTAAACCAACTCGGGCACACCGATGAGGACTCAGGAAAGGCAGATGTGGGGAGGGGGAGCTTTGACAGCAAAGTCCAGCTCGCTCTCTCCCTCTCTTCACTGACTTCTGAGATTGAACTCGATCCTCCTTCTCTTTCCAAGGCACAGAGTGAACAGCCCTATTTCCTAATCAGGGCTGCTACAGGGAGAAGATTAGATATTTCAGAGGACAAAGGTGGGTCACATTAATGACCTCAGCTCATTCCCAAGCAAAAGCGCTCCCCACGCCCCTTCTGAGAGTCTCTGGCCGGCAGTCCTCTGAGTTAAAGTAAAATTTCCACAACCCTTCCCGCCAACTCTTGCCGTCTTACAGCATGAGGGTGAAGATGTGGTCTATCCTTCCAAATATCCCTTCCCTTTCTCCTACCCTGATCCTAGTCTAGAAAGGTTGAGGGAGACTGGCCTCGGGGCTGGTGGGGGCAATATCTGGGTCAGGCGCCCCAACCGGCCAGAGTGAGATGCTGGCTCCCTCCCTCCTCTCCCCAGGACGCCAACCCAAGGACACTCCATTGGAGGGGGGGGGGAGCAGCCTGGAGATCCAGGCGTTCCCCGCTTTTTTACGGGTAAGGAGGACAACTCAGGGGCATCTTTTAGGTATGACAGGACTCTGTCAACCTTGGTAAACTTGATTTCAAAGTTGGGGGAACTGACAGACAAAGAGAGTGAGTGCCGGTGAGAGAGAAGAGGGGTAGTGAATCAGACCTTTAAGCTGAGTTTGAAGGGGTCTAGGCGGCTAACCCAGAAAACCTCAGGGGTCCCAAAAGAGGAGCGAATGGATAGGCTGCCCGGCCACCCCATACCTGTATTTCATGCCAGTGCCTCGGCCGGTGCTCTCTCGAAGGGCCCCAGCAGGTGCTGGGGGTCTGGGAACCACTGCAGCTCGCGACTTGGAGCTCGATCCTCCACCCCCCGGAGGGTTCCCATGCCCTCCGCCCACTGGCCCTCCATTACCACCCCCAGGACCGGGCCGGGGTCCACAGAGACGGTCCTCACTGCTCCGGCTGCGAAGGTTCTGCTCGGTACACGCGATAGACACCTGCATGCCGGATGACCAGGGCGGGGGAGGGGGCTCCGAAGGAGCGGGAGGAGGGAGCGGGGAAGTCCGAGGGCAGACACCGGTGTGATAATAGCAAGATCCCAGGGAGAGCGGGAAGCCTGAGGAGGCTGCCGCTAGAGCCGCCCAACGGGATCGGGCCCGCGGGGGCGGGCTGCTGGAGGTCGCGGGTTTTGCGGCGGGAAAGGAAAAACCGTGGGGTCGCCCGGAGTGCTGGGTATTCAGGTGCTGGGGGCTGTGATGAAAGGAGGAGGATAAACGGGCAAGGATAAAGAAAAGTCGAGGACGGTCTTCAAGGATAGCTACCCAGGAACAAGGGGTAGCGAAAGACGGGTACCACTTCAGCTGGAACCGCTGCGGGACCGCTGTGCTCCCGGCCGCGTCGGCAGCAAGCCCAGCTCATTAACATGCAGGCCCCGCCCCTTCATCTGCATGGAGCCGCCTGCCTCGGAGCCGAACACGCTGCTCATCTGCATAAGCTCCGCCTGCGGAAGGCTCCCGAACTTAAATAATCAGTGTGCCTTGACCATAACATCCCAGGGTTTTAGGACCGGGGTTCTCACTTTCTGTACTTGAAGCGTGTCAGCTTTCATTCCGGTTAGTGGTGTGCACTCGAGAGGGCGTTTTTGTTCCCCAAGAAAGCTAGATTTGGGACAGTCACAGCTAAAGGTAAGACAGGATGTGTGTACTACATCTATCAAGTGGTAGCAAAGGTTGCTGCTAAGATTCTAAACGCAGCAAAGAATCCAGCTCAAGAGAAATCTGCTAGGAAAACCTCTTTATAAGCTTTATGGATTTGTGGCTACCCTAGCTCATCTTTGCATGACTCACACTGGGGGTGCACAGGAACTCACACTCAGGCAGCAGAGGGTGACAAAAAGTTTATTCTGTTTCTCACAGAGTCAAGCAGAGGATAAAACTGGCGAAGACTCCAGTGAGCTTCATTCTTATGACTTGAAGGTAGTGGGTAGTAGGCCTTCAGGTTGACGCTCTAGGAGACAGGTAGGTGGAAGGGTTCACATCGCAACGAGTGAGATGGGCCCAGGCAGTCACGGGTTCTTCGGAGGGGTGAGGTAGATGCTTCAGCCAGCTCGGGCAGAGAAGAAGGGCAAAGATCGGACATAGGAGTCTAGCCGGGACCGAAAGAGCTCACTCTGCACAGTCTGTCCCAGCGGGCACAGAGGATTCTTCACAACAAACTCCACGTAGAGCTGTGAAAAGGACGGTGTGTGAGCCTGATCTGAGACACTTTTCATTTTCAATCTCAAACCTGGTATAATCTCGGGAATTTAAGAATACATGGGTGGGGGTGGGGTGGAGAGATAGTTCCAGAGTTAAGAAAGCATACTACTGCTTTTGCAGAGGACAGTCAGTGCCCAGCACCCATGTTGGTCAGCTCACAACTGCCTGGAACTCTCCATAGGATTGGTCACTCTTTTCTGCCCTTTACAGACACCTGTGCTCATGTGCACACATACCCTCTACACAATACATATAATTCAAATAAGAAATGAATCATTAAAAAAAAAAAAACCCTGCAAAGCTCTCCCTTAGAGAAGTTATTACTGTTTAAAGAGCTAAAGGCTTGGAAGAACACTGAGTTCAACAGGGAAACAACACAGAAGGATCAGGGCAGAAAGCCCGAGGACTCCTGGGGCTCTGGGAGAAGGGTCCCTCCGCCGACACTGACCGCACTGTAGATATGGTGTAGAACATCTCGGATAGGGCCCACGCCCAAGTCAGTATTCATGACAACCTTGATTCCAGTGGGAGTCTCGTAGTAATGGAGTTTGTAACGGCTAGTTTGGAAAGACAGAAAGCCATCCTTCCTGCAGAAATGAGTATGAAGACAGGAGTGGAATCACTCCCAAATAAATATCTGTGTTGCCCTCCAGGTCGGCTCCTTCCTAGTCATATAGATAGTTTGTAGCAGACTCACCGAGTAAAACCACCTCCCATCACCCCCACCCCTGGATTTAATTGCTGCTGCCTTCACTCTCTCCCTACTTTCAGACCATCCCTGCAGCCGCTCCTGCCAAGTTTCAGGACTCTTTTTCCAGATTCAGCTTCTCTAAAACACACCTTCCCCTCTTCGGGGCCACATTCCACTTCCATTCCAAACAATATCTCCTGTTCCCAAGGCTAGCTAGCCATCCCTTCAACACCCCTCTCAAACAACCGTACATGTCTAGCGGGGACATCTTGCTGACAAACGAACGAATGGAGAAGAGCATCCCATACATCAGCTTGTACTCCTGGGGGGAGAGGCGGTAGAATTAGATCTCGGTTATGGAGAGGGACAGGATGGGAATAGGAAGGACCTGGGATTTGGAGAAGGGGGACTGGACTGGGACTATGTGCGTTTGGGGTTACGTTGGGACCCTCCGATCACCTCTTCCTTAGGGATCCCTGCTTGCTTCTTGCGGTGCCACTCGCTGTAGTGTAGACACACTCCATTCCGGTCAAAAAGGTACAGATTGTGGACAGTCATCTGCAAGATAAAGAGCCTCGCTCAGTGGCTTGCACCCAACTCTCCAGAACCTGGTTCTTCAGCCAGGTGGTAACCCCACCCCCGGACTCACCGGAATTGCTCTGAATGAGGGTGACAAGTTACTTCCGGTTTCTAAAGCCCAGCTGGGTCGCAAGCGTCACTCTCTAGAACCTTAACTCCGCCCCGATAGTCTTACTAGACCCCGCCTCTCTCCTGAAGCCAATCCGTGGTCTCCGATGCCGCGCGCATGCGCGCCCACGTTCCCCAGCCTCCGAAGCCCGTGAAGTGCGGAGAGCTTGGTC
Source organism: Apodemus agrarius (assembly GCA_964023405.1). NCBI lineage: Eukaryota > Metazoa > Chordata > Mammalia > Rodentia > Muridae > Apodemus > Apodemus agrarius. The sequence continues at coordinate 54,256,465 of OZ030015.1, read as the reverse complement.
TCGCGGGCGGGTGACGTAATTCGGTTGGAGGCGGGATTGCAGGCGGTGGGCGGGAGCCTGCCAACGGTTTTGAGCGCTTGTAACGCGCTAGGAAGGGTGGCCTTTGGTCTTTCTCTGTGGAGGTTATGGGGTTTGGGGACAGTCCTCCTCATCTTGGCAAGCCAGGGCCAACATGCTCAGAGTAGTCGGAACCAGGTGGTCGCGGTAGAGAATCCCAGGTGGCTGGTCGCCGTGCGTGCGTGCGCGTGTGCGCGCCCCTTTTATTGTGATTTCTTAGGGTGGGTTAGGGAGAAATTCTATGGACCTCCGCTGTGGCTTTCTTATCAGGAAGGATTAGAGGGGCAATCCAAGGAAGTCGACTCTGGGTGGGACAGGTGAAGTAGGGGCGGAAGGGGGGTGTTGTATAGAAGCCTTGCCTCTTTCTTCACTAAAACCAATTGGACAGACTTTGGGGCCAGCTTTGGTTTGAGCTCTGTTTCAGTTTGCACATTTTGAGTGTGAAAAAAAGGTGACCATGGTTAACCCGTGCCGAAACTGATTTGCAGTTTCCAGCACTCTAGTTAGGAGGAAGGAACTCCATCCAGCGGTTCAGCCGCCCTGCGTGCAAGTCTTCTGTCCATTCCCTTGACTCTCCGCCTTGCACATTTGCTTTTCGCCGTCCCCAGGAATTGGGAGAAAGAATGTGTTTGCCCTCTCCGTGGTCTCTGGAGTCAGTGGACACTCCTCTAACCAGAAAGCCCTGATAGCCTCTGTTGAGGACCCAAAGCGTCTTCCTCCCTTCCAAATCTTCCTTCTTAGTCAACTTATCCACAAGCTTGGACTCTTCTCAAAACTGAGCCAGGAGTTCCCAGTTTCCCTGCTGAGTCCAGTTGTGTCTTCACTGCATATGGCTACAGCAGTCCCCAGGCCCAGCTCTCCTCTGCGACCAGAGGACCTCCTGAGCGATTCATCAGAGCCTCCTGGGTTGAACCAGGTGTCCTCGGAGGTGACCTCTCAGCTCTATACTTCCTTACATCTCAGCCGGCAGGCAGAGGCCACGGCCCGCGCCCAGCTGTATTTAGCTTCCACCTCCTCACCTCCTAACGAGGCCTTAGACAGCCTGGCTCAAGAACTGAGTCGCAGCTTGTCAGTGGGATTGGAAAACAACTCGAAGAAAAAGGTGAGAGAGGTGTGCCTTGGAGATCTCTCGGGTATTAGAAGGTATTAGGCCCATGGGCTTTCAGGTTAACTCTGCTGTGGCTCGAGGCTATTATTAGATTTAAATTATCTCCACTAAGTAGGTTTTTCATGCTGTCTTCTCACAGAAGATGTTTTTGAGGGAATGCCATGAACTTATAGTTTGGGAAGTTATGCCAGTTCTAGAGTTTTGCTTTGTTTTGGCATGTTTTGGTTTGGACAGACACCGCCGCTGTAGAGTAGTAGCTTGGTCTCCTAGAAGTGGGCATTAGGTTCCTTGGAGCCAAGTGAGAACTGGAGACTTCAGGACAGCTGCAGCACATGTGAAGGCCCTGCCATCTCGAAATTCTTGTGATTGTGTGCACACGCATGTGCAGGGAAGATAGCCGTACCGGTGGGGAAGATACCCGATGTGCAGACTGGCTGGATCTTCCGGAGTGAAATCGGGAAGCCACAGCCGCACCAGGCTTCCGACGGGCCATCTGCTCCTCAGTTGACAGCAGGCCCCTCCGGCCTTGCCTTACTTAAACCTGCTGCTTCCTTCACTTCTCCCCTCTGGCCTCTGTAAACATTTGGGGTTTGGGTACAAGGTTAGACCCCCCTCCTGGGTTTGAGTGCCTTCCTCAGTTTTCTAAGGCCCATTTGAAAATTCTATCGTGGCAGTGCGTAGAATGTCAATCAGATAGGTTACGGTGTCACTTCTGTGGCCTTCCTTTCTTCTCCCGCCTAGGATGGGTCCAAGCACATCTTTGAGATGGAAAGTGTTCGGGGTCAGCTTCAGACCATGCTCCACACCTCACGCGATACTGCCTCTCGTAAGTCAGCTCAGCTCAGCTGGTGCAGAGAGCTGTAGAGGACAGCTGCGGGGTGGGGCAGGAGACATGAAGCAGGGACCCTTGAGAGGAGACAAGAAAAGGTGCCCGTTCTCTGGGGAGAGGTCTGCGGAGTGGAGACCTGGAAGGGCCTCTTTTTTTTTTTTTTTTTTTTTTTTAAATGCCCACTGTTCCTACTTGGTCCTTACTTTGGGGTCTCTTGGGGTACAAGCAGGGGATCCCCTCATTCCAGGAACTGGTTCAGAGAGACGGGAAGAGGATTCCTTTGACAGTGACAGCACAGCTACCTTGCTCAAGTGAGTGCTCCTGGGGTTCTTCTGGGGCCCACTTGCTTTCCTTACGCTCCCGCTCCCCCCCCCCCGACTTGTCACCTCTAATATACTCCCCCCCCATGTGCTTCCTGCCACCCCTGCGACCCCTGGTGTACTTCCTAAGTGTTGGTACTCTGTTCAAGCTCCACCCCACAGCTACCTGGCAATAGCCAGGTATGCCCGCCCCACATGCCTGGCCCACTATAAAAGGGGCTGCCTGCCCCTCCTCTCCCTTTTTCCCCCTCTCTTCCCCTCTCTCTTCTCATCCTCTCACCTCTCTGCCCCTCTTGGGCTCCCCTCCCCCCTCTCTCCACGTGGTCATGGCCGGCCTCCACTCACTCTCTCTATTCTCTCTCTTTCTCTCTCTCTCTCTCTCTCTCTCTCTCTCTCTCTCTCTCTCTCTCTCTCTCTCCACTATACCATTGACTCTCATCCTATTCTCTAAATAAACTCTATTCTATAGCATGTTGGTGTGTATGTGTGGTCCTTCAGGGGGAGGCGATGCCTAGGCATGGGCCCGCTTAGGTACCCCCTCCCCCCACATCGCCATGCCATACTCACTAACACCCTTTCTCTCTTTTAAATCCCATCACTAAGGATGGAGAAGCTTGTCGCTGGTTCAGCTCTCTCTCTCTTCCTTCTGGAACCTGGGCAGTAGCTGTGCTAGTTGGCTTTCTCTAGCCTCCGCCCATCCTCTCCTAGAAGAATCAGCTTGTATCTGCTGTCATTAGGCCTCATTGCAGCGGGGTGATTTGAGGGAAGGACCTCACAGGATTGTGTGTCCTGTTGGTGGCTCTGCTTTTCGGTTCTCTGATATGTAAAATACCACAGTGGGATCAGTGGCTCTCAAAGGTCTTCCCAGTCCTGACATTCTCTGTCTGGCTTGCTCAGCACCCGGCCTCTGCAAGACCTGTCTCCATCCAGCTCAGCCCAGGCACTCGAAGAGTTGTTTCCCCGCTATACCAGCCTTCGGCCAGGGCCCCCCAGCAACCCCCCAGATTTTCAGGGACTGAGGGATGCACTGGACTCCGAGCTTACTCGAAGAAAGGTGAGAGGCAAAAGTTTTCTTCCGAAAGTGGCAAGGTTAGAGAAATGAGGGCCTTGGGTAGAGAAGCAAGTCTGATTGATAAGCCTGAAGACTGGGAGTGGGACTGTGCTCCAGGGGGTGTTCAGAGAGGCCCTCAGTGGCTGTCCTGTGTAATGTGTACCCCCACACACACATACACACACATTCCTCCTTAGAGTTCTCAGAGCTCTGACTCCTTCCTACAACTAAAATCTAAGCTCTTCCAAGGTCCGTGCTATTGCTATGTCCTTTTCAATACTCTGACCTAACACAAAAACCTTCCATAGTGTTTTTTGAATGAATAAGAACTTTGTTGGCTTACACAGAGCTTTTAGAGCTATTGGTGATATGATGATTCTTTTCCTTCTTGTCCCTTAATGTCTGAGGGGACAGAGATGAACAAGAGTAAAGAAAAGACAGTCACTAGTCGTCAACTTTGGAACTCTCTCCATTACTGTAAGCTGCTGGGCCACGAGTGAAAGGCTCTGCAGTTGGTGCTCAGTGAGCTCCTCAGAGCAGGAGTGATTTCCCACACTTTACAGTGCGGGCTGCCGCTACACCTCTGCAAACAGTTGATGGGAAACCCAGGGAAGAGAAACGCTTGGACGCTAACAAGCACCTCCCGAGCGAGTGGGAGAAAGGGCTTGGAGGTCTTGGGTCCCAAGGCTCCTGCTCCAGAATTTGTGATTCTTTCTTTTCAAACCTGTTTGGGGAACCTAAGCTTTCTTCTGTCCCCAGCCCATTTCTTCCTAAGGATGCTGAAATGTCAGTGCTGTGGTCAGACTAAGAATGAGCATCACCCACGTGCCTCATGTTTCTTTCCAGCATTGTGAGCGCCACATTCAGAGCCTACAGACTCGAGTGCTTGAGTTGCAGCAGCAGCTAGCGGTGGCTGTGGCTGCTGACCACAAGAAAGATCTCATGATTGAACAACTAGACAAGGTGACAGTAGCAATCATTGGAAGACGGGTCTCTCTGTGGAGGGCACTGTTGCAGTGCCACCGGGGGTGGAAGTGGGGGTGGCAGGCTCTCATATCATCTTCCTTTGTGCTGTGAATGGCCATCCTGCCTCAGGCTCCTCAGTGCTAGGATTACAGGAATGAACCATCCTGCCCTGTGTAACCAGTGTGTGCGCATGCGATCAGCAGGGCAAGATGTTAGGTTTTCTGACTTGGGAGAGGGAGGTGGCTCGTGACTTGTAGAAAAGAGGGCAAAACCATTGATTTTGAAATTTCATTTTGTTTGCCTTTCTTGAGACTCTGGCTCGAGTGGTGGAGGGTTGGAATCGCCATGAGGCGGAGCGGACAGAGGTGCTGCGGGGACTTCAGGAGGAGCGCCAGGCAGCGGAGCTCACCAGAAGCAAGCAGCAGGAGGTGGGTGACCTGCATCAGGTGGCATTAGAGTCTGGATAGGAAGAAGCAGCCTTGGTGTTAGGGTTCCCAAAAGCCTGGCCTGTGGCTTGTGGTGTTGTCCGTGTGCCCTTTCCTCTACCACTGCTGCTGCTGTCAGGTTTATATCACTAGTGGCTTCCCTGTTTCCCTCCCCCACACAGTCTTGTCTTTGGTGTCCTAGGTCATTGAGTAAACACTGCTTTCAAGTATCCATTGCTAATTATTTCTGAAGAAGAGGTGTTTTCCTCATTCTCACTGTTGTGTGTTTTTCTTTTCTGAAAGACAGTGACCCGCCTGGAACAAAGCCTTTCTGAGGCGGTGGAAGCCCTGAATCGTGAGCAGGAGGGGGCCAGACTGCAGCAGAGGGAAAGAGAGGCCCTGGTGAGAAGGCCGCTGGGGAGGCAGCCAGTCGGCTGGAGCCGGGGACTGGGATGGTCTAGATGAATTTATAATCTGAGGGCACTAGGGCCCTGCATTCAGGCCCATCCTCAGAACATTAGTTCTGCTGATCTCTGAAAACAGCCCTGCTGCCAGGCAAATTGGAGAGGCTGAAAATTATATTCTTTTTAAACCATTAAACCGAGCTGGAGAGATGGCTCAGCAGTTAAGAGCACTGACTGCTCTTCCAGAGGTCCTGAGTTCAAATCCCCAGCAACCTCACGGTGGCTCACACCCATCTGTAATGGGATCCCTTGCCTTCTTTTGGTGTGTCTGAAGACAACTATAGTGTACTCACATACATTAAATAAATAAATAAATAAATCTTAAAAACAAAGTTTAACCCATCTGAGGTGCTAGGTGTGGTGTCTCAGGCCTTTAATCTCAGCACTCTTGAGGTAGGCAGAGGCAGGTGGATCTCTGTGAGTCTGAGGCCAGCCTGCACTGTATGGTGAGACCTTGTGTCCAAAGCTCTGACAGCTGCAAGTCCAGGACCAAGGTGCTGGTGGCGGGTTTCTGGCTTGCAGACCGCTAACTTCTTGCTGTTCCTTCACTTGGCGAAAAGGCGACATGTTCCTGCTTTTTCAATAGAGTATCTTTTATTTATTTATTTTTTACCAATCTTGTACATATAAACAATGTGTCTTGATAAAATGCACCCCAAGTCTTTTCTTTTGGGGGTAACTGCTGTAGTCAGTTGACTGATCCTGTAGGCTTGATTACATGCTGGTCCCCTGCCGTAGCCATAGCTGCTGTGTTCGTGGTGCACTGCCTAGTCATGTTCACAGACAGCATTTCGCACATGCCTCCCGTCACTCCTCGTGACATTCCTGAGCCTTGGGAGAGGGAGTCTTGGTATGGCTATAGAGGCCCTCAGTTAGTTACTGCTTTTGTAATACTGTCACCCAGTTCTGAGTTTCCAAATTAGCTGTTGCCCAATGAACAAAATGAAACTTTTATTGCCAAGGTTGAGGATATCACAAATCTATGTTTAAATATGAATTTTTAAAAATGTGCTTTTATGTGTATGGTTGTTTTGCCCTCATATATGTCTGCACACCATGTGCATGCCTGGTACAGAGGCCAGGAGAAGACGCCAGATCTCCTGGGCTTGGAGTTAAAGACAAGTGTGAGCCACCATGTGGGTCCTGGGGATTGAACTCGGATATCCTGGGAAAGTAGTTGGCCCTCCTAACCACAAAGCCATCTCTGCAGCCTTAAACATGAAGATTTCGGGAGCATTTGGACATCATGTCCATTTAGCAAGACAAGAGTAGTAGGTTCCCCAGACCTGTGGCCTTCAGGCCTTAGGCTTCTGCTGGGCTCACTGTACCAGGTGTGCACATGGGGTGTGTACCTAGGAGGAGCGGGATGGCGGTCTCACCTACTGCATGACAGCCCGGTGAGCTAGTCAGCCATCTCACCTACTGCATGACAGCCTGGTGAGCCTGTCAGCCTTAGCTTTAGTGATCACAGTTCTCAGCACTGCTTTGCCGGGGTGGTCAGCCAGGTATCTGGTTTCTAAACGTGCGTACTAAACATTGACTTTCTCCTGGGGCTTTAGGAACAGGAAAGGCAGGCCCTGACTCTGAGGTTGGAGGTGGAGCAGCAGCAGTGCCAGACCCTCCAGGAAGAGCTGGATGAGGCGAGGGCTGGGCAGCTCAGTGAGCACCGGAAGCTGGAGGCCCTTCAGGTTGCTCTACAAGAGGAAAGGCAGGCCTGGATCCAGCAGGAACGCCAGCTGAAGGAACGCCTTCAGGCGCTGCAGGAGGAAGGCCAGGCTCAGCTGGAAAGAGAGAAGGTAGAGGAGGCAAAGCAACGGCTGGGGTTGGAAACGTGGGGAAAATCACAGAATATGGAGGTTAGCAGGGAACAGGATGGAGAGTAAAGATTATACCTGGAAGGCAAGAGTGGGGTTGACCAGTGTGAAGATCAGGGGCAACAGACACACGAAAGACCAAAGGTGATGTTCTTAAACAGAGGTGGAAAGACGGGGTGAGTGGGAGGAGGGAAGATGGAGGGTGACTTGGAATCAGTAACCAGGACTTAGGAGATGAGGCGTGCATTAATACTGGATTTTTCCTTTGTAGGGGAACAGCCAGAAGGAGGCCCAGGCAGCCCGGGAGGCCCAGCAGCAGTTCGCCCTGCTGCAGTCTGAGGTGCGGCGGCTGGAAAGGGATCTGGACACAGTCCGGGGAGAGAGAGACGCGCTGCAGCTGGAGATGAGCTTGGTCCAGGTGAGCCCCAACAGGTTCTTAGGGCTGCTCTGTAGCTGAGAGAGCAGGTCTGAGCACCTCCAGAGACCTGGGAATCACGGAGACTTGCCCATCTCAGGCATTTGAGGCTTATTATTGGTTAATTTGGTAATATTCTGCCTTAAACTCCACTATTTCCTTCCTGGAGCCAGTTCCCCACAATGTGGGCTGACTCACTGTTACATTTAGACTATGCTGGTACAAATCTGAGAGGCTGTATACTGTTCTTAAAGAAACAGTGCCACACTTACTGTGTGCACTCACTGACTGAGAAGTTGAAAGTTTTTGCCAGACCTGACCCCAGTTGGTAATATTCTGTATTTGTGATTATTTTATCTCTTAAACATTTTATCTATCACCACCTGGCTTGGTAGTTAAGAGCACTGGCTGCTTTTCCAAGGGACCCAGGTTCAGCTTCCAGCATCCACGTGGCAGCTGATAGCTATCTGTAGTTCCACTTCTAGGGCATCTGTCATGGACCAGGCACCAGCATGGTCATTTAATTCTACTTCTTAACTTGCTCTCAGAAACTTGTCCATTGGCCCTTAGTAAACATTTTACACAGAAAACAGAGGCCCACAGCGGTCAGAACTAAACTAGTGGTCAGAACTAAATTCACATTTTACCTGCAGGAAAAATCCATACACATTAAAAAATAAGAGCCTCAGTGTAACAGTACATCGAATCCTAAACTTACTTTAGTTAGCTTCTGATCGTCTACTAACGAGGGGGTTGGCAAACTTTCTGCAAAGAACCAGTGCATAAATATTTTTGACTCTGGGGATGGTGTGTTCCCAGTTGTAACCACACTACTGCACTAACACAAGAGCAGCTGTGGAGAGTATGTAAGTAAGTGGGCGTGGCTGGTCCTGTGGGTGTGGCTACGTACCATCAGACTTCATGACAAAAAGCAGGCCTTGGGTCTGAAGCAGAAATTAAGTTGTAGTTTGCTGCTTCCTGGAGCGGTGGAACTGCTCGGAGAGAACCATGTTTCAGTCCTGGGGGACACGACATTGAGCCCTGACTTGGGAGGACTTAGTTCTGAGCATTGTGGGCCTCGGATTTTATATATGAAGTGTTTGCTAAGGGCCAGTGCACGAGTTACCAGAGCAAGGTAAGAAGGAGAACCAAATGACCAGTCAGAAGGGAGTAGGCAAGTAAGACGAGCCAAGAATGACGCCTCCGTGCAGCTCCCAGCTCAGGGGCTTCAACAGGAAAGGCACCACCGAGGCAGGGATCTCGAGGGTCTGCCTCTGTCCCAGGTCTATACAAAAGCAGCTATGAAGTTTCCGGGTATATGGGGTTTTGTTTTGTTTATTTGTTTGTTTGTTGCTTTTTTTTAAAATTTATTTATTTATTATATGTAAGTACACTGTAGCTGTCTTCAGACACACAAGAAGAGGGCATCAGATCTCATTACAGATGGTTGTGAGCCACCATGTGGTTGCTGGGATTTGAACTCAGGACCTTCGGAAGAGCAGTCAGTGCTCTTAACCGCTGAGCCATCTCTCCAGCCCTGTTGCTTATTTTTAAATAATTATTTTTATTTTATATGCATTGGCGTTTTACCTGCATGTGTATTGGTGTGAAAGTGTTAGATCCCCTAGAACTGGAGTTGCAAACAGTTGTGAGCTGCTAAGTGGGTGCTGGGAATTGAACTCATGTCCTCCTCAAGAGCAGCCAGTGGTCTTAACTGCTGAGCCCCCTTTCCGGCCCCGTTTGTCTATGTTTTAGACACAGTCTTGATATGTGGACGTTGACTAGCCTTACCCTACTGCCTCTGACGACCAAGCACTGGGATTCAGGCATGAGCCACTATACTGAGCTTGGGTATATGGGCTTAAAGCTTAGAGAAAAGATCAGAATAAAATGAAAGATTTGGGGATTAAGAGATCTAGTAAAAACCATGCCTAGAGGCAAAAGCTTATTATCTACACTTTAGAATTATCTGGCCCAAATGTCAGCAGATAGCAGAGAAGAGAGGGAAGGGCACGGCCAAAGAGCAGTCACAGGCAGAGCTCAGCCAAGACTCAGGATGAGACTAGAGAGAGGTCCTGCAGAGGAAACCTCACCTAGGCAAGAGGCGAGGCCTGGGGGTCGGGAGCTGCGGTGACCCCATAAGAGACAGAGATGGAGCAACAGCCACTGTGGGGTTAGAAGGAGAAGTAGCAGTCAGATTCTGGAGAGCTGGGGAGGGAGAGCACAGGGAGGGAGCGGCAGGCTCTCCAGGCCTCCTGGTCTCAGTATCACCTCAGAAGCCCCGCAGGCTGCTCTAATGCTTCCCTGGATTAACACTGCTATCTCTTTTGTCCAAAGCCATTTTCACTTGTGTGTGCTTCTATGATATGTCTCGTGGTTTAACTAAGAGAATCTGAGTCACTGTCCAAGGCAGAGTCCTTGTTGTTGGTCCTTAAGGCAGCCGAGGGTTGTTGGTACTGATCTTGGTTACATTTCCCACACTTAGAAGGCTAATCTGAGACGTAATTGAGCTGACAGTCATCCCACCTTCCTGTACTCCCAGGCCAGATATGAGAGCCAGCGGATCCAGATGGAGTCAGAGCTGGCTGTACAGCTGGAGCAGCGGGTGACCGAGCGGCTGGCAGAGGCTCAAGAGAACAGCCTGCGGCAGGCCGCCTCCCTCAGGGACCATCACAGGTACTTGGGACTTAGTAGATAATGTTTCCCTGGCAGCAGTGAGCTTCCGGCCCACATGCTCAGAGCCTCTTATCCTCTCCCCGCATGACCCCCAGTGCACTCCCAGTCCCATGGATTAAGGTCTTTGGCCCTCTGGGAGGGTTGCCATGAAGTGCTTATGGTCAGGCACACGGCCTCGGGGTTTCCCTCCCATGGGGCATAGCCGCCCTGAAGGGGTGGACGATGAGTGAGGTTTCCAGCTCCTTTTGGAACAGTGCTGAAGCGTGTCGTTCACAGCTGCTCCAGGGCTTTCTCTCACCCTCCTTCACCATGGTTTCTGGAAGTGTTTCTGTTTTGTTTGATTTTGGGGGGTTGGGGAGGTCTGTTATTCTTTTTAAAGAAAGGGTCTCACTATGTAGGCCAGACTGGCCTTGAATTCACAGAAATCTGTCTTGTCTCTGCCTCCTGAGAGCTGGGACTAAAGGCATGTGACACCATGCCTGGTAGAAATGCTTTCTATTATGTCATCTTCAAGTGGACATGGATTATATATAGTCCTATAACCCCAGCTTGGGTAACTGAGGCAGGAGGATTGCAAGTTTAAGATGAGTCTGGGCTATGGAGTGAAATTCTGTCTCAACCAAACCAAACCATACCACACCACACCCATCAGCTAGTCTGTTGTTTTCCAGTAAACACTCACCGTGGTCTTTGCTTCTGGGGAGTCCATTGTGGGCCTCAGGCTTGTTCTTACGTAGATGTGCTGTGGCTGGGCCGGTGATTGCAGCCTCTGTCTTCCTGACCCGAACCCACAGGAGTAAGGGTCCCTAATGGCGAGGTGCTGAGCGGGAGGACCAGGGATGAGAAATGGGACCAGCAGGTCTTGTATAAGCTGATGACTTATGCCAAGCAAGTGTAGTCAGGAGTGTAGCGTCATATGTATTACATAGCATATGTACTGCATATATGCAGGGCGCAGGGGGTTCAGTAGCCAAGGTCCACTGAGAGCTGAGTCAGACAGTGCTGGCAAGGAGAGAGCACAGGAACCGCAGCCACCGCTGATCACCATAGGGCGAGGAAGAGTAGGGTCCCCAGAGACTGCAGCTTGATTCCCTTAGGAGACACTCGCTCCTGCCCTAGACCAGCCTTGTCAAACTCGCTCCTGGACGAGGACACAGAACTAATGGTCCCTTTGTCCTTTTATTAGGTTTAGCCTCTGAAGAAGTCTTGGGTTGCCGGGCTTCCCACATCTGCCCCTTACCTACACACATTGTCTTTTTCTCATTGGTAACATCTTTTGGTTTAAAAATGGCTTTGTTTGTAATTACATGTACGTACATATATCTGTGTTTAGATATGTGCGAGTGAGTGAGTACAGATGTCTGCGGAACTGTTAGCCACTCTGTGGTGCTGGGAACCAAACTTAGGTCCTCTGCAGGAGTGGTACACAGCGCACGCTCAGCCCCTGAGCTGCCTCTCCTGCCCCCTGGTGGTAGCTAGCTCCTGTCTGCACTCTAAATCTCCTCACTTTGACCTTTCTAGGAAGCAGCTACAGGAACTCAGTGGACAGCACCAACAGGAACTGGCCGCCCAGCTGGCTCAGTTCAAGGTAGAAATGGCTGAGCGAGAGGAGCGCCAGCAGCAGGTGGCTCAGGACTATGAGCTCAGGTACTGGCCTCGGGGGTCTTTCCCGTGGGAGAGAAGCCTTTCAGAAGATCTGGCCTCCTTTAATGTAACCAAATCTGTAATTATTTCAGACGTCTGATACTGCACCCGGCCTCTTGTCCCTAAGCCTCTGTTTTCTTTTTCTTTCTTGTTTTTTTTTTTAAAGATTTATTTATTATTATATGTAAGTACACTGTAGCTATCCTTAGACACACCAGGAGAGTGCTTCAGATCTCATTACAGATGGTTGTGAGCCACCATGTGGTTGCTGGGATTTGACCTCAGGACCTTCAGAAGAGCAGTCAGTGCTCTTACCCACTGAACCATCTCACCAGCCCAAGCGTCTGTTTTCTTCAAATCTCACTTCTTTAATGTGTGTGAATTGGGCGACTATGTATATGTTCCTGTGGGCGATGTGTACACCAGAGGGCCATGTCATATGTCTCCTCCACTTTGTTTTTTGAGACACTGAGCTTAGACTCACCGATTTGGCTGACCATGGAGCTCCGGGGACCTTCGGGGATCGCTCAGCGCCGGGCTTCATGTGTGCTCTGCCCTCACTGCCCTCAGTGGGTCCTAACTCAGGCAGCAGGCAGGTTGCCAACTGAGCGTCTCCCTGGCCTCTCTCTTCCTCAGACTGGCAAGGGAGCAGGCTCGCGTGCGTGACCTGAAGAGTGGCCGCCAGCAGCTGGAGGAGCAGCGGGCGGAGCTGCTGGAGCGGCTGCAGGCCATGCTGCAGGCCCACTGGGAGGAGGCCAACCAGCTGCTCAGCGCCACGCTCCTGCCGTCCAACCCTCAGGTAGCCATCGCCCCAGAGAACAGCTGTCCTGCCCAGATGACCCTTTCTCCATGGCCATAGCTCTCCACATGTGTCCTGCTCCACTGGGCATAGTTTTGGGGTTCCAGTACATGCGAATGAATGTGTGGTAGTAGTTTGATGGAATGATGGCTAACTCAGCTCGGACAGGAATTGTCCTGAGGCTGGCAGTAAAGTGCTTGCTTTATATGCATGAAGACCGACTGCATTCCCTGAAACCCGGAAGAGAATAGCTGGGCACAACTGCTTGTGCAGAGGAGGAGGCCTGAGGTCAAAGGCTCAGCGTATCCTCAGCTTTATAGTGAGTGAGGATAAGCCTGGGCTGCGTGAGGTCCTGCCTCAAAGGAAAGCAAAGCGAAGTAAACAATAACTTTAAGAAAAGAAACAACAGTAACAACAAAAGCGGGGGCATGCGAGTGCAAGCGCGCGCGCGCGCACACACACACACACACACACACACACGTCAAGTTGTTGCTAATCCTGCCTAGACTACAATAGGGACTCTTACTTCTAATCCTGTGCATGTGGCACAAACGTCTAAACTGTTAAAATAAAAAAAGTTTATAGTAAAAAGTAGCCTGTACTCTCTCCTAGGGCCCCAGCCCTCTCTCTCCAGGTCCCTTCCCCTGAGGCTGTCGGGGCTGCTTCCTCGAGCATCTCTCCTCCTCCCCTGAGCTCTCACGCCAGATGCCACCCTCTACCCACTTCCGTATAACTTTGAGTGTGACCTAGTATATATTCCTTGATACAGAAATGGTTTTCTATAGTTTGTATCTGTAGTGCTATAATAAATAATAAAACACATATTATTATATGTTATCTATAAAATTTGTGGAAATAGAATTGTAATATGAAGAATAATCAGTTTAAAATTTGATGGAAATAAGATGCTACCCATTTCCCTTTGAAGGGAGTTCAGGGAGTTTATAGCCATATTCAAGTGTCTATACTCAGACTTGTCTCTTTGAACCTGGCAGGTTGTGAGCTTTCTTTCTCTCTTCCTCCTGGGCAGGCTCCTCTTGCTGAGCCCTCCAGCCCTGGGCCTCTGGAGCCAGAGAAGGGGGAGAGGAGGCTCTGGGCCATGGCTCCCACGGCTGTGGCCCTGAAACCCGTCCTGCAGCAAAGCCGAGAAGCGGGGCGTGATCTGCCTGGAGCTCAGTCTGTTCTCTGTAGCACCTCCCCAGACCTGAGCCTCCTGCTGGGACCCTCTTTCCAGAACCAGAACTCCTTCCAGCCCTTGGAACCCAAGCCTGACGTGGCTCCACCCACAGGTGAGTGAGGGCAGAGGTCACCGGCATTCTCCTTGTGCACGGAGAGCTTACCAAGGTCCCTGACAGGGACATGGGCCTTCGGTTTCTAGATGTCTGACCAGTCATGAACTGCAAGGAACTGAAACACATTGAGTAAAGGGAGGCATCCATGGAAGTACATGGATGTGCTGGGGCTGGGGCAGGGGCTGGGGCAGGGGCTGGGGCTGGGGCAGGGGCTGGGGCTGGGGCAGGGGCTGGGGCTGGGGCAGGGGTACTGTCAGAACAGCGGCGGCACTTCTCTCTGGGTAGAAATGCTCCCTACCCTACACCCCTGCTTCTTTCTGCACAAGTCTGCCACTCTCCCACTCTCCACACTGGTTCTCACTCCTTATGACCATGGCTCATGTATGGACTTGACCAGTCATCACACTTGAGTCTCGCCCAGGCTCTTCGATGGCACTTACCACTGGATGGACTGACTTTGATGGGTGGCCACCCCCGGATAAGTGAGCTGAGACTTAGATGGGTAGGGTTTTTGTAGTTCAAACACATTGATACAGGGTGACTTAAGAATGAAGAGTACTGAGGCTTGAGCTTAGTTCTAAATACAGTGCTCACATAGGATATGTGAACCCCAGCACTGCAGAAACGACCTGGTGGCACACACCAGCACTCAGTGAGTGGAAACAAAAAGGTCAGAAGTTAAAGATCATCTCAGCTACATAGTGAGGTGGTGTTTAAGTTATTTTTATGATTTTGTATGTCTGAGTGTTTTGCCTGCATGCAGATATGTGTCCCTCTCTAGCACCTACACAGTGAATTTGTGTGGCCAGCCTGGGATGGATTACGAACCCCTGTAAAAAAGAAAAGATCTGTGAAAAAGAAAGATGAGCTGGGGGTAGTGCTCCTGCCTGTGATCCCAGCACTTGGGAGCTGGAGGCAGGAGGATAGAGAGTTCAGGGCCGTGGCTGGAGCTGTGTCAGGGGCAAATGCTTGCCTCTCCACATGAGGTGCTGGGTTCAGTCCCCAGGACACCAGAAGAGGGAAGTGTCAGCCAGGCTGGAGAGAAGGCTCGGGGAGTAGGAGCACTCGCTGGACCTCCGCACCGCGCCATGCAAAAGCCAGTGTGTGACCTTCACTGTCACCTCTGCCTGTGGGGCCTATGAGAGCTGTTCTTGGTTGTCAGCCTGACTCCTTCTGGGAGGAATAAACTGCAATCCAGAAGTGGAGGGCACACCCATGAGAGATTTCCTACTTGCTTGAAGTGGGTGAATCCACTTCTATCCTGACCCTGGAGGTGGGAAGAGAGTGAGACACTGGGCCTGGCTTGAGCATCTGAAATCTCAAACCAACCCCGAGTGACACTTCCTCCAGCAAAGCCAGACTAGTCCAACATGCCCACACCTCCTAATAGTGCCACTCCCTATGGACCTATGGGGGCCGTTTTCATTCAAACCACCACGGAGTTGGAGAGACTG
This sequence comes from Apodemus agrarius, assembly GCA_964023405.1. Classification (NCBI taxonomy): domain Eukaryota; kingdom Metazoa; phylum Chordata; class Mammalia; order Rodentia; family Muridae; genus Apodemus; species Apodemus agrarius. Next base: position 54,241,151 of record OZ030015.1, on the reverse strand, counting down.
GGATTACTGGGGCATGGCCCAGCTCCAGGCTCAGTGAAAGATTCTGTCCCTAAGGAGGAAAGCAGACCAGCACCCTTCTCTGGCCACTCGTGCACTTGCACACATAAACACTCATTTTCTTTTTACATTATTTGCTTTGTATTTGTGTATGTATGAGCACATGCATACCATAATATTTATGTGAAGCTATTGGAGTTGATTTACTCTTTATATAAATGTGGGTCCCAGGAGTCAAACTCCAGTCATCAGGCTTGGCAGTCAACTGCCCTCGTTGGCTGGGCCATCTCACAGGCCCACCAGAAGTGGGGGTGGGGTTTGCCTCCGCTTCGGCATGACAGCCACACTTGGTCTTGAACTCTGATTTTCAAACGCTGGGGTTATAAGAGTGCACTCCCGCCCTGTGTGCCGGGGCGCTGGGATCAACCCTAGTGCTTGCTGTTTGCTAGGTAAGCACTCTCAGGTGAGCTGCATCCCAGTGCCCAGGAGGTGCCTTTATCCTCCCCTCCAGTTCTTTTCAACTCTGGCACCATCTTCCTGGGTGTGGCGTCCCTCTTATAGTTATTTATTTGTTTTAAAGGCTTTTTTTTTTTTTTTTTTTTTTAAATTTGTGTTTAACTGCATGTATGTTTATGGACCAAATGTATGTCTGTGGAGGTCAGAAGAGGGCGCTGAATCCCCTGGAACTGGAGTTCTAGACATTTTGAGCTACCATGTGGGTGCTAGGAGTTGAACTCGGGTCCTCTGGAAGAGCACCCAGAGCTCTTAACCACTGAGGCGTCTCTCCAGCCCCTACTCTTCCATTCAATGGTACCTTTTCTTTGGAGCATTTGGTAGGTCATTTGTTGAGAGACTTCTTCCATGTATGACACACATGCCTGCCAAGGCACCTGTCTCACTTTCCAGCTGGACCCTTCTCTGCCCTGGAGGCTTTCGCTGCTGATCACAGGGCAGAACGCCCGTTTCCTGAGGATGACCCCGGGTCTGATGGTGATGGGCCACTAAAAGCAGGGCTTCCTCCTGCCTCTCAGCTTGAAGGCCTCAAGAATTTTTTGCAGCAGGTACTATACCTGAGTGACTTTCAGGCCTGTGTGTGTATGTGTGTGTGTGTGGTGTGTGTGTGTGTGTGTGTGTGTGTGTGTGTGTGTGTGTATGCTCATGAAGTGTGTGAGCCGGAAGCCAGTGTCAGCCATTTTCTTCTATAGCTAAATTGTTTTTTCAATGCCATTTTTTATTTATTTATTTTTGGTTATTTTATTTATTTACACTTCAAATGTTATCCCCCTTCCCAGTTAATCCCCTATCCTTTCCCCCGTCCCCCTGCTTCTATGAGGGTGCTCACTCACCCACCCACACACCTACCCCCTCCCACCTTAGCACCCTAGCATTCCCCTACAGGGGACCTCCACAGGGCCCAGGGGCTCCCCTCCCATTCATACCAGATAAGGTAATCCTCTGCTACATGTGCAGCTGGAGCCACGGGTCCCTCCATGTGTGCTCTGGTTGGTGATTTAGTCCCGAAGTATAGCCCAGGCTAGCCTCACGTCTCTGCCTCCTTCAACAAATCCTGCTGGCATGCACCACCACAACCAGCAGCCTTTTCTTTTTCTTTTTCTTTCTTTTTTTTAATGAGACAGTGTCTCTGACTGAACCTAGCATTTACTAATTGGCTGGAGTGGCTGGCCAGGGAGCACCGAGCACTATCCTGTCTCTCTTCCTTCTTCCTTCCAAAGTGCTGATACTTGAAATGGCTGCTCCACCCTCCACCATGCCTGCCTTCCTTCCTTCCTTCCTTCCTTCCTTCCTTCCTTCCTTCCTTCCTTCCTTTCTAAGAGAAGGCCTCACTATGTAACCCTGGCTGGCCTGTGACTCACTATGTAAACTAGGCTGGCCTCCAGCTCACAGGGATCTGCTGTGGCTGTTGGGGATTAAACTCAAATCGCCATGCTCGCTTGATATCACGGGCATCTCCCCAGCCCCTTTCTTGGTATCACAGGGCCATTTACCCAGCCCCTTCCTGGCCTTTTTAAGGACCACTTATTTGTCTTAGCAATTTCTCTACCTCATTCTTAGTCCGTAGTTCTCCTCTGGAACTTAGGTCACTGACCCTAGCCTCAGACATCTCTGTTCCCCTCAGAGCCTAGGTTTCTTTCTACCAGTTTTCTAAAGGAGCATCCTGCCTTCTTCCCGCAGCTTCTGGAGACGGTACCTCAGAGCAATGAAAACCCCTCTGTTGACCTGTTGCCCCCTAAGTCTGGTGAGTCTCAACTCAAGAAGGTCAGGACAGCTTAGGAGAGGTGGGGATTGGTGATCTGGGACGGGGTAGGAGCTGGAGGTAGGATTTGGCTCTGCCCCATAGCCTACAAAGGGCTTTGTCTGTCTTGCTATGTAAAACAAGCCTGAATTAGAAACAAGGTCACAGTAGTTTTCAGTAGAGAGATTACACATATTTATTTGAATTTGGTGACAGGATCTCATTCTGTAGTCCAGACTGGCCTCAAACTTGCTAAGCAAATCGGGTTGATATTAAACTCAGAGCAACTAGCCTGCCTTAGTCCCCAAATACTGGCTTTGTAGGAGTGACTCACAGTGCCTGGCTTGAATTTGGATTCCATTTCTAAGTTAATTTATCATTAAAACTGGTAGTGTTAGAAACAGTTACTTCTGGTACTTTTCAATGTACCCTTAACACCTAAAATAACTAAGTTTAGAAGTTCTCATTGACCAGTCAGTTTTGCTAAAGTACATTGTGATCATTGAAATATCATTTTACTATTCTTTTACTACATAGTACATAAAAAATGTAACTGGAGAGAGGATTGTCATCTTTGCTGTTGAGACATGATCTCCCGTAGTCAAAGGTGACCTTGAACTCTCATCTCCCTGCCTTTGTTTCCTAAAAATTGCATGTATAGGCACGTGTCTCGATGCCCAGTTATATCTGTGCTGGGGATTGAACCCAGGGCCTCTGAGCCGAGCCTGTGCAGCCTGGTTGGGTTGTTGCTCACCCCGTGTTCCCTGCACCTCTCCACTAATGCCAGGCTCCCGGGCTGTCTCGTCTTGGGAGGAAGCCCCTCAAGTGCCCCGACTTCCACCTCCTGTCCACAAGACCAAAGTCCCCTTAGCCATGGCGTCGAGTCTCTTCAGGGTCCATGAGCTTCCCTCAGCCAATTTGCAAGGCAGTGGTCTCAGCACCGGCTCCCCAGAGAGAGGTAAGGAGGCCGGGGAGTGCCAGGGGAAGGGAGGGAATGCGGGCCATCCTAGGTTCCTGGGGAAATGGACGAAGGCAGGGAGAGGAGGCCCCGGTAACTAACTAACGTGCTGACTTGTCGCTCAGGTACAGATGGGCTCAGCCCCCCACGGCAGCTGATGGAAGTGTCTGAGCTGTTACGCCTGTACCAGGCTCGGGGTTGGGGTGCTCTGCCTGCTGAGGACCTGCTGCTGTACCTGAAGAGGCTGGAACATGGCGGGTCTGAGCCTGGGAGAGGAGGAAGGGCTCAAGCGTGGGAGTGGGGTCGGGAGTTGATCAGGCCCCGTGGATCTGCTGAGTGCAGTCTTTGTCCTTTGTAGGGGGCCAGAGTGGGGTGGGGGATGAAATGTAGAGTTACAATTTCCCTATCTCTTTGTTTCCATTTCTACCAGTTTTTCTTCTTAAGCCCCGACCCACTTGCCCATACTTCAGTATTCTTTCCTTTCTACCCAGAAGCTCACAACTCAGAATCCCAGGTTTCTGGGTAAAAATAAATTTTTATGTACCTGAGAACTTTTTTTTTTTTAGATCAAACATTTACTCATAGTAAATCACAAGGAAATGTATGTTTATTATGCTTTTGAGACAGGCTTCCACTGTGCAGCCCAGGCTAACCTGAACCCACAAGGCCGACGCCACACTCAGCCACTGCCTCTGGCCTCTGCCTTCCAAGCTCAGGATTAAGGCGATTTTTGTTTTGTTTTGTTTTTGTTTCTGTTTTTTTCATTTCTTAATGAAATGAAGTCAGCAACTCAACAATTTTTCAAATCAGACATTTGAATACAATCCAAAGAAGCACTAATTTGATACATGCCGAGGAGTGATGGGTTGGAGAGACAGCTCCTCTGGTAACGTGCTGGCAGGCCTGGATGAGGAGCCGAGTTGGATTCCAGAGCTCATACTGAATAGCCAGGCACAGTAGCACACAATAAAAAACCCTGTTTTACAAGCTAAGATATGGTAGCATGTGTCTTTAATCCCAGCACTTGGGAGGCAGACACTCATGAATTTCTGAGTTTGAGGCCAGCCTGGTCTACACAGTAGGACCCTATCTGAGAAAGATAAAAATTGTTCCTGTGGATAGCTCCTGAGGAAAACACTGGAGGCTGTCTGTCTGTCTGTCCTCATGCATGTGCTCCTGGGCGCCCAGCACAGAAGCACAGGCTTTGTTTTCTGTAATTAAATTGTGGTTTGTATGTGAGCAGAAACCTCGGCATGTACCGTAAGAACACGGCGATGATTCATAGTGGGCAGTGGTTCTGAGAGCTGACCAGTGTTGAAGCAGTGTTCACTGTGTGGCGATGGCCGGCGCAGTGTAAAACACGGGTGCTGTGTGTCCACTGTGTGGTGATGGCCGGGCAGTGTAAAACACGGGTGCTTTTACACCAGGGCTGCGGCAGTGTTTCAGAGCAACACCACCCGGAACTGCAGTGCCTTGGACTCATTTGGGCTTGATTTTCAGTTAATTTTTGATTATACCATATTCAGAAATTGTTTCTGAGCTAGGTGGTGGTGGCGCACGCCTGTAATCCCAGCACTGGGAGGCAGAGGCAGGCGGATTTCTGAGTTCGAGGCCAGCCTGGTCTACAGAGTGAGTTCCAGGACAGTCAGGCTATACAGAGAAACCCTGTCTCGAAAAATCAAGATCCAAAAAAGGAAAAGGAAAAAAAAAAAAAAAAAAAAAAGAAAGAAAAGAAAAAGAAACTGTTTCTATGTTTCTTTGTTTTTTCTTTTTTAAATCTCTATTTTGTGGTGCCAGGCCACAGTTTTAGAAGCTTAGATCCAATCCAGAGTAACTCATTGGATCCCACAACTCACAACGTCTCCTCTACGTGGGCTACACCTCCCAGTTCTCTTTCTCTTGTTTTTATGGGACTAGAAGGGCTCTCTTGTCCAAGCGTCTCCCCAGACTCACTCTGCCTGCCTGCCTGCCTCCCTGTCTCTTTCCTTTCTTTTCCTTTCCTTTCCTTTCCTTTCCTTTCCTTTCCTTTCCTTTCCTTTCCCTTTCCCTTTCCCTTTCCCTTTCCTTTCCTTTCCCTTCCCTTCCCTTCCCTTCCCTTCCCCTTCCCCTTCCCCTTCCCCTTCCCCTTCCCCTTCCCTTTCCTTTCCTTTCCCTTCCCTTTCCTTCCCTTTCCCTTTCCTTTCCTTTCCTGAGACATGATTTCTCTTTGTAGCCCTGGCTGTCCTAGAGCTTGCTGTGTAGACCAGGCTGGCTTCAAACTGGGATTAGAGGCATCTCACTTTCCTAAGAAAGAAAATTGGGGAATTACTCCCCTGCCCCAACCTTGTCCTCATTCATACCCTTGATTTTTATGGCAGGACTGATGGCCAAGGAGAGCTTGTCCCCAGAAGAAACACAGACTCCCGTTTGGGTGAGATCACCCGGAAAGAGGTGAGGGGAGCAGGGAAGAGCAGGGCTAGCCCCACCCTTCAAGGTCCGCCCTTGCTAGCACTTACACTGCCCACTCCCTCTTGCCCCCTCCCTGCCCCCCTGCTCACTGGTTGGGGCCTCTTTGTACACCATGTTCTTCCTCTGTGGGGCGGGAAAGAGGGGATCTGATGATGGCTTCTTCTTTCCTCTCTGTTCTCAGATCCCCTCCCAGGCTGTCCCTCGACGCCTTGCCTCAGCCCCTAAGACTGACAAGCCTGCACGGAAGAAGAGCGGGCACCCTGGCCCCGGCATGAGGAGCAGGGGCGGCATCTGGAGATGAGGCCCACCCTCCCCTCCGCCACTCATCTTAATTACTGCCCTGTCCGAGGAATTTGGAAAATGGAGATTTTGTAGGAAGCTACTTTGTGAAGAAACCTTCAAAAATACTGTTTCGGTATTTTAGAATATATTCCTTTTCTATGAGAAAGCATATGGAGTCTTTGAGGCTGGCATGTGACTAGATGTCTGAGCGGCCTAAGGCTCAGTGTGTACTTGCAGTGCGTGCTGCTCCATAGTGGAATTATGAGTGACTCTTCCTTTTTGTATAGTTTGTATTTTGTATATTTTCTGAAATAAGTATGTATTACTTTAGTGATAAAAAAAACGCCCAAACTTTTAATAAAAGAGTAAATTATTGTATAAAAATGTTTAAGAAAAGCTTTTTATGCTGGGGAAAGTTTTGTCTTTTAAAACATTTTAGATTATTTTTATGTGATTTTCCCCCCTTTGTAAGACCAGCCCCCTCTCCGTAGCTCAGGTTACCTCCACACAGCCCTCCTGCTGCATATGTGTTGGCTTATAAGCTTGTGCAAACATGCCTGGCATTTCTGCTTTCTAAGAGCAGCTGACTCTTCTGGGTGGCGCTGGGGATTCAGGTTGGCAGGTTCTGTCCAGCCAATAGGTGTGTTTGAGTTGTAAACTTTACAGCTTTAAAAACGCGCAAATAAGCCGGGCTTGATGACATGCATCTTTAATCCCAGAGCAAGGGAGGCAGAGGCAGGCGATCTCTGAGGAGCCCAGCCTAGTCTACAGAGTTCCAGGATAGCTGGGGCTGCACAGTAAAGAACCCCGTGTTAAAGAAAAAGAGGAAGGAAGAGGAAAGTCATAGCTGTCTAAACCCGCTCTCCAGACATTCATCAGAATGGACACAGCGTGTTCCGGCCTGTGAACTGATAGCTGCTCGCCAGGTCTCCTGCCTGCAATCATAGCACTCAGGAGGTTTAGACAGGACGATTGCCACAAGTTTGAAGCCAACATGGGCTTCCTGCCTAGACTACAGAACGAGACTCTTCTCAAAAAACATCAGGATGAAGCGTCTCAGATTAGGTCCCAGTGTTAAGGTGGAAGCCCAGCCTCGACCTGAGAGGATGGAGAGAATCGGGCGCTCGAACAGGCCTCTGAGCAGACCAGGCCCCTTTGACTGAGCTGTGTGATGGACTCCAATGTAGACCGGCTTCACGCACGAACAGTGGCACACACGGGCGGTTTCTTCCTGCCATCGCCATCCAGACACCAGGCCCTCAGCTCGGCTTAGGACTCGTACATGACGACGTGTACGAGAGGAAACAAAAGGCAAGTAGCTACAGAGATGGCTGCAGGCTGGGGGGAGGAAAGGGGGGAGAGGGTGGGGGAGGGGGAGGTGGCCTTGAGGAATGTGTGCATCTTTGTTTCAAGTGCCAGCAGTGAACAAACTGCTCTGTTGTGCACTGTCAGCACTGGTAAGAGTTAGTTTTACACTTTTAAAAAATAATGGTAAAATGAACATTCAACTCTTCTCTCATTTCCGGATTCCAGCCCGCTGCCACCTGCCGCCACCTGCTAACTCGCCCTACATTTTTCTTGAGACTCAGGCTAGAGTATGTGTCCCTAAAACAGCTCTCAGAAAGGGGCATAGTGCTGACTTAACCACTTTGGGAGGTCATTCTAACAGGACAGCTTTGATTTTTCAGTCCACCTAGTCACTGAAGGAAGTTAGGAGGGACGCAGAAATCCCGGTCATCTCCCACCCGACACCTCCGTGGTTATCTTGGGAAAACTCTGAGAAGAGGAACAGACAAAACCAAAAAAAAAAAAAAAAAAAAAAAGTGAAGGATTTCAAGAAAGCCTACATTCTCAGCTGCCTGGTGCAGAGGGCTTATTGATAGTGGGATTTTCATCTCCGGAGAAGTTCAGGGCCGTGTGTGAGAAGGACTTAGGGGACTTTGGGGGTGGGGTCTGCTAGGATGGCAGCTAAACTGCTGTGACAAAGCACGGCCTGCCAGGGACAGTTTGTTTCTTCCATGACAGTCAAGAACAGTTGGGAAGTCTGATGTCACTGCTCACTCAGGCCCCCCACCCCACCGTCCGCCATCTTGCTGCTCTCCCTGAGCTGTTATTCATACAGGTGAGGTGACATCATTATGACTCCCCGCTGGAAAGTGAGGAAAGACTTTGGGGCCCAGTGTCTTATGCCACATAGCTGGAAATATGATGGACCGACTTTGCTACTGTACCATTGGCAAGGTGGTCAGCAGTTAGGCTACAAACATCTCAGAAATGTCACCTAACTGGGCTGCCAGATCGAAGCTGGTACTGTGTGTAACAATATGGGAAGGATAAAGTAGATCCTGACAGCAATCCGCCCTGTGGAAGACTAGGCCTTCCCTCTCTTAAAGAAATTGGAAACTAACCATTGTGGTGGCACACACTATGCTCGGGAGGCAGGGGCAGGCAGAAGAGTTCGAGGCCAGCCTGGTCTACATGGTAAGTTTCAGGACAGCCAGGGCTACATGGTGAAACCCTGTCTCAAAAAAAAAAAAAAAAAAAAAAAAAAGAAAAAAGAAAAGTAAAAATTTAAAGGAAGTTGAAACTATTTATTGGGAAGATGACCATGCCCATAACTATGAGACGATGGGAAAACACATCCATCCGTCACACAGACCAACGGCAGAGCTGAACTAATCTCTTTCAGAAATCAGTGTTGGAAAGAACTAATTTAAGCAGTGTTCTTTTTGAGAAGAGAAAGGAAATATTACAAAGAAGCAGCCACACAAGCAGGTAGTGAAGGGGTGGACTCGGGACTGGAGAGGTGGCTCTGTGGTAAGAGCACTGGCTGCTCTTGCAGAAGACCCAGGTTTGGTTCCCAGAAACTTACAACCACCTGCAACTCTAAGAGATCCGATCCCTCTCCCGACATCCTCCAACTCCGGCATACCCATGCACATATACATACATGCGTGCACACAGGCTTGCACACACATATATTCACAGCTGGGCCTGGCAGGCCATCTCTCTAGTTCTAGCACTTGGGAGGCTCTGGCCTCCCTGATCAGAGTTCAGGGCCAGCCTGGTCTACATAGTGAGTTCTAGGATAGCCAGGGCTACATAGACTCTGTCTTAAAAATAAATAACACACACAAAAGAATGAATGTTATTGAAAACCATGTATGTTCTTCAGGATAAAAATGTTTGGAAATCTCCCATGTTCAAAAGAGAAAAAAAAATGTGGCAGAAATGGTGGCTCCTGCCTAGAGTCAAGAAGCTGAGACAGGAGAATTGTTGCAAGTTCAAAGCCTGTCTGGGCTACAGAGGGAGACCTGATGCCATGTCTCCACCACCAGCACCATGAAAATGAATTGTCAAAAAAAAAAAAAAAAAAAAAAAAAAAAAAAAAAAGAAAGAAAGAAAAAGAAAAAGCTTCGATTTAAGGCAGGAGCACAGAGTGGAATGTGAAACTGGTGAACTGGTTTCCTTTAAGAATAACTATGGATTTGGATCCCTCAGAGGTGGGGAGAGATGGGTGGGGGGAGACGGAAGACGCATGCATGCATACATGTATTGCATTTATCTCAGGAGTAGGAGAGTAATTTAACATTAGAAATTCAGAGATGTAACCATCACGTATCCATGTCAATGACCACTTATGACCATGAAGACAAAACCATTCTGGGTTCTGGGAATCTGAACCCCTGTTAACATGCGGGGCAAGTGCTTCATCCACTGTGGCCTCTCCCCAGCTCCACAAACACTATTCTTGTAGGAAATGTTAGAAACATTGTCTTTGCCGTCTCATCTTTACAGGCTGGAGAGCAGCTCAGCTGTTAGAGCATTTCTGCTCTTGCTGAGGACCTGGGCTCAGCTCCCAGCACCTGCATGACGGTCCACAACTCTAACTCCTGTTCCAGGGAGTCTGATGCTTTTTTCTGGCCTCCTGAGGAATCAGGCATGTATGGAGTGTACATATACACTCGGCCAGCAAAAAGACGCATACATCTTTTAAGAGGTTAAAAATAAAGCATCCCCCTGGAGTAAGGCTGCTCTTCCTACTGCCTCCATTAGCACCAGAATGCAAGCCTACAGATGCATGGAATGGAAAAGAGAAAACCAGGATTTACAGATAAGACAATCATCTCCACAGCATATTAGTTTAAAAGTGTATCAAATGATATACTTAAAATACATACTCCCACTGGCACCAAATTGATGCATATATTTCAGATGCTAATGCTATGTTAAATAGCATGCTAAGATTTATAGTAAATTGTTCAGTTTTTAAAGTTCCAATATAAAGGGCTTAGCTTAACAAAAGCTTTTTTAAAGTAGGGGCTGGAGAGCTGGCCTGTCAAAAGCGATGGCCGCTTTCCCGGAGGACTGGGGTTCAATTCCCAGCACCCAGAAGGTGGCTCACAACTCTCCATAACTCCAGTTCCTGGAAACAAACACCCTCTTTTGGCCTCCACAGGCACCAGGCAAGAGAATAGTACATAGGCATGCATGCAGACAAAACCCATACACGAAATAAAAAATAAAAATAAAAATTTTAAAAGAGAGACATCAGCAATCATTTCTTGAAAAGCACAAACCCAACGAGCCAGTCAACACCAGGAGGGGTGCTCAGCCTTGCCGAGCACTGGGTGGGCCCTACAAATAGAATGAGAGTTAGCTATTCCCTGGCCCCTTCAGACAGGCAACATTGTACAGGTCTGAATGTATAGTCACTGAGATATGTGACAGCAGCAGCTGTTCTGCGGGTGAGAGAAGCAGGAGGGGCCAAAGGGACCATTTTGGGAAACATTTTGGCAGTGCCTGGTGTGAAGATGCACACCCCATGATGCAGCACAGCCGTCCCTGGGGACATGCCCTAGAAAAACCGCTCCGCACCAGAGACAAGTCCATAGATGTCACAGGAAAAAAAAAAATGCAGGCAGTCGAGTGTCCTTCCACCGAGGCAGTCTCACAGCAGGAAATACTTGCAGCAGTTCAGATGGGTGAACTGTAGTTACAGGCTCCTGGCCGTCCTTCCGTCCGTCCGTCCGTCCATCTGTCTGTCTGGGTGAAGATCCTAAAAACGGTGCTGGGTGACAATGCAAACTGAGGGAGGAAATGGGCAGCATGTGCTGCTTACATAACCTTAAAATCAGTGCAGGCTAGCCCAGTCGAGTATGTGTGGTTAGAGGCAGAGCCGGGTGGGCAGGAGGCCACAGTGCAGGGGCTCACCTGGCTCTGGGTACCGGAGGAAAGGAGTGTGTCTGTCTGAAATGCCAAGGGAGTCGGAAGCAGGGCAGAGTGAGACAGAGCGGCCGTGTGAGGGAGCATACGGTGGTAACTGCCGCCTTTTGTGGGGGTGATGGAATAGTGGCTGTTACAGATAAAGGGGGGCAAGTTTGTGTTGTGGGAGAGCGGCTGTACAGACACGGAGAAGGAAGACTGAGCCAATTCTGCGGCTGCATTAGGTTGGATTATCACAGAGGAAAATATAGATAGACATGGAAGCAGACATGAATGCACGCTGCCTGCATGTCCGTCTGTGGTTGTTTCCTAGCAATACCGCTACTTTCCCCAGACTGCTATGAGTAACTGTAAACTGGGTAGTTTACAGGCTTTCTCTTACTCTTCTGGTGGCTGGCGGTCTGAAATCAAGGTTGGGGCAAGACTGTGCTCTCTGAAAGCTGCAGGGAAGATCTGTCCTCTGGGCTTCCATCAGTGGCTTCCCTCAGGGCTGCCCTCAGTGGCTGCCCTCAGTGGCTGCCCTCAGTGGCTGCCAACAACCCCTGCAGTCCCTTGGCTGCAGCACAGCATTCTCCCTGAATCCCAGAGTCCTCCTTGGCCTTTTTATAAGGACATATTTATTGGATTTAGGTTCTATCTTAGTCCATTATGACTTCATTTTAACTTGATATCTTCAAAACAATTTCTAAATACAGAAACCCCATTTATAAGCAATTTGGCTTTCTATCATTTGGGCTGTCCATAGTCCACTGCAGCCTGGTGATATGAAATGGAGGATTCCGGCACTAAACAATGGAAGCTCTCTGCTGGTGACCAGCATGCCTCACTATGTTCCCAGGCTGGCCCCAAAGTCCTGGACTCAAATGCTCCTCCACATGCTGGAGCCACAGGCTCGTGCTGACCTCCTCAGCCTCAAGCAGTCCATGCAGTTCATACAGTGCATGCTGCACTGCCAACCTCACAGACATCACTCTTGTGACCTCCAAAGGCACTGTGTCATCTCTTATCACCACAAGAAGGGCAAATACAGTGGAATTGCAAGGGAGGAGAAGGGCGGAGGGGAGAGAGGAAGAGAGAGAGAGAAAGAGAGAGAGAAAAAAAGAGAGAGAGAATTACATCTCCAGTTCATTTTTACATATTCTTGTTCAACTTGTGTCTAAGTAACATAAAAGTTTTGTAGTGGGTCTGCGGAGATGGCTCAGTGGGTAAACATACTTAATGACATGAGTTTGATTCCAGGGACTACATGTTGGAAGGAAAGAACTGACCCCGTAAATTGTCCCGACCTCACGGTCTATGTGGCATGTGAACCCACCACATACAAATAGAGGAAATATTTCAGTCTTTTTGAACATAGTAACTAACATGTGACCATGACTAGGTCATTTTGTCACAGAGAACTCGAGCGAGATGACAGAGAAGGCTGAGTCAACTCTGAGGATTAGACTACCGCAGGACTGATGTCAGCCTCCTGGTTATGATGGGTGTACCACTACGGTCAGACTCTGACAGCTCAAGGTGGCTATTCTACATCTACCTGTTTTATCTCTGTCTATGTACAGATGTTCTGAAACAATGTCCCCAAATCCTTCATGTACCTTAAATTAGCCTTGAACTGCTGATCATGCCTCTACCTCCCAAGTGGTAGAATTATAGACATGTGCCATCATGATGCACTGAAACTAATCCTCCTTTTTGGGTGTTTGTGTGTCAAAACAGGGTTTCCCTATGTAGTCCTAGCTTTCCTGGAATTCACTCTGGACCAGGCTGGTCTTGAACTCAGAGATCTGCCTGCCTCTGCCTCCAAAGCACTGGGATTAAAGGTGTGCACCACTGCCACCTGCATAATCTTTTTCATTTTTTATTTTGTCAGTGCTGGAGATTGAACCCAGGGCCTCATATGTGCTACCACCAAGTCATATCCCAAAACCCTGAGATTGATTTTTTATTTTAATTATGGGCATGTATGTATGTTGGGAAGACAGGTATGTTGCTCTTGTACAGTAACAGCCCGAAGAGGTCAGAAGATCCTGGGCTCCTCCGGATCTGCAGTTACAAGATTTTGTTGTGATACACCTGGTCTCCCCCCCCCCCTCGCGAGCCATCTTTCTAGTATGTTGACCCGGGATGTCGCTGGGTGTCTGGCCACTTTCCCTGCATGTGTAAGACCCTGGGTTCAGTTCCCACTGTCAGAAGAAAACAAAAGTCAGCAAACAAACAAACACTCTAAGCCAGGTATAATGGCTCATGCCTTAGGCCCAGCTAGGGAGCCTGGGACTGCATTTAAATTCCATTTAGTAATCTCTACAGTGGGTGTGGAGAGGGTTTAATAACAGGACACTGTTCCTTGTTCATTTCTTGCCCTTTTCATGTGATTTTTTTCAATGAAGGCACTAAAAGTTCTCCGTCTCCCAAGAGTGCTGCATTAGCTCATGTGTAAAATGTTTGCTCTGAACTCTCCAATGGATGTGCTGGAGTCAGAGCAAAACATAAGGCTTCTCTGGAGGAGATAACTAACAGAGGCGAGGACAAACTTAATTCTGTTTAGGGATACCTAGACTGCATGGGACAATAAAAACAAAACTCAGGAACCAATAGATACCCAAGATCAGGAACCAATATATACTCAAGACCATACACCAACATATACCCAAGACCAGACACCAACATATACCCAAGACCAGGACCGTGGGAAAACCTGGCTGGGGAAGAGAGTCTATGATGAGGGCAGCCTTACCTCAGGACATAGTGTATAGCAATATTCCACCCTTGTTATTGTGCCTTATAGTTTATGTATGTATCACATACCTACTTATTCTCATGTATCAAATAGAATGAAAAATACATGTATTATTAGTATTGGATTTATATTAAAAAAATCAAACTGTTGAATGTGGAACTATGTGTGTACATACATATTTATAAAACTTAGGCTAACAATGCCGTTAGACAAACACGTGCAAGCGAAGTTTATTACGTTGTTGATAAGGGAAGGCAGGAAGCGAGGCTGGAGAGACAGCTCAGCAGGTAAGAATGCCTGCTGTTCCTCCACAGAATCGGAAATGTCCCTGAAATCGCAGCTCTCAGCCTGTAACTTCACTCCAAGAGTTCTGATGCCCTCTTCTGACCTCCATGGTGACCTGCACTCACGTGGCACACACATAAATAAAACTGAGAAAGACAGAAGGCAGGGAGGGGACGAGAGTGCTCTTCAAAAGGCTGTGCCTTAAAGTGCACGAACAGCCGAACAGGACGCCAGCAGGGGCAGAGACAGCGGTGAGAAGAGACAGACAAAGGCAAGCAACCAAACAACACCCCAAGAAAGACACCCAAACTTTACAGAATCATCTAGAATGCTCGAATAAATATTTAGTGCCGTCATCTACCCAGATTGTTGTAAAATTAACCATTGTGTAGGCTCTGGACCAGAAAGATGCTTCTCATTTGCAGCCGACCGCAGATGCCCATCAGCTACTGGCCACGGGGAGGACAGCAGGACAGATGAGGCCTGGAGTGCGAGTCATCTTCGCTTGGTGGCGCTCAGCCGCTGAGCCGCACTCCCAACCCTTTAGTGTACCCTTCCGTGCACGTATAACGTATGCGCTGACACACTTCTTCCAGGCCCAGACTTGAGCTGTTTGTTTTGAGACAGGGTCTCATCATGTAACCTTGGCTGGCCTGGAACTCCTCACTGTGTTTAGAGCAGGCTGGCCTCAAATTCATAGATCTGCTTGCCTCTGCCTTCCAGAGTGCTGAGATTAAGGAGACGTGCTACCACGCCCAGCTTTGAGCTTTTAAAAAAAATTGATTAATTTATCTATTCACTTTACATCTCAATATCAGCGCCCCCTTGCCAGCTCTGAATATTTAGTATATCAGGAAGTCTGCCAGCGTGTCACAGTTCATGGAGTTCATACAGTGGTAGTGATCTCTGTGTGCTTGAAGAGTTTATCATCTTTTACTTTATATATTTATTTTAATTTTGTGTGTATGAGTGCTCTGCCCGCATGTGTATGCACTGAATGTGAGTCTGATGCAGCCAGAGGCATCCGACCCCCTGAAACTGTTGTTACAGACAGCTGTTAGTTACCACATGGGTGCTGGGAACTGACACTGGGACCTCTGGAAGAGCAGCAAGCACTCTGAACCACTGAGCCATCTCTACAGCCCCTATTTTTATTTTTATTTTTTGAATTTTATGCTAGGCAGCGGGAGCACACACTCTAGTCCCAGCACTCGGGAAGCTAGGTAGGTGAAGTTCTGAGTTCGAGGCCAGCCTGGTCTATAGAGTGAGTTCCAGGACAGCTGGGGCTACACAGAGAAACCCTGTCTTGAACCCCCTGTACCCATATACATATACATATATGTGTGTATATATTATTATATATATATATTACATGTATATTTATATGTATAGATATTCTCTGTCTGCACATATATCTGTGCACATATAAGTGCAGTGCCCACAGAGGGCAGAAGAGGGTGTTGGATCACTTGGTTGGAGTTACAGATCATAGTGAGCTGCCATGTGGGTGCGGAGAATCAGGCCTGGGTCCTCTGGGAGAGCGGCCAGTGCTCTGGGTCACTCGCCTTTTATTCATTTTTTTTAAAAGCCGTTGAGATAAGAAAGGCTCACATGCCCATTGTTGGGGATTGGTTCTAATGCTTTGATTTAATTGGGAATCTGCTCCAAATGCTGAAGGTCCTTGTCCCTAATTGGTTTTTGATCAATCAATAAAGATGCCAGCAGCCAACAGCTGGGCAAAGGGAGACAGGGGGACCCTTAGATTTGTGCTGGTTAGGATGAAGGAGAGAGGAACAGACAGAGAATTGCTATGATGCGGTGGGAGACGGACCAGATTTAGGGCTGCAGGAGGAGCCATGTAAGAATTGGGGTAAATGGCCACCTGATTAGGCCTGGGGTAGCAGGCAGAGGATTAGAACTGCCCAGCCTAGCCGGGAAGTGGTGGCGCACGCCTTTAATCCCAGCGCTTGGGAGGCAGAGGCAGGCAGATTTCTGAGTTCGAGGCCAGCCTGGTCTACAGAGTGAGTTCCAAGACAGCCAGAGCTACACAGAGAAACCCTGTCTCGAAAACAAAAAACAAAAAAAGAACTGCCCAGCCTTGAGCTAGTCATGGCATGTTAAAATTAACTGACGTATGGTGTGTGTGTGTGTGTGTGTGTGTGTGTGTGTGCGTGTGTGTGTGTGTTGTTCGCAGATGTAAAGAGTTCCTGGTCGGGTGCCTGGAAGTGCACAACCCGCCGGGAGTCGAAGTGGGGCAGATAAATTCACAGCCCATTAGCAATACAGTTGTGAGAACACTCGAGACGGACTTTGGCTGGACTGAAGCTTGCCGCTGTGTGTGTGTGTGTGTGTGTGTGTGTGTGTGTGTGTGTGTACACTTAAGCTCCTCAGTTTCTTTCTCTTCTCTGGAAAAGGAGGTGGAAGCCATACCACATGTACATATGTACATGTATGTGGTGTACACCCTGAGGAAGCTAGTTCTCCTTCCATCAAGACCTTTCCAGGGATCAGAGTCAGATCCCCAGGCTTGGTGGCAAGTGCCTTTACCTGCCAAGCAGTCCTAATAGTCCCATTTTGTTTTCCTAAAGACTAAAGCTCAGGTAGTCTAGGCTGGACTCAAACTTGCTGTAGAGAAGAACTCTGATCCTCTTGCCTCTTCCTCTCAGATCACCATGCAAAGTTCGTGGGGTGCTAGGCACTCAGCAAGCATTCTACCCTCTGAGGTACACCCCCAGGGCCTGTTTGGCTGTACACTGACTTTGATGCCAGTAAGGCTAGGAGACCCTATCTCACAAAAACAGAAAGAGATGTCCTTGAACTACCAATCTCCTGCCTCTGCCTCCCAAATGCTGGGCCACAGGTACATGCCTCTATGCCTGGCCTATGCTAATTACTACTACTATTATTGTTGTTGCTTTTTAAAAAGAGTTTATTTATAAGCAGGGGTTGGGGTAGGGATCCGATCATTCCAGAGATGAGGTGGATTTCTGAGTTCAAGGGCAGCCTGCTGTAAAGGAAGAAATCCAGGGTAGCCAGGGTGACTCAGAGAAACCCTGTCTGAAAAAAACAAAAAACAAAAAACAAAAGAAGCACCTCCCAAAAGGAGAGGATCTTAGATCCCCTGGAACTGGTGTTTCAGGAATTGTGAGCAACTGTGTGTGTTCTGGGAACTGAACCTGAACCCGTGTCCTCAGGAGGAGCAGCCAGTGATCACTGGACCATCTCTCCAGTCTCCATTTAGTTTCCTTCCTTCCTTCCTTCCTTCCTTCCTTCCTTCCTTCCTTCATTCCTTCCTTCCTGTCGTTTTAAAATGTATTTATTTTATGTACACTGAAGCTGTTTTCAGACACACCAGAAGAAGACTTTGGATCTCATTACAGATGGCTGTGAGCCACCGTGTGGTTACTGGGAACTGAACTCAGGACCTCTGGAAAGAGCAGTCATTGCTCTTAACCGCTGAGCCACCTCTCCAGCCCTCCTCCTCCTCCCTCCCCGTCCCCCTGCCCCCACCATTTTGATTTCTTAATGTCTGCTTTAACCACTGGATTACGGTCTGAAGACTCCTTTGTCTGACAGCCCAGGCTTTCTGTTTCTACTTCTCCAGCAGTCAGCTGATAACTCTAGGTTAGGAGCCTGTAGATGCTTACCCCACGACCCGTGCTGGCTGTAGAGGCTTACCCCCATGACCCGTGCTGGCTGTAGAGGCTTACCCCACGACCCGTGCTGGCTGTAGAGCTTACCCCACGACCTGTGCTGGCTGTAGACGCTTACCCCACGACCCGTGCTGGCTGTAGAGCTTACCCCACGACCCGTGCTGGCTGTAGAGCTTACCCCACGGCCTGTGCTAGTTGTTCTAACCAGGCATTAAGCATCTTTGGCTTTGAGCCAGGCTTTAAGCATTCTGCCTGACTCAATTGGTATTTGTTGACTGGAGGTTTAAAGTTTTATTTTGCCTTAAAAAGCTTGCCTACCATCAGAGTTTTAGAAAACAGAACAAAATTACAAATATGTAAAAAGACATCACCTAAAATTCAATCATATGCAGTGTTGGAGTTCAGAAGCTGCTCCACAAACCACACGAACACCGAGCTCAATCAGACGGGAATGGTTTTTTGAGAATCAGGGGTTCAAGGTCATCTTCAGTTACATAGTGAGTTTAAGACCACCCTGGGCTCCATGAAACCCATCCTTTCTCCTAGACAAATTTAATGCCGTAATAAAACAAAAAATTATAATATCCTAGGAGCAAGGGCTGGAGAGATGGCTCAGCGGTTAAGAGCACTGACTGCTCTTCCAAAGGTCCTGAGTTCAAATCACAGCAATCACATGGTGGCTCACAACCATCCCTAAGAAGATCTGATGCCCTCTTCTGGTGTGTCTGAAGACAGCTACAGTGTACTTACATATAATAAATAAATAAATCTTTGGGCCGGAGCAAGCAGGGCCAGAGAGAGAAGAAAAAGTGTTTTAAGACAGCTACAAGCCGGGCGTGGTGGCGCACGCCTGTAATCCCAGCACTTGGGAGGCAGAGGCAGGTGGATTTCTGAGTTCGAGGCCAGCCTGGTCTACAGAGTGAGTTCCAGGACAGCCAGGACTACACAGAGAAACCCTGTCTCAAAAAAACAAACAAACAACAACAACAACAACAACAAAAAAGACAGCTACAGTGTACTTACATATAATAAATAAATAAATCTTTTAAAAAATGTCCAGCAGACAGACAGAATTAGTTTCTCCTCATTCCTATGTCCTCTGTGGGCAGGCTGGTGTTGAATGCATGGGTTATACAATAAAGAAATATATACAATATAATTCATAAATTACCACATTTTCACTCCGAGGAACTTCTTGTCTTCATATCAGTTGAGTCTCAAATTGTGTCCTTACAAACAATTGTATTGTTATTTGCTAAATAAAAGAGTTTGGAATTCAGCAAGTAGTGGGTCCCCAGCACTACAAAAAGAGAAAAGCTAATTTTGTCTGGGTCTTATTGCCCAGAGTGACCTCAAACTTGCTGTGTAGCTGAGGCTAGCTTTGAACTCCTGATCCTCCTGCCTCCACCTCCCAAGTGCTAGGATCGCAAGCATATGCCACAAGGCCTGGGTAAAGTCATTGCTTTTGTTTTATTGTTTGTTTGTTTTTGTTTTTGATTTTTTTTTTTTTTTTGGTTTTTCAAGACAGGGTTTCGGTATTATAATGATATATAATGATATATATATCATGATATTAGCACTCTTTCAGATGTGAATTTGGTGAAAACCCCTTTCCCTTTATGTAGGCTGCTGCTTTGTCCAAAAGTCACCTGCTGTGCAGAATCTTCTTGTTTTCATGAGGTCCCGTTAATTAATTGTTGATTTTAGCCCCTGTGCTAAAGGCGTTCTACTCTGAAAGCCTTCTGTGCCAATGAGTTCAAGGCTGCTCCTCAGTTTCCCTTCTATCAGGTTCAGTGTATCTGGATTTATATTGAGGTCTTTGATCTACTTGGAGCTGAGTTTTGTTCAGGATGATAAGTGTGGATCCTTTTGAATTCTTCTACATGCAGCCATCTGGCTTGACCAGCACCATTTGTTGAAGTGCTTTTTTCCAATGTGAATTCCTGACACCTTTATAAAAAACCAGGTCCATAATTATGTGGATTTTATGTCTGGATCTTCACTTTAATTCCATTGGTCAGTGTGTTTGGTTTTGTGCCAACACCAAGCTGGCTTTATAGTGCAACTTGAAGTCAGGGATGGTGAGACTTTCAGTAGTTCTTTTATTTTTCAGGATAGTTTTAGCTATTCTGTTTGGGGTGTGTGTGTGTGTGTGTGTGTGTGTGTGTGTGTGTGTGTGTGTATGTGTGTGTGTGTGTGTGTGTGTGTGTGTGTGTGTGTCCATATAAAGCTGAAGATTATCCTTTCAAGATTTGTGAGGAATTGTGTTGGAATTTTGATGGGGATTGCACTGAGCCTGTAACTGGCTTTGGGTAGGATGGTCGTTTTTACTGTCAGTCCTAGTGGTTCCTGAGCATCTTTCCATCTTCTGCTATCTTCTTCAATTTCTTTCTTCAATGACTTGAAGGTTTTATCTACCAGTCTTTCACTTGTGTGGTTAGAGTTACTGAAAGATATTTTATATGAGTTGAGGCTGAGGCTATTCTGAAAGGTGTTGTCCCTGATTTCTTTCTCAGACCATGTGTCATGTGTAGGAGGGCTACAATTTATGTGAGTTAATTCTGTATCCAGCTACTTTGCTGAAAGTGTTTTTCAGCTGTAGGAGTTTTCCGGTTGAATTTTTGGGGTCACTTACGTATACTATCATATCATCTGCCAAAAAGGATACCTTGACTTCTTCCTTTCCAAGTGGTATCTCTCTTTCTCTCTTTAAAGATTTATATATTTAGTATACAGTATTCTACATGCATGTATGTCTGCACACCAGAAGAGGGCACCAGATTTCATTATAGAAGGTCATGAGCCACCATGTGGTTGCTGGGAATTGAACTCAGGACCTCTGGAAGAGCAGCCAGTGCTCTTAACCTCTGAGCCATCTCTCCAGCCCTGGTATTGCTTTTTGATTTTGATTTCCTTTTGCTGTCTTTTTGCTCTAGCCAAGACTTCTAGTATTACATTGGAAAGAACAGAGTGGATAACTTTGTCTTGTTCTTGATTTTAGTAGAATTGCTTTGAGTTTCTCTACATTTAAGGTGATGCCGACTATGGGCTTGCTGTAAACTGCCTTTATTATGTTGCGATATGTCCATTATACCCCTAATCTCTCCAGGTGTTTCATCATGAAGAAAGGTTGGATCTTTGTCAAAAGTCTTTCGTGTATCTAATGAGATCATCATGTGGGTTTTTGTCCTTCAGTTTGTTTATTTGGTGGGTAACTTTTACCATTTTATGTATGTTGAACCATCCCTGTATCTTTGGGACAGAACTAACTTGATCATGGTGCATGATCCTTTTGATGTGTTCTTGGATTTGGTTTGCAAGTATTTTATTGAGTATTTTTGCATTTACGTTTATAAGGGATGTTGGCTGTAATTCTCTTTCTTTATTGAGTCTTTATGTAGTGTGGGTATCAGGGTAACTGTGGCCTTATAAAATGAATTGGGCAATGTTTTTTCTTTCTATTCTGTGGGATAATTTGAGGAGCATTGGCATTAACTCATCTTTGAAGGTCTGATGGAATTCTGCACAAAAACCATCTGGCCTCGAGCTTCTTTTGCTTGGGAGACTTTTAATGAGTGCTTCTATTTTACTAGGGGTTATAGGTCTGTTTAAATTGCTTATCTGATCTCAAGTTAACTTTGGTGTTATATATCAAAAAAATTATCCATTTCTTTTATTTTAGATTTTCCAATTTGGGAGAGTGCAGGTATTTAAAGTATCTCTCTTTTTAAAGATTTTTAAAAATTATTTATTATTATATGTGTAAGTACACTGTAGCTGTCTTTAGACACCAGAAGAAGGTGTCAGATCTTGTTAAGGATGATTGTGAGCCACCATGTGGTTGCTGGGATTTGAACTCAAGACCTCTAGAAGAGCAGATGGTGCTCTTAACCACTGAGCCAACTCTCTAACCCCCTTAAAGATTTATTTATTGTATGTGAGTACATTGTCACTGTCTTCAGAGACACTAGAAGAGGGCATCAGTTCTCATTACAGATGGTTGTGAGCCACCATGTGGTTGCTGGGAATTGAACTCAGGACCTCTGGAAGAGCAGATGGTACTCTTAACTGCTGAGCCTTCTCTCTAGCCCCCTTATGATTCTTGTCTCCCTTTTTATTTCTAATTTTGCTTACTTGGAAATTCTCTCCCTACCTTTTAATCTAAATAAGAGTTTTGTTTTTGTTTTTGTTTTTGTTTTGTTCTGTTTTGTTTTGTTTGATTTTTTTTGAGACAGGGTTTCTCTGTGTAGCCCTGGCTGTCCTGGAACTCACTCTGTAGACCAGGCTGGCCTCGAACTCAGAAATCTGCCTGCCTCTGCCTCCCAAGTGCTGGGATTACAGGCGTGTGCCACTACACCTGGCTTGAATAAGAGTTTGTTAATTTTATTGTTTTATTGAGTCTTTGTAAATTTTGTTTCTATTTTATTGATTTCAGCTTCCAGAGTTTGCATATTTCTTGCCATCTAATCCTTTTGGGTGTGATTTCTTCTTTTGTTCTAGAGCTTTCAGTTAAGTTGTTAGTAAGAGGTCTCTCCAGTTTATGTAGGCAGTTAGTCTATGAACTTGCCTCTTAAACTCCCTTCATTGTGTCCCATGAAATACCCACTGTGGGTGTTTCATTCCATTCTAGAAAGTCTTTAACTTCCTTTTTAATTTCTGTTTGAAACATTATTCATCCAGGAGAGAGTTGTTCAGGTAGGATTTCTGAGTCTGTAGGATTTCTCATGTTTCTGTTGTTGCTGATATCCAGTTTTACTCTGTGGTGGCTAGATAGGATCCAGGGTGTTATTTTGATTTTCTTGTATCTGTTGAGATTTTCTTTGTGTCCAAGTATGTGGTGCTGAGAAGGTATATTCTCTTGTGTTTGGATGAAATGTTCTGTAAATATCTGTTAGGTCCATTTGGCTATAATGTAAGTTAGCTCCAGCATTTCTCTGTTTAGTTTTTATCTAGATGACCCTGTCTATTGGTGAGCGTGGGGTACTGAAGTGTCCCACTGTTAGTGTGTGAGAGTCAATTTGTGATTAAGCTGTAGAAGTGTTTCACTTACAACCTTAGGGACCCTTGCATAGATATTAAGAATTGCAATATCTTCTTGGTAGATATTTTTTTCTTTCATGAGTATTGTTTTAGTCAGGATTTCTATTACTGCACAAACCTCATGACCAAGAAGCAAGTTGGGGAGGAAAGGGTTTATTCAGCTTACACTTCCACATTGCTGTTCATCACTAAAAGAAGTCAGGACTGGAACTCAAGCGGGTCAGAAAGCAGGAGCTGATGCAGAGGCCATGGAGACATGTTTCTTACTGACTTGCTCAGTCTGCTCTCTTATAGAACCGAAGAATACCAGACCAGGGATGGTACCACCCACAAGGGGCCCTCCCCTCTTGATCACTAATTAAGAAAATGCCTTATAGCTGGATCTCATGGAGGCATTTCCTCACTTGAAGCTCCTTTCTCTGTGATAACTCCAAGTTGACACAACAAGCCAGTTCAAGTATGCAGTGCCCTTTCCTGTCTCTTCTGATTAGTCTTGGTTTGAAGTCTATTTTGTCAGAAATTAAAGTGTCTATACCAGCCTGCTTCTTAGTTCCATTTGCTTGGAATACCTTTCTCCAGCTCTTTACCCTGAGGTAATGCCTATCCTTGATGTTGAGGTATGTTCCTTGGTTACAGCAGAAAGTTGGATTGTTTTCTCATCCATTCTGTTAGTTTGTATCTTTTTATTGGGGGAATGAGACTGTTGAATGGATGAAATAGAGAAATATCAATGATCAATGATTACTGGTTCTAGCTAGGTTGTTGTTGTTGTTGTTGTTACTGGTGGTGGTGGTGTGTGTGAGTGTGTGCACACATACATGTGCTTAAATTTGACTTTGCTGGTTCAGGATTATTTATTACCTGTGTTTTCTTGGATGTTGTTAACCTCTTTAGGTTAGAATTTACCTTTTAGAGCCTTCTGTTGGGACTGGATTTGTATACAGATATTGCTTAAATTTGGGTTTATTGTGGAATGCCTAATTTTCTCCATCTATGAAAGTTTTGCTGGGTATAGCAGTCTGGAGTGGCATCTGTGGCCTCTCTGAGAAGTCAGGTGTAATCCTAATAGGTCTGCCCCCACCCACCTACCCTTTTTTTTTTTCCCCGAGACAGAGTTTCTCTGTGTAGCCCTGGCTGTCCTGGAACTCACTCTGTAATCCAGGCTGGCCTCGAACTCAGAAATCCACTTGCCTCTTCCTCCCAAGTGCTGGGATCAAAGGCGTGCGCCACCACTGCCTGATTCCCTTGCAGCTTTTAATAGTCTTCCTTTGTTCTGTATCTTTAGTGTTTGACAATTATGTAATAAGGGGATTTACTTTTCTGGTCCAGTCTATTTGCTGTTCTGCGTGCTTCTTGTATTTTGATAGGCATATCTTTCTTTAGGTTAGGCGGAATTTTCTATAATTTTGTTGAAAATATTTTCTGTGCCTCTGACCTGTGTTTATTTTCCTTCCTCTATTCCTATTATTCTTAGGTTTGATCTTTCGATAGCATCCCAGATTTCCTAGATGTTTGTGCCAGGAGTTTTTTTTAGATTCAACATCGACCAAGCCCGCTCAGTCAGTCCACAGGTCCTCCAGTGCAGGAGTGAGGACTGAGAAGAAAAAGACAATTAGACAATGCTGCAGCATGACCCCAGTCAATTCTGAGACTGAAGGATGGCTTTAATTTTTTTCCAATCTGCTTTTATACCGTTTTAATTACATGCAAGTACTAGAGGCAATAGTAGTACAATGAGGAACAAGCAAGACAATAAACACAAAATATAAGCAAAGTGCCGCCATTACTCCACAGTGACAATTGTTTCCCAGGGTGTGACAGAATGACCAAAATACCTGAGCCCACCTTCTCATCCAAGCCTCAAATCTTGCCTGAAGCCCACTTCTTTCCTTCCACCCTAAGGTTAAAATTTCTGCCTTAACCCACTTCCCTAATATAGCCTGATGTCAGATTCCTGCCTGAACTTAACTTCCCTATCCTGCCCTAATGTCAGATTCCTGCCTGAGCTTAACTTCCCTATCCTGCCCTAATGTCAGATTCCTGCTTGAGTTTACGTCCTTGTCACTGCCTAATGTCAGGCTCCTGCCTGAAGCCCATTTCCTTGTCCTTGGCCAATGTCAGGCTCCTGCCAGGCAGCACGGCACCCCAATAAGACTCTCCACACAGCATTTTCTTTTTCTACACCCCCCCCCCCGTACTTCACCAGGGTAAAGAAGTAGTTGGTTTTTGTTTGCATTTGTGTGTTTGCTTTTTGAATTTTTAAACCGATGCTTTGTGAATTTTACATTATGCATGCCAGTGCCACCCATCTCCCAGCCCCTTCCTGTCAGCTCCTCACCCTTGCAACCTCCCCACAAAAGATAACACAAAGCAAACAAACAAACCATCTCACCGTGGAAGCTGTGGCTGTCACAGTGTGTCCCACAGAACACCCTTTGTCCACACTTCTTTACTTGCAAATGCCCATTGCAGTGAGTCACTGGTCTGGTTTGAGGTCCCTGGCTTCTGCTACACTATCAACCCTGGATCCTCACCAGGATTCCTCTCGGCTATCCTGTTGTTGTCCTGTGTCATGGAGTTCCTGTGGTTTTGGATCTGTGGGGCAGATGTTGGGGTGGGCTGACTCAGAGCTCTGGATCTGGGCCTGGGTTTTAGCTGAGCTGGTCAACCCACCAGCTCTCTTGCACCGACACCACCAGGGTCAGTTTTCCCCGCACTCCTCTGGCTAGCTCATTCACTGTGGGATCTGGCAAGGGGCAGGGCCAGCTCTTCCGACCTCAGGCCCTTCTGGCTGGCTCAGCCACACCCATGGCACCAGGGCCAGCTCTGCTGTGATGCCCAGGTGAGGGGAGGCCCAAGAATCTCTTGCATTCTGTTGATGAGGCTTGCCTCCGAGGTTCCTGTTAGAGCTCTTACATTTTTCATTTCCAGATTTCCCTCCGTTTGGGTTTTCTTTATTGATTCTCTTTCCACTCGCAGGTTTCGGGCAGTTTGATTCATTTCCTTCTACTGTTTGTATTTTCATGGAGTTCTTTAAGGAACTTATTAGTTTCCTCCTTCAGGACCTCTATCATATGCATACAAGCCTGTGCTGATTGTGCTTCTGCTAAGTTGGAACATTCGGGGCCTGCTGTGGTAGGGTGGCCGGGCTTTAGTAGAGACACACTGTCCTGGCTGTCACTGAGTTTTTACACTGACATCTAGGCATCTGGGATTGGGAAGATTGAAACTGTAGATGCTGGTATCTGGTCTTGTTGGGTGTGTGTTTTGTTCCTTGGTCTTTGTTTCTGTTCTGTTTCTTAGGAGAGTGTGGTGGCTGTGTGTTGTTTGTAGGAAATTCCTCTGGGGCCCCAGTAGGGGTTTCTGAGTGTTAGGACGTGAGTCTTAGGAAGGGGGAATGGCTGGGGGGTAGTGGGGGGGGTCACAAAGGGGAGAAAAGCAGGGCCTTTTCCCCACCTGTTTAGTTAGTCCCCTGGGAATGGAGGCAGAGAGGAGCAAGAGGCCACACCGGAAGGTTTGCTACAGAGCTGAGGAGAGGGGAGAGGGGAGAGGGGAGAGGGGAGAGGGGAGAGGGGAGAGGGGAGAGGGGAGGGGGAGAGGACTTGGAGGCGTGGAGGGAGGGCGAGGACCTGCAGGTGGCCTCTTTCCCAGCAGGAGGCGCCAGTGAGTCACCAGGGAGAGCTCGCTGGAGTTAGGAGCTGGGAGAAGGTGCAGAGAAGGTCCCTTAAGGAGGGAAGATCTGTAGGATTCTCTGGAGATAGGAGGAGGGTGAAGCGGAGAGGGGGAAGGAGGGTGCAGCAGGAGTTCCGTCATGAGCTGGGTTGAGCCTGGAGGACTTGATGTGGAGGAGCAGGAGGAGAGGTCTGCAGTTAGTCTTCCTGCATCCTTGGCCAGAGCAGCCTGACAAGTTATTGTTTTCCAAGCACACAGATTTTGCATATAATTGCAGTAGGATATGCAAATTAAGGTAAATATGAAGTCTTTAATTTTAAATTATTTGTCATGCTTTAGACGTTATTTTTCTTCTAAAATACTAAATATTTAAGATACTTAAAATATCTTTCAAAGTATTTTGAAAGTGACACTTGATATAAAAATGCAGGTATCGACACATCACTTTTGAGCTGGGGCGACGGCTCAGTAGCTAAGAGCACTTTCAGAGGCCAGCGTTCCGTTCCCAGCATCTGTGTCAGGCGGCCTACGACTGCCTAGAACTCTAATTCTAAATGATTTGATGCCCCTTCTGGCCTCAGTGGGTACTCATATATGTGCACATACTGATACACAGATACATATATAAATTTTCTAAAAATCTAAATGACATAGTAAAACCTAAAGGTATAAGTCAACTCAAATAAAACTTTTAAACAATTCCGTCATCTTAAAAAAGACTAAATTTCAAAAACGGTTTAATTGATTAATGTATATACTTGCAGCATTATTTGCAGCTCTAGCGGTTTAGTCTCAGGGAAGCATTTTGGCAGAGACTGACCACACGGTGGCCTCCCTGCCTTTCCTTCAGGGTCTCTGGGGAGGGCTATTGAGGAGTGGGTTTCAGGAGAAACATGGTCAAGTTTCGGTCTATTCAAGGCCGTTGCTCAGTGTCCTCCCCCTCCCCCCCATGGCTATTTTGTTTTCTGTTTCCTTGGCTCTCCTAAGAGCCAAGACCCCTGGGTCCCCAGCACACTTCCAGCCCCCACCTGTTACTACTCCTACGCACACTTGTTACTCACACCTGCTGTATACACAATACCCTAGGGAAAGAGTAGGAAGGGAAAATGGCATTATCTGGACTCATGCTTTCAGAGCTTCTGCCCATTGTGGTGGGGCGGGCACAGAGGTGAGGAGCAGCTCCCTCGGGCTCCCAGGAGCTTCCACGCCTGTCAGCAGACAGCCCAAGCCAGCACAGGAGAGAGGATACAGCCTGCCTCTGGAGAGTCTTCAGCAGCGGGATTCCACCTCCTAGAATCTCCACAGCTTTCCAAATTCCTCTGCAAGCTGGATCCCAGCACCCTAAACATAAACCTGTGGGGAGCCCCCCCCCCCACCGTAACAGTCACCAGATTCTGTCAGCTGTTCCCTTAGAGGCCTCTTTGGGCTGCTGGGCTGCCTGGGCCTTCTGACCTAGCTCTCTTATTCTGTACAACAGGACTTTCTAAATCAATAGTTGTGTTATAAGACCCGAAAGAAAAATGGGGGCACCCTAGCGCCCCACGCCTCGGAATGCGACTCAAAACACTTGAGAGAAACGTTCTTGATGCAACAGCAAGAAGATTTTTATGCCAGAGGCTCTGGGGATCACAGCCATACACCACACAGGGTGGAGGATTATGAACACCCAGTGCAGAATCGGGACAGCTTTTATCGGCTTACAACAGAACCCGCCTAACACAAACCAATCATCCCTTAGCATCGAGAGCCCGGGCAGTGCGAGCCAATGGATTTGTACCACTCCATTGCTTCTAAGCCAATCAGTTTAAATTATCCAAGCTCGTGCTCTGAGAACCAATCAGTTTCCTATAGAAGCCAGATAGAAACTAGTTAGCTCATTTCTGCTTACATGGCCACCATGTACACATTTCCTGTTACGGGGCCAGAGTCACGCACAGGGTCACATACGTATTTCTTGTTACGCATTTCCTGTTATGGGGCCAGGATTACGTATTCAAAGGCCCCCCAACTAGTAGTAGGTGCTTGGGGACCTGAGCGCCCGCCAGGCACGAGCCCCGCAGCCCGCACGGTGATCCTGCCAGCCCAGCTGCGCTCGCCCTCACCTCAGCTGCTCTGAGGAGGCGAGACAGGAAAGGACACCAGGGACCTTCCCAGGCCTGCGGCTGGCAGCTGGACCCTGGAGGCGGGTGTGACATGTGCATTCCTGGGCTAACAAAGAGCGGGCTAAACTTCTGCTTTTTGGGGTCATTTAAGACTTAGGCACGGGGGATTCTTAGCCTGTAATTCTCATCCTTTCAGTGTAAACCTACAGATTTGTGTCCCTTCTCACTTTCACAGAACCCTCTCCCACCGCATCAAGTTCCAGGCACCTGAGCACATCCTTGCTAGAGCCCCGAATTGCCCCGAATTTCTCCTGTACGGCTCTCAGAGCCGGCCATGACCCTGGGAACCGCCATGTCCTCTGGAATTCCAGACTGTTGCAGCTGGTGTTGTGGGGTTCCCTAGACCTTTGGAACTCTGTTGCAGGCTGGACTACAGCACCCCCGTGGGGTCTGCCTCAGAGTCTCAGATCTGAACCCATTACTCAGCTGTTCCTGGGCTGGGATCTTTTTCCATCTTGGACTTCCCCCAACCATCTGAAAACTTTCCTGGGATTTCTGACTCCGTTCCTGACCTTGAGTGTGGACTGGCAGTATACTCAGCCTGTGGTACAGTCTCCTCTCTTCATCAGCTCTTGCCTTCTGTCTGGGGACTTGAGGAGTCATATTGTCACATCTTATTGGCCAGACTATTCCCCAACAGGGCCTAGATTTTAGAAGCTTAAAATCTGCTGAACCATCTTACTCCACTCTGTTCTGGGCTGGCAGATCTGTTCCCTTTTTCTGGAGAGAAGGGTGACTCACGCCTGCAAGCCAGCCCTCGGGAAGTGAAGGTAGGAGGAACAGAAGTCCAAGGTCACCCTCAGCTGCATAGTGACTTTGAGG
Source organism: Apodemus agrarius (assembly GCA_964023405.1). Lineage (NCBI taxonomy): Eukaryota > Metazoa > Chordata > Mammalia > Rodentia > Muridae > Apodemus > Apodemus agrarius. The sequence continues at coordinate 54,211,612 of OZ030015.1, read as the reverse complement.
CAGCCTGGGTTACATGAGATACTGTCTTAAAATACAAATTAAACAACACCCCCCCCCAAAAAAAAACATCATGAGTGGAGAAAGATCTAACAGGAACCGGGGGTGGGGGTGGGGTCTGAGTTGATAGTACCTCAGAATATTGTCTACGTGGACAAAAGGGCTCTAGGACTTACCACACACTACCATGGAGTTATTCTGACTGGAGATATTTGAGAAGCCGCCGTCACAGAGAGGCTCAGTCCACCACCTGCTCTGTCTAAGAGCAGAAACTTCTGGGTATTAAAACAGCCACAGCCCCTCCTCACGGCTGCACATCCACGCCAGGAGAGGATGAGCTACCAGCAACCTCACTCCAGACCACTGAGCCATCCGTAAACAAACCCACCACAAACTTATATCCTGTCTGTTCTCCACAATAGTCTAATCGTTACCAACAAAAAATTATTTTTTAATTCCCCCAGATTCCGCATGTTAAAGTAGGATCATAAAGGTTCGTTTGTTTGCATTTTATGTATACCTGTGTTTTTCCTGAATGTATATATGTGCACCACCGATGCAGTACCCAAAGAGGTCATAAGAGGGCAACAGATCCCCGGGAACTGGATAACAAGTTGTGAGCTGTTCTGTGGGTGCTGGGAACCAAACACAGTTGTCCGCTCCAGCAGCCATGCCATCCCTGTAAGTCAGGTCTCAGAGTGACCTGCACTGAGTGAGCTGGGCCATTTCCGGTGTGAGTTCCCGCATATGTAAGTGAAGAGCTTGGTCTTCTCTTGGTCTTCTGTCACCTTCATTCACGGGCTCCTGGAAAAGCATGCAAGACTGTGAGGAAAATGGTTTCCTTGCAGACACTAGTTTGAGTCTTCTTGGTGTTTAAGGATCCCGTTCCATCGGTGAGATCCCAGTTCTAACCCACGGAGGCCAGGCAATTTCTATCAACCTCCTCATTCATAAACTTGTTGGCTGGAGCCCAGGAAAGAGGCCTGGGGTTTAGAGACTACTGGGCCAGCTCCAGGCAGCAATTATTTCTAAGGCCTGGGAAGAACAGAAGTACAAAACCTTTGTACGAAGGCTTTGTGTTTTCGGGGTCAACAACACCACAGTACTCCTTCCGTCTCCTTTCCCACATTCATCTTCTTCTTAGTCTCATGCAGTTTTGTTTCCTACACAGTGGAACTGACAAATGTGCATACGGTTGCAACTTAGACCTTAACTCACCGTATAGATGAAGTAGTGTTTGTTTGAGAGGCACTGTGGCTCACACCTAGGGCTTTGCCCGTGCCAGGCAAGTGTACTACCACTGGGGTCTACCTTAGTCTATGTCCTAGGCTGCAATAGATAAGAGCTAGATTGTGGGTTTATCATGTGAACAGCTGATGTTGGTGCATTTTGTATCCTGGCCAGTTTTGTGCAATAAGATGTTCCTTTAGTATTTTGAAATCTTTTTGTTTTTGTTTTTGTTTTTTCGAGACAGGTTTTCTCTGTGTAGCCCTGGCTGTCCTGGAACTCACTCTGTAGACCAGGCTAGCCTTGAACTCAGAAATTCTGCCTGCCTCTGCCTCCCAAGTGCTGGGATTACAGGCGTGTGCCACCACTGCCCGGCTTCCTTTAGCATTTTACAAGAATGTTTTATTGTTACATTAAACATCTCTGGTCAGAATTATTTCCGCTAGGATTATTTCTTTGACATGATTTCCTGGAGATAGAATTACCCAGTGAGAGGATATATACATTTAACATTTAAATTTTAAATTTTATTGCAAATAAGTTCCATGAAGCACATAAATCTTTTCAAAATTTGCTTTTTTAAAATTTATTTTTTGATTGTGTGGTATATATGTTTATGTGCAGGTATGTACTTACCTATGGTGTGGGGCTGATGTTAGGTGTTTTCCTCCATTGCACTACATCTAATCATTATTGTATTTATTATTATTATTATTATTATTATTATTATTATTATTATTATTGCTGTTGTTGTTGTTTTAGTTTTTGAGACAAGGTTTCTCTGGGTAGTCCTCGCTGTCCTGAAACTCACTTTGTAAATCAGGCTGGCCTCGAAGTTACAGGGATCCAACCACCTAGCTCTTTTTTTCTTTTCTTCCTTCCTCCCTCCCTCCCTCCTTCCTCCCTTCCTTTCTTTCTGACACAGAGGTCTCTCACTGAACCTGGAGCTCACTCAGTCAGTGAGCCAGACCAGCTAGCACCGAGCTTCCGAGACTCTGCGCGGCTCCGCTCAGCCGTTGTCTGGCTGGGCATCAGGTGCTCACGACTGCAGAGCGGGCATTTGGCTGACTGAGTGTCTCCTCAAGCCCCATAGGGTTTTTGTTGTTGTTGTTGTTGTTGTTGTTGTTTTTGGTTTTTTCGAGACAGGGTTTCTCTGTGTAGCCCTGGCTGTCCTGGAACTCACTTTGTAGACCAGGCTGGCCTCGAACTCAGAAATCCGCCTGCCTCTGCCTCCCAAGTGCTGGGATTACAGGCGTGCGCCACCACCGTCCGGCTTGTTTTTTGTTTTACATTTTATTTTTGATTTTCTTTTGGATTTGTTTTTTTGAGACAGGGTTTCTCTGTATAGCCCTGGCTGTCCTGGAACTCACTCTGTAGACCAGGCTGGCCTCGAACTCAGAAATCCGCCTGCCTCTGCCTCCCAAGTGCTGGGATTACAGGCATGCACCACCACCGCCCAGCTATTTTTGATTTTCTTATGGAGGTGTGTCAGGCCATTTTATTCAGGGGATGGAGAGCAGGGAGGGGCCGAAGAGGTCTGCTGCCTGATGCCTTCAGCAGGGCAGGCCTTCCTGGCCTTGTCACTAAAGGCTCTTAGGTTATTACTTATATAATGTGCATAGGTGTTTTGTCTGTGTGTGTGTCTGCACCACATGCCTATGGTGCCCAGAGAGGACTTTGGAATTCCCGGGACTGGAGTTACAGATGGGTGTGGCACCCATCCCCTGGGTGACGGGAACTGAACCCAGGTCCTCGGCCAGAGCAGCCAGCGCCCTTAACCACGGAGACGTCTCTCCAGACCCTAAAGCTTTTACTTTTAAGTTTGTGTATATATTTGTGTCTACATGGATAAGAACACATATGTGCAAATGCCCAAAGAGACCAGATGAGAGTGATGAATCCCCAGGAGCTACAGGCAGTACGAGAAGCCCAGAGTAGGTGTTGAAACCAGACTCTCCTCTGAAGGAACAGACCACACTATAAACTGTCGAGCCATCTCTCCATTCTCATCACGATTACCATTTTTGCCAGTGTGTTTTTATTTACTTACTTACTTGTTTTTATTTATTTATTTTGATAAACCATATTTTGGCAATTTTTTTCCTCTTCTGACTCCTCCTGGGTCTTTCCCCACCTCCCTATTCACCTAACTTTATGTTCCTTCTCTTTCAAAACAAAACACAGCACAAAAATCAAGACAAACAAAAAACCAATCAAACCAAACCAAACGAAAAGCCAGATGGAAACAAACTGCCCCCTCCCACACCTACCACAAATCACAGAGTTCGGTCTGTGTTGGCCCCCTGCTCCTGGGCATGGGCTTGCTGCGGGGAACAGTCAGCATGCCCAGTGAGTTTCCATTTTAGAAAATGGATTTCCCCCTTGCCAGCAGGTATCCGTTGCAAAAAGCTTCTTGGTTAGGGCTGCGACTCTGTGTCTACTTCCCCTGTCAGTGCTGGGACCACATCTGGCTTCGGTCCTTATTTTTAGTTTTGTTTCCCTTTTTTTGTTTTTTAAATGCTGGTGATTAAGCCTTGCACATGCTAAGCAAGTCACTGAGTCATGCACGCAGCTCAAGCGCACAAGCCCTGATCTTGAGGAAGGTTTATATTTGCAAAGGCACAGTTAACTGCTGTCCAAACTTGGTACTTCCATTTCTAACACCTAGAAAACTCACTAGTGCCCCCTATTGGTTAAGACTCACACACTCTTCAGATGATCACTTCCCATCACCCATAAATATTCTTAAAATTAAGTCCAATTCAATGTGTGTTTCCGCGCGCGTGCGTGTGTGTGTGTGTGTGTGTGTGTGCTTGTGCAAGTGTACGTGTGCGCACGCGTGCAAACACATGCATATTGACAGGTTCACTGTGTCTTGCCTGTGCAGGTCAGAGGACAACATTCAGGAACCAGTTTCCTCTTTTCACTGTGTCTCCTGGGGACTGAGTTCAAGTTGTGAGACTCATCACGCAAGCACTTTACTACCCAGCACATCTGTTTGCCTGTTACGAAACTTCACATAAATAGAATCGTCAGTATGTAGTCTTGTGTCTGGCTTCTTCATCACAACACAGAGTCCGTGAGAGTCTTTCACGCTGTTCCACACGCTAATTACCCGTGCTTCCTGTCCACAGGGTGTTGGTACTGCACCAAAACGGACTGATCTCCTTTAATAGGCACTTGAGCTATATCTAGTTTGGAAGTGTTCTAGATAACGCTGCAATACGGAGTGTTAAATTCTCGTGCGCAAATCAGAGAAGGGTCGACTTCTCCCGTGACATTCGTGCTACTATTGTACCAGCCTGGCCATCCACTGTCAGTTTGAAGGGTTCCCAGCTGGTGACTTCATGTCTCTTCCTGGAGTGTGTATAGGATTTTCTAGTATTATGAAAGCTAACCAGAAGGGATGAAGTTTCCAGGTGAGGACCAGCTTGATCTCTCTGTACTCAAGTCCATGGTGTCTTCTGGTAATAGGATCTTGCTGTCAAGTAACCAAAAGAATTGGCGCTAGCTTGTAATTCTTGGGACCTCACTGGGCAACAGCTCCAAGAGCAGGAACCTATTCCTAGTGCCAGGATTTGTGTTAGCCTTGTGGCATCTGGAAGGGCTATTGTCACTCCTTTATAGGGTGACTCCATTTAAAGTCTTTTATATATGTCTGTGTATATATTTTCAGAAGCTTCTACAGTAGCAGGTTTCCATATGGCTTTTCAAAAAGCCAGTAGTGTTAGTTTAGCCCTCCCCTGGTCCCTCCTTTGCCCCGCCTTTCCGCCTCCCACCCCAACTAGCCTTAATGGGGAGCCATGACTATTCCTCTTTAAAATGGGCAAGGCAAGGACCATTGCCCCCATTTAACTTGGCTTTAAAAATCCTAACAAAGAAGCCGGGCGGTGGTGGCGCACGCCTGTAATCCCAGCACTTGGGAGGCAGAGGCAGGTGGATTTCTGAGTTCGAGGCCAGCCTGGTCTACAAAGTGAGTTCCAGGACAGCCAGGGCTATACAGAGAAACCCTGTCTCAAAAAAAAAAAAAAAAAATCCTAACAAAGCTTCCGGGTTGGAGAAAGAATGATATCATCAGAGAGAAGGAGGGAAGCACATGGTCGTGTTTTACAAGAGATAGCGGAGGCTGGAGAGAACCAAGGTGCTGCTCCAGCAATAGAGTGTCTGTCGCCGCCGCCACCCCCCATCCTTTAGGAAAACACCATGATTTTATTGCTAAGTCCCATGCATACCTTTTTTAATGTATGAGTGCTTACCTGCATCTCACATGCGTGTGAGTGTGTGTGTGTGTGTGTGTGTGTGTGTGTGTGTACCATGTGCATACCCATGAAGGATTGAAAAGGGTGTCAGATCTCCCAGAACTGGAGTTACAGATGGCTGTGAGACACCATGTAAGTGCTAGGAATTGAAGCAGCACGTGCTCTTAACGACTAAGCCATCTCTCCAACTCACACATTCTTGTTCAAAAAGATTTCCTACAAGGTATTTGATCAGTAGGGTCTTACTGTCATATTTTGGGAGGTAAATGAGAGGATTGGCAATAGTTCGAGCTTGGGGCTCTGTGAGCTCCCATTAGCTAACAGGTCAAAAGCAGGGAAACATTCCTGGGACTGGGGGCTTGACCTGCTAACGTGTGGTGTCCAGTTGGGGTTCCGCCCTCCAGCCCCTCTGTTGCCCGTACGTTTCTTATTAACATTTAACATAGCATTTGAACTTGCTTACACTTGTTTCCAATGATTCATAAGCAGCCATTATTTACAGTCTCTGGCTGTAGAGGTACAGAGGACCTCATGGACATGGCACTGAAGGCCTGTGTAAGGAAGGCAGGGGCGTATTTTCTGGTTGGCATGGAGTTAGGCCAGTCCCACTTTCTACTGTTCTTAGCCTGCGGGATCTGATGCCATCTGCAGGTAAAATTGGACTGAATTAGAGGACACTGGTTTGCCGAAGGACTGATTTGTCAGGTAAAGAAAACCAACGCCTCGCATACACTGCCGGTGCTCTAGGTGCCTGAAGTGTTTCTCTTTGCTATGTGAGTCGGTCACTGTCTCCGGAGAGGATTGCTTTCGTTTGATTGTGGAGCTGCTCTGCCTGCATCTATGAGCCGAGGGTTTAAGAACGCCTCTGCGCGGAGTTACAGCTCTGGGCTTGCCAGTGCGGTGACCCCAGCTTTGTTAGGTCAGACGGCCTTTGGCCTCTGGTGTTGCAGCTTTAGATAACATCTTGGCAGCTGTCTGGACCCATGAGAGCTTCCAGTGCAAGAGCTTACCGCTGGTCTTCGGGAGTCTCTTGTCTTTAGAGCCTTTTATCTTCTGAAGTCTCCGCTCACCAAAAATGTCTCTCTCCTTTGGCAAAATCCCAGCAGTTCTTGAGAACTTCAGCTCTACAAAGCCTCTGCTCCCAGCTCTTCGCTGGCCTCCTCTGGGGGGCCGCTGGGGGGCTTGGAACCAGCGGTGCCGGGAATCAATTGTCTGTTCTGTTCTTCATGCAACTATCTGCCTGTGATAAAGACAAAAGATGACTAGATGGAATTCTTTCTGTGATTAAAATTAGGTAGTTTATGGGGGGGGGGCTCCCAGACGACTAGAGGAGCATCCTTTATCCCCAACCCAGTCCTTTGCACTGGCTGTCATGGGGGCTTCTTCCTCACTGGGTTGTCACCCGTAGGTGGGGCTATCTGAAGATGCAGTGGATCTGCTCCTCTGAGGGTCTTCTGAAGCTGTCACAATGGCCTAGGAAGAGGCTCCCAAAAGTCTCCAGTCTTAGAGTGGTAGACAAGGCACTGTGTCAGCTCCCCTCAACGGAAAGGAAGCGTCTTTGGGATGTCTGCAACGGGCTGAAGCCTCCTCTCAGTGTCGCTGACCAACCTCTGATCTCCCCCGGGTAGCTACAAGGGCTTTTAAAACTGTCAGCGATTGCCTCGACAACAGCCGGATAAATAACTAAGGCGACTTGACTGTCAGCTCCCACTGCCTCTGTGGGAACGGCCGCAGGCCCTTCCGCAGCAGAGGCAATGCCACGCACAGTATCAGCGGGCTCGAGATCTGTGGAGATGATGGCCGTGGTTCCTGACCGGCCTTTCCTCTCTGTGGCCTGGGAGCGGTGTTTGGCTCTGGCCTTGCCAACTGTTGCTTCAGCGGGCCCTGGGGACGGTCTGACAGCTGCCAATCAAGTGTCCCACTTACCCCACCAGAGAGATTTCATCTTTTAAAATAGGGGGAAATGTATTCGGGGTGCTTGTGACAAAGATCTGACCCACACTTAAAGGTTCCTTCTCATCATTTTTTTTTTCCTGACAACTTTGAATCTTTAGCCCAATAACCTTAGGGAGGGGGAAGGGCTCTTTTTTTTGGGGGGGGGGAAGGGCTCTTGATCTCGGTTGTCACTCTCCCTTCTCTAGCTTTCCGGAATATGGAGTTGATGTCTGTGATCACCCTACCACACGACAGCACCCAGGGCGTCCCTCTGCTGTCTGTCTGGAACTCGGCGCTGAGCCGTCAGCGGCCCACATTTCCCTCACTCTCCTTTGCATTACTGAGTCATATCAGGAACACTCAAGAAAAACAAGAGTTCAAGTCGCCGACTTCCTAGAAACCAGACGACATTGTACTCATCTCCAAACTTGCTTTTGAACAGACCTGGGCTTTTGCTCTGCTTTATACACACACACACACACACACACACACACACACACACACACACACACATTTTTTTCTTTCCTCAGAATTGCACCTGAACAAGAACACAAAGCAAATGCAACAACAAGCATTTCCTTCCTCTGCTCGCCAAGGCCTCCCTACCCCTGCCTCCCCACAAACCATCTGCAGGATCCTTCAAAAGTAAAAAGATTTTTTTTTGTTTGTTTGTTTTGTTTTATTTTTTCGAGACAGGGTTTCTCTGTATAGCCCTGGCTGTCCTGGAACTCACTCTGTAGACCAGGCTGGCCTCAAACTCAGAAATCCGCCTGCCTCTGCCTCCCAGAATGCTGGGATTACAGGCGTGCGCCACCACCTCCTGGTGAAAAGTTCTTTACTGAGATAAAGACAGTAAAAGTCTGGGGGCCTCAGCCCGGGGAGCCCCAGGCAAACAAGGACAGTATGAATGGCACCCAGAGTCCATCTTTGACTCAATTAGGCGAAATCAATCTTGTCACTGAGTTTCCAAGGAAATTCAATTAGAGGTCAAGTGTAGGAAGCCGGCTAACGGTGGCTTAAGCGGCGGGCGTGACAGCCGGTCGATAGCCGCCTGGAGATGAGCTGGACTTCAGAGTCCCTGAGTCTGAGCGGGAAGCAGGAGTGGTCCTCGAGGAAGAGGCTCCCCAAGGCAGGAGCTGATCTCCCAGGGTCCAAGCCCAGAACAGACTGCGAAGGACCCACGCCGCTCAGTTACGGTTATGGTGGGTGAGTCACAGGGCCTGGGAAGGGCTGTCCGGACCCAGGAGGGAGCCGGCACCTGGAGTGCAGTCCGCGTGGGCAGAAGAAGGCTTTGTGCCCAGTCACACACAGTGGGGCTAGGACAAAAGTCTTAACACTTGAAGAGAAAGGGCGTGGCTGGGAGGCGCTTTCTCTGTTAAACTTGGAGTCATTCCCCCTCTAGTGGTCACGCAGATCTTTACAAAGGCATGTTTGTTAAGTTAAGACAAATCCAAGCCAAAACAACAATAAAAAACAAAAAACACCATCCCCCCCAACCAACCAACCAATCAACCAAACCAAAAACCCAGAAACTAAGTAAAATGACTAAATCCAGTACATTAAAAAAAGCCTTTGCCTGGACATGACAGTGCACACCTTTAATCCAGCGTTCAGAGGCAGGAGGAACTCTGAGTTATCGAGGTCAGCTTGGGCAACATAGAGAGACCCTGTTGTTGTTAATAAGGGGGCTGGAGAGGTGGCTCAGCGGTTAAGAGCACTGACTGCTCCAGAGGTTCTGAGTTCAAATCCCAGCAACCACGTGGTGGCTCATAGCCATCTCCAATGGGATCTGATGCCCTCTTCTGGTATGTCTGAAGACAGCTACAGTGTACTCGTATATATTAAATAAATATTTTCTAAAAAATAATACTGGCCAGGGAGACGGTTCAGTGGGTAAGGACACGCCCAATGACCTGAATTGGATCCCTAGGATTCACACTTAGAAGAAGGGATCTAGACACAGACAGACAGACAGACAGACAGGCACGCACACAGAGACAGACAAGTATACAGACAGACACACATACACAAAGACACACATGCACACACACGGTGAGGGAGGAGATAAATACTAAAGAGCTTTTAAACACATGAACAGAAGTGAAATACAAACTCAGAAAGAAATCTAAGATAAAACAGTAATGCCATTTTTTTCCTGGCAAAGATCCCCAGATCCAAGGTTGGACATCGTCCTCTGATGGTAATTTGAGAACCTGATAAGCTTGCATTTCCCCCTTGACAGCACAAGGACATCCTGTAAGGTATGTGCATATCCATGCAGAATGACAGAAAACCGTCCCTGAGACGCTCACAGCCACACTGAGAGCAACCCGAGTGCCCGATCCTGGGAGACTGCCTGTGTGTAAGTCACATGGTGGACTAAATATAATACAAAGTGTGGGGTGGGGGAGGAGGAAGAATTCTGTGTACTGATTCGAGTCGGCCATTACTGAGTAATGCAGGTGTGGAAGGAGAGAGGATGTGGTGCCTCTTCAACCGAAAGGAGGAGGCGGAACACGCGTCTGGGGGAAATGTCTCCTTTACTGGAAGACGAGAGAGAAGACGAGAGGAATTGTTGTTCCATGACGTCCTTTTATAACACTGTGATTCTTAAAGGCACACATCTATTTTTTTTTTAATCTTTAAAATTTCCTGAGACAGAGAGATGGTCTGCAGGGTAGTGGGTACCATCCCAAGGCTGTTTTGGGGCCAGTCACAGCTGCCAGTCTGACAGTGCCAGAGCATAACCAATACGTCTAAACCCACTTCAAAAAGGGAAGTCGGGCAGATTTGTAAAGGAATGGGAAAAGAGAAAATGTGTGGTGTGTATATCAAAGACATTACCTGGTCAATGGGAAACAGGCCAGGTATTAAAGGCCACTTGCCTTCAATCCCAGAACTCCAGAGACCAGTGCAGGAGGATCATAAATTTGAGACTAGCCTAGGCTACATAGTGAGTTCCAGACCAGCCTTGACTAGCTCTAAAGACTGTTTGAACAACAATCACCCCTCAAATGACATGTGTTGGTGGGATCATAATATTGTATTATTAAATTTTAGTTATTTGTGTGTACCATGGTGTGTATATACATGAATGTGCATGTGTGTGTGTGTGTGTGTGTGTGTGTGTGTGTGTGTGTGTGGTGTAGGTTAGAGGACAGCTCAAGGGAGATGGCTCTTTCTGTCCAATCCCCCACTTGGGTTCCAGTAATCTAACTCAGCTCAGTCAGACCTGACAGCGAGTGCCAGTAGATACCTCTGCAGGCTGAGCCTCGCCACCGTGCCCATAATGTTCCTACGCTTTCGCTTCCGAGACGGGAAGGGCAGTGGGAATCCTCGTTGCTTCACCAACTTCATGGTACTCCACATAAAACGTGCTCAACATGTTTGTCTTTGAAGGAATTTCCCTCTACCGGGTACATTAATTTTAAGATGGAAGTCAGAGGGTGAACATTCTGAGAAACGTCACCTTGGATTGTCTGAGGCTCAACACTCCCATATCCTAATAAAGAACCGCAAAGTCGTTCTGACTGGGGTCCAAGGCTATATGTGCACGATTGGCTGAAGTAGTGGGGGAAGGGATGGGGATGGCATCTCCTTAGCTTGGAAATGTGTGCGATGTCTCTGAACCTTGCTGCCGAGTCCTGGCGGGCAGGGCTCAGCTCAGAGGGTGTGGGGACATGACAGGGATTAACATTCAGCTGAAGCCTGCAATGTTTGGACAGATCTGACCTGAGATAGCTCTGTCCACCTTGCCGAGAGTTCTAGGGTTGGGCATCTTGACTGAGGAGGTGTCCACAGCCTTGCATGTGTACCTCTCAATATGATTGATACCTCCCAATACTGATTGATCATCTCAAGCATCAATAAAACTTCTGAAGCCTATGCAGGCTGTATAAACCGAATCAGCGTGGATTACTTGGTGGACGGAAGGGACTAGCCCTTTAGTTAATGCTGGCTTAGACGTGTGCTGGGTTGGACAGTCGCTATGTGGAGGGTAGCCATGACCTTCTGACATGGCCACTGGGGTCTTGGAACAGACTTTACATTTGTGAGACACTGATGAAAAGCTTGGGTGTACATACATGAGTAGGAGAGATGGTATCACAGAAAGAAGGGACATGTGAGGGTCATCAGCTGTTCCCCTGAGGACTCAGAGTAAGGGACAATAACATGTGGTTACTATTATTATTATTATTATTAAATTGGGGGGGTGCGGATCAGGTATGATGGTGCATGTCTTTAATCCTAGCCCTTGGGAGGAAGCAGAGGCAGGTGGAGACTCTGTGAGTTCAAGGCCAGCCTGGTCTATATAGTGAGTTCCAGAATGATCAAAGCATGTCTTAAAAAATAATTTTAAAAATAAATGTTAATGTTTGGGTATTTTGTCCGGATGTATGTCTGTCCACCACATGCATGCCTGCTGCCTGTAAAGACCAGATAAAGGTGTCAGGCCCCTTGGAACTGGAGTTCCAGACAATTGCGACCCACCATCTGGGTGCCAGGAACCAAACCCTGGTCCCCAGGAAGAGCAGCAAGTGCTTTAGGCACCGAGCCATCTCTCCCTGACTGAAGGGATGCGGCCACATCGTGCTGAGATCACTCCTGCTTCTCTGGACGGAGGAGAGAGAGGTCAATAGGGGTCAAATATATCCCAGCCTCCCCTCCAATCCACCATTCTCCTGCCTCCACCTTCCAAGCGTTAGGATTGTAGGTGAGCACACCGTGCCTGGTGTATGCAGTCAAGATGCCCCACGAGTGGGACGGGAATGGAGCTGCCCAGGCTAGACCAGGCTAGACCAGGACAGTTGCAGAGCCGTCAGATAACAAACGGCCGTTGCTTTAAGGCACCAGATAGCAGAGTCTTATGTTTCCTAGCAACAAGCACACAAATTCCTGACATTTTCAGTTCGTGATGCTCCTGGAATCCTTCAGGGTTCATCGTTCACCCCGTGACTCTGCTGGGACTTGGGTTTCTGTGCCCTGCCAGGTCAAGGGTCATCCACTCCTCACCCACTCCCCCTACTTCCAGAATGCTCACCTAAGGGTTTATGCCTTCTACATTTCTTTCTTTCTTTCTTTCTTTCTTTCTTTCTTTCTTTCTTTCTTTCTTTCTTTCTTTCCTTCCTTCCTTCCTTCCTCCTTCCTTCCTTCCTTCTTTCTTTCCTTCTTTCCTTCCTTCCTTCCTTCCTTCTTTCCTTCCTTCCTTCCTTCCTCCTTCCTTCCTTTTATATGTAAGGGTATTTTGTCTGCATGCGGATATGTGTAAAACATGTGTTCCCAGTGCTGCAGAGACCAGAAGAGGGTCTTCCCTGGGTTCCCTGGGACTGGAGTCACAGACGAGTGTGAGCTGCCACGTGGGTGCAATGAGTCAAACCCGGAGTCTTGGGAGAGCGGCAGCCAGTGCTCTTCACCGGGCGGGGTCTGTCGGGCTCTGGGTTTATGCCTTTGACAATCCCTCTGTTGTAATCTGAGGGGGAGCCGAGAGACGCTCGCTTGTGTAACTGGAAGTTTCTTCCTCTCTCTCTCTTTCTCCCCCCGCTTCCCCGTACCCCCAACAAGGTCTCACCGTGTAGCTCGAACTAACCGGGATAGCCTTGAACGCACAGAGATCCTCTTCCTCTGCCTCCCAGGCGCCGGGATTAGAGGCGTGCGCCACGCTACCTAGGCTGACTTCTGAGTTCTTAACCGTTTTCCGAACACCCTCATCCTCGACTCTGTGACGTCCAGAGCTGGAGTCTGAGCATGTCCCCTCCTTGCTCTTTGAGGGACTCACCATTTCGCTCTCCCACCAGGCCCCCATCCCTGAGGTCTGCCACCGTGCCTTGAGCAACAAGGACAGCCCTACCCCACCAGGGTTTGAGCCTTTTCTTCTTGTGACAGCGGCATCCACAACCCCCAGCCATCCTTTGGCTTTGGCTAGCCTTCTCCTTCAGCAGGCACGCCAGCGTCCCCTCGGCCACAGGCCAAACCCTGACTGTGTCACCTCCCAGTGCCACGACTCCAAAGTCACCGATGCAGACTGCCCATTCGTCACCGTGCGAGGAAGGAGTCTCCCTGGGTGTGAAGCTGATCCTGAGTCCTGGGGGGGGGTCCACGAAGCCCCCTGCGTGTCTTGGGTCTCTCCCACCCTCTCCTTTCAGCCTGCTTCCTGAGGGCCATGCTGTCCCTCCCACGCGGCCCCGGCAGCAGAGCAGGGTTTATGTGCATCTCTCAGTTCTTGTCTCCTGGGTCACCTTGGCTCCACCGTTAGTTAGCTCTATGTAGCTCAGGCTAACCCATCACACTGCTTGGTGACAGAGTTAGGTTCCAAGGTGGATCCTTGACCAAAATAGACCAATTTCTATCGTGGTGGGTCGTGCATGCAATTCCTGGGCATGTGCGGGAGTTGAGGTAAGGTTACGGAGATTTCAAGGGTACATTCTACATCAAAAGCTGAATTTTAGATTTTTGTCAACACCTCTGGGCAAGTAGAGCTATTTTTTTGAGAATTTATTTATTATTATATATAAGTACACTGTAGCTGTCTTCAGACACACCAGAAGAGGGCGTCAGATTCATTACAGATGGTTGTGAGGCACCATGTGGGTGCTGGGATTTGAACTCAGGACCTCTGGAAGAGCAGTCAGTGCTCTTAACCGCTGAGCCATCTCTCCAGCCCCAAGCAGGGCTATTTTAATTTGTCTGGGAGGCCGAGAGGCTAGAGCTTTGAAGCCACAGCACCACTATGAAAGGAGTCTCCTCTGCGCACTTCCAGACCCACCTGCTAGGCAAGGCGTGCCCACCAATGCCATAGTGGCACGATTGTCATGGGGTAATGCCCCGTGTCCTGAGAGGATCTGAGGTCTGCCCCACAAGAGGGCATTCGTACTTGGTACTGTGGACCTGGTTCAAAGTTCGTAGCTGGAGAGGTCCTAGGCCCTCAGCGTGAATGCACTACTTCTGTTTTGCTAAGTATTGTCAAACCACCTCCTAAATATTTGTGTTTATACTCATAGGCCCGGGCTGCTCTTAGCCTTGCCAAAGAAGGCTCTTTTCTCAGTGAATGGTGCTTACTGCAGATTCACAGCCGGTCAAATGCTGAGTGCTGAGTGCTCGGTTCTCAACAGGACATTCGAATGGCCCCTGCCAAGGCTGGAGGACATCACAGGAGAGGAAAGCAGAAAGAAGGCAGGAGCCAGAGGATGGGGAGGGAAGCTGGGAAGTGCTGTTCTGGGCGTGAGATGGCCACTGTACTCAGGAGCACTTGGGCTACACAAGACTGGACCTGTCAGCGGGATGGGGAAGGGCGCCCCCTATTGGCAGCTAATGCCGCTGCGGGGAAGGGAGTCCTTATCTTGCTTGGTGATGCAGCCGCTAGTGAGGTCTGTGTACTTATGCAGGTGGCCCTGGGTAAACATACTGGGCCACAAAAGAAAGCTAAAACAGAGAGTGATGGAAGGGGACTTGTGGGGAGGACTGGGGTAGGAGGGAGCTAAGAGAGAGTGCATCAGTGGATGCGTGTGACCAGAATGTGTTATATATTTGTGTGAAACTGTCAGAAAAATAAAATTAAAAAACAGGTAAGCTTCGTGGTCAACAAAGCCAGTTACAGGGGAAGAGTCAAACCCAATAACCCCAGAGCTGTCTGCCTGGAACCAGACCCACCTACAGTTCAGGCTCACTGCCCTTCTCAGGAAGCTCTTCTGCCTTCACTAAATCATCTGTCCAGAGAATCATGGTCTAAAGTGGCCCAAGAAAGATACAAAGTAACAATTCTCTAAAAACAAAACAAAACAAAACCATAAAACTAACCCAACCCAAAACAAAAGAAAAATATAAATAAATAAAACGTTAAACATGGTCTACAGCTCCCTCTGGTGGACAATATTGTTTTTTCAGACTCTAGATACCAGTCCTTTATTTCACTCCGCCCTGAGGCCTAGAAGTCTGCATACAGTACATCTAGTCAATCTAAAACATCTTTCTTGATTCAAAAGCATGCAGTTGCTTCTATTTATAGTTCTGATCACATCGCATCCCCACAATTCTTTGTGGTTTGAAAGTACAATTCCATAGAAAACATGTCCTCATGGTGCTGTTAATTGAGAATGGTCTAGAACCTCAGGAATCAATTGTCATAACTATCCAAAAAGATAAGAAACGGAATAGAACCGACACTGAAAATGTAAGGCAGTCGAATATTACAATGAAACCGCAACAAACATGATCACTTCTAGTAAACCCAAAACTGGGGGAAAATACATCAGGAGGAAGGAGGAAGAGCCAAGCTGTCCCAGGCTGGTCTCAAGGGCGGATCCCGGGAGGCAGGTGGGCCTAAGGGTCAGGGCAGCAGAGTGTCTGCGTTGTAGGATCCTAGGAGGCAGATCTGTGCAGATCTGTTATCTATGGTCTGACCCTGTATCGCTAAGCCAGAAAAGGAAGCTTGCTGAAAAGCCCAAAGAGGCAGGTGCAGCCCTCAGCAAATCCCAGCCGCCTCTGCCGTCCTCTGGGCGCCAAGCACTACTCTGATGTCTGCTCCCACTAGGGGAGCTGAGCCCCGGAGAGAGCGATACAGCCTTACTACTGTCTCTACAGAACCGTGGGCAAAGGAACCCTGGGTACATGTGGTCTCTACAGACTGCTCAAGCCCGAGGCATCAGAGCCTTACCCCTGGGGATGCCCTCAGTGGCTGATCTGCAAGGGAATGGGCTCCCGCGATCTCATACAGTCTGGGCTCTCCTCCGCACTGAGGGAAGAAGACAGCCAATGCAGGAAGCTAAAGATGATCTGTGGACACGTTCAGGGGATCCACACCGTCTCCAGCGCCTCAGCTTACACCTCCTCTCCCAAGCCCGTCAGAACCGAACCATCCGTCCTGGAAACCGTGGGTAAGGCAGAGCAGTCACCGCGTCTAGCAAAGGGATTTGCCCCTTCCTGTACGTACTATTAACGGCGGAAACTTGGATCGCAGCAAACAGCCTGTAGTAGCAAATGTGTGTCCTCACGGCGGAGCCTCAGTGGAAACGGAGATGGGATTCAGTGTTTGTAACAACACGGAGGTATGCTGGTGGGAAAGCCAGAGGAGGGCAGCTCCTTTTACATAGGGTACCCAGAACAGGCCAACTCCTAGAAAAGAGAGCAGTCAGACTAGGAGGGAGACAGAGCCACTGTTGACTAGGCCCAGTTTTCTTGGAGATGATGTCTACAGTGACAGCGATCACACAAAAATGTCACTTGCTTAATTGCCTTTGAACTGGACATTTACAAACGGTAAAATGGAAAATTTTACATCATATATATATATATATATATATATATATATATATTCATTTGCTGAAGAAAAAGAAGCAACCAGAGAATAAAAAATTCTTGGAAATTTAGAACATGATGGCAAAAAAGGAAAACTCAGTAGGAGCAGGGAATCCTGGGAAGGGCTTTAAAACCATGACTCAGAAAGGCAGCCAGGGAAAAAAAACCCGAGGACTCTATTTGGATTCATAATTATTTCCATCTTTAGTCAGTTCTATTTCCAAACAATTCTGTGGTCTCTTAAAAAAAAAAAAAGGACAAAAAGAAAAACTCAAAAGTACAGTGTTTATTCCACAATGTAGAAAACCGTCCTTGGGCTGTAGCGATGGATGTTTCCGTGGGTGACGGCAGCTGTCGCACAAGCCTGCCCATCTGAGTTTGATCCCAGGAGTGTTCGGGAAGGCGGGAGACAGCTCACTCCACAAGGTTGTCCCCCTGACCGCCACATGTGTGAGCACACACACACACACACACACACACACACACGTTATTATAATAACGAATTATTAATAATAACAATATAATAAAACATCTTCTACGTCACTCCTCCAGGTGAAGGCAAGCAGGGGACCTTAACAGAAATAGGGGCGACACCTAGGGGAGGTGCCACACGAAGGGAGAGCTTGGCTTTTTCTTAAATGGGGGTAGGGGGTGCGTGTGGCTGCTCATGAACGCCAGAGGAGGACAGATCCCTTGGGGCTGGGTCTCAGGTGACAGCTGACAGCCGTCTGTGGTGCCGGGAGCCACTCCTGCCCTGTGCAGGGTCAGGGAGTGTGGAGCGGATGTCTCGCTACTGTTCCCCTGCACGCTGCCCATTTATGCTAGAGCTCACATAGCCCAGGCTGGCCTGAAACTCACCAGAATCCTTCTGCCTCAGCTTCCCAAGTTATGGAATGACAGTCACGAGACACCAGACCCAGCAAGAGCATGGCTTTTTTTTTTAATGAAGCACAATTGGAGTTATTGTTTTTAGTGAGGCAGGATAGGGGTTTAATAAAAAGTTTAATATACATGTTGCTAGAACACCTTCCAAGAAGGAGCCATAAACAATATTTATCACTCCTCCCCAAGGTCCCAGTGACAAACTGAGGCCTGAGGCCATCAAAGTTTACTCTGTAGAGCCAGTGAGGGTTTTTTGTGCTTCCTTACAGAGCGCAGGTGAGGAGTTACTTGCTAGTGCTGGGAACTGAGCCTGGGTCGTCTGTAAGAACAGCCAGCAAGCACTCTAAGCTGCTCAGCCCTCCCTCCAGCCCCGCTTTCTCTCTCTTTCTCTCTCTTTCTCTCTCTCTCTCTCTCTCTCTCTCTCTCTCTCTTTCTCTCTCTCTCTCTCTCTCTCTCTCTCTCTCTCTCTCTTTTGGTTTTTTTCGAGACAGGGTTTCTCTGTGTAGTCCTGGCTGTCCTGGAACTCACTCTGTAGACCAGGCTGGCCTCGAACTCAGAAATCCGAGTGCTGGGATTACAGGCACGCGCGACACCATGCCCAGCTCCCCGCTTTCTCTCTTAACCGGCATGCACAGAGGGGTGACTGCGCCTCCTCCAACAGTCTGCACCCGAAAAGCCTTTCCTAGCATAGATGAGGACTTCCTGGAAGCTGACAGGCGGAGCCCTCCTCGATACCCCACCTTCCCCATGTACTCTACAGGCTAGAGGGCTGAGGGCTAGAGGCTAGGCCCTTCCTAAGGCCAGGGGCATTAGGGCATACGACGGGCATTAGGGCATACGACAGGCGGTAGGGAGCAGCTAGCTGGCTCTCATGACCCTCCCTGTCCCTCTAGGAGGTGTAAGCAGTCAAAGGTCCAGCTGGGGTAATCCTTCCACAAAGGGGCACAGCTGAAGTACTCAAGTCAGTGGTTCCCTGGCTCTGAGGACAGTGGCTCACAGTAATAGGCTTAAGTGTGCTGGTTAAGAGAGAAAGGGGGCTGAGCGGCTTAGAGTGCTGGCTGTTCTTCCAGAGGACCCGGGTTCAGTTCCCAGCACTAGCAAGTCAGCTCACTATTGTCCAACTCCAGTCCTGAAGGGTTCGATGCCTCTTCTGGCCTCTGTGGGCACCAGGCTCCTCTGGCCTCTGTGGGTCTGAGGCAGGTAGTACAGAGATAAACATGCAGACAAACCATATAGAGACATACAAAATACATTTTGCTGGGCAGGGGTGATACATGCCTTTAATAGCAAACATGTAGACAAAACATAAAAAAACATATAAAAAATAAATAAATTTCACTGGGTGGTGGTGGTGCATGTCTTTAATCCCAACACTTGGGAGGCAAAGGCAGGAAGATTTCAGTGAGTTGGAGGCCAGCCTGGTCTAGAGAATGAGTTCTAGGACAGACAGGGCTTCACAAAGAAATTCTGTCTCAAAAAACCCCAATAATTAATTAATTAATTAATTAATTAATTTTTTGAGACAAGTTCTCTCTATTTTGAAACTCCAGCTGTCCTGGAACTTACTATGTAGACTAAAAAACGAGGAGCAAGAGAGAAAGGTCCTGGGGGTATGAGTGTGGGTTTCTAGATGAATCTCCAAGAGTTTTACTATTTTTGTTGTTGTTGTTGTTTATTTTTATTATTTTTAAGTGTGTGTGTGTGTGTGTGTGTGTGTGTGTGTGCATGCCCGAGCGACAAGTGTGAGTTCAGGAGCCCGTGGTGTTCAGAAGAGTGTGTCAGATTTCCTGAGGCTAGAGAGCTAAAGGTGTTTGTCAGCCACCAGACATGTGTGCTGGAGACCAATCTCAGGTCCCCTTCAAGAGTCAGTACATGCTCTTAACTCTAGAAAACCACGCGTCACCATGATAGAAAGCTATCCCGGGGAGAGAAGGAGACAGAAGAGATACCAGGCACATGGCTGTTCACCCTGCTCGGTTTGGAACTGGGGACTTCTGTCTGGTGGAAACATCCAGATGTGTATGTCAGCTTGTGGGCGTGAGCAAACCATCTGCAGGATCGAGCCAGAAGTGTATCAGGGAGCTGTGTCCCATAGGGATTAGGACAAGAGCAGAGGTGGGGGAGGGGCCATGTGTGCCACCTCAGGTCAGGGACTGGATGAGGTTAGAACAGGCACTGGCACCGTCCCTGCTGTGCTCAGATGCTAGGATGGGAAAAGCAAGGGGAAGATAAGGGGGGGGTCCTGTGGAGAAGGGGAGCTTTAAAACGAGGGCATGTTTACTCCAAGGACACAGCTCCTCTGGGGGAGGAGACAGGACCTCCAGTAACTCTCAAGCTGTCCTTTCGCCCCTGCCAATGGGGAGAAGGGAAAAAGAGATTGGTCACAGGAATTAAGAGTCTACACATCAAGGACATCTGGCGTGCGGTGTACATTTACAGCTCAGCTCGGTAAACACGGATCAGAAGGACGCGTTGGATCGTGGGGTGAGAGACAAGGGTGGGAAGGCAGCCAGAACCACGTGGCTGAGTCTTAACTGCGGATGCTGCATGTTTGAAAACTTAATGCAACGAGTAAGAGAGAGACTTAGTCCCTGGTGCTCCGGGGCCAGCATGATGGTTCAGAGCGTTGACGCACTTGCCGCCAAGTCTGAGGACGCGAGTTTGATCCCCAAGACCCACACATGGTGGGAGGAGAGAACCGACTCCTGCGGGTTGTCCTCTGACTCCCGCTGCAGGCAGCCACGAACACACCCAGAAGGGAATGTAAAAATAGATCCCTCTAAAAGTCTAGAGCCATCTGGGTAAGGTTGCTTACGCCTATAATCCTCAACACTTGGGCAGCTGAGGCAGGAGAATTGCAAGTTTGAGTCTGGGCTATATAATGAATTTTAGTCCATCCAGGGCTGCAGTGGGAGACCTAGTCTCAAAGACTAAAATAATTATTAAAAGAATAAAATAAAGGCTGGAGAGATGGCTCAGCGGTTAAGAGCACTGACTGCTCTTTCAGAGGTCCTGGGTTCAATTCCCAGCAACCACATGGTAGTTCACAACCATCTGTGATGGGATCAGATGCCCTCTTCTGGTGTGTCTGAAGACAGTGACAGTGTACTCATATACATGAAATAAATAAGTGGAAAAAAAAGAATAAAATATAATATTCTGGCTGAAAAGATTTCAACTGAGACTCGCTAACCTGGGGTTATTGATAGCTTATAAATTTTACCTTAATCATTTTTTAAAAGATTTATTTTATTATTTATATGAGTACACTATAGCTTTCTTCAGACACACCAGAAGAGGGCATCAGATCTCATTACAGATGACTGTGAGCCACCATGTGGTTGCTGGGATTTGAACTCAGGACCTCTGGAAGAACAGTCAGTGCTCTTAACCACCGAGCCATCTCTCCAGCCCCTTAATCATTTTTTTTTTAAGGAAAATCTTGTAGTGTGTGCTCTCTCCCCTGACCCCTTCTCTCCATCGGTCTGTCAATCTGGGCACCTGCTGCCGTGGGCTCCCCCTCAGCACGGCGGCCTCACGCTATCCACTGTGTGCGGAGATTTACTCCAGCCCGTGGAGCCCAGAACATCATTTCTGCCATTACCACAGCCCACCTAGACTCCAAAGCAGGGGCCGTGGGTACTCAAAGGGAAGTGCCAAACCCACGTGTGGGATGCGGGGAATGGTGCGGTGGCCGGCGTGAGAACATCCAGCCATCCACAGCTCGCCTTCCGGTCACAAAATTCACGTTCCTCCCACATAAAAATACAAGTCTCATCCCACCCTGGCGTCGCTCGGGAGTCTAGGATTTCAGCAGCCAAATCAGGCCCAGATGAGAACGAGGCTTCACACATGAGGCTCACCAACTTTTCAAAACTCTGGAGTGTCTGTTCTCAATTAAAAACGGGATCTAGGGCTGCAAGACGACCCCGTGGGTAGAAAGACAAGAGCCATCAATTTCGATCACCAGAGGAGAGAAGCCCTGGCTTCCGTGAGTGCCATATTGCCTCCTCTCAGATAAATAAAGGAACACAACCAAATCATTTTAAGTGAGATCTGCCCAACCTGTGGCGAGGTCAAGAGCTCGCTCTGAAATTCCAGTATCATCTTTACAGCCAACATACCTCAAATAGCTTCTGCGTTCCTGGGACTGCGTGGGTATGGATCTGGACAACGGAGAAAGATGCAGCATCTGGCTGTCTCCAGGACTTGGATATCCCCAAAGGCGGAGCCTCCCATGGCAGGCTTCGTTCAACTTTCTTTGTTATTATCTATACACAGCGTTCTGCTTGCATGTATGCCTGCTGGCCAGGAGAGGGCGCCAGATCTCATTGTAGACGGTTGTGTTGGTTGCTGAGAATTAAATTTAGGACCGCTGAGCCCCTTCAACTTTCCACCTTAGAAAGTCTACAACGGTGCTTGGATTTGCCATTATTTAAGCTATTTATGTTATAGGAAATTGAAGTGTCGAGAGCAAACGCTCTTAAACTGGACACAGTTGAGAAAAGGCTATGAGGTATGAAGGTGCGCATGCCTCTATTCCCAGAGCCTGCAGGGGCATAGGCCAGTGGAACTCTGTTGAGTTGGGAGCCATCTTGTTTTTACAGGGAGTTTCAGACCAGTGAGGCTGCACAGTGAGGTCCTGCCTCAAACCGTGGAGGAGGGCACGGGAGAGATGGCTCAGTGGTTGAGAGCACTGGCTACTTTTCCGGAGGACCTGGGTTTGATTCCCAGAACCCACAAAGCAGCTCACAGCCCCCTTTGACTGTAGCTTCAGGCGATCCAGTGTCCTCTTCTGGCTTCCAGAGGCACCTGCACACACTATACACACACACACACACACACACACACACACACACACAATCATAAACAAATAAAAAATATAGTAGTGTTTTAGTTACATTCTGTTGCTGTGATACAAACACTCCAACTATAGCAACTTGGAGGAAAACTGTTTATTGAACTTATATTTTCAGAGAAGGCCAGCAGGGATATGGAAGAAGGCTGCTCGCTGGCTCTCTGGCGCTCTGGCCTGCTGGCATCCTGGCCCGCTGGCATCCTGGCCCGCTGGCCCGCTGGCTCCATCTCTAAACCATGCTTAGTTTTCTTGTGCAGCCCAGGACCACTTACCCAGAAAATGGAGCTGTCCATAGTGGGCTGGACCTCCCCTACATTAATTAAGACAACCAAGAAATCAAGATAATCTCTCACAAACACACCCCCAGACGAACCTGATAAAGACATTTACTCACCAGGTCGTGGTGGCATCAGCAGAGGTGGTGGTGCACACCGTTAGTCCCAGCACGCCGGAGGCAGAGGCAGCCAGGTCTCAGAGTTCCAGGTGGGTCTGGTCTACAGAGTGAATTTCAGAACAGACAGAACTACACAGAGAAACCCTGTCTCGAAAATAAAACAAAGGAAGATAATTCCTCAACTGAGTCTCCTTTTTCAGTGATCCAATGATGTTCAGCTGGATTCGAGGCCCGCCCCATGGGGGGTTATTCAAACTTGGTACAAAACACAAGTTCGAAAGGCCAAGACTAGGAGGTCGAGGCTCTCACGGGAGAAACTTTACCAATGATTTACTGATTGGTCATGTTGTCAAACCGCCTTCCAAATATCCGTGTTTATACCCATAGGTTTGTTCTCTCTCTCTCTCTCTCTCTCTCTCTCTCTCTCTCTCTCTCTTTTTGGTTTTGCGAGACAGGGTTTCTCTGTGTAGTCCTGGCTGTCCTGGAACTCACTCTGTAGACCAGGCTGGCCTCAAACTCAGAAATCCGCCTGCCTCTGCCTCCCAAGTGCTGGGATTACAGGTGTGCGCCACCACGCCCGGCGATTTGTGCTCTCTTAACCTTGGCCACCGAAGCCTCAGGGACGGCAGTGCAGACTCATGACTGCTCAGGGGGCTGAGCACTGATGTACGTGGTGCCATAAACGGGACATCAGTGTCAACCCCAACCCCCGAGGTCAGAGGTCAGGGAACACCTCAAGTGAAGAAACAGAAAGAATCCGAGGTCCAGAGGATGTGTGTGTGTGTGTGTGGGTGCTTTGAAGTGCTCCCCTTCTGACGTGACGGCCATTATACGGTTTCCTGATCAAGTCAGCCTAAATTCCATCATGGAGGAGGGTGGAAGGGGAAGGGGAGAGGGGGGACTCTCAAGGCCCTGGCTGAGGAGCCAGTTGATGGCTACAGAAGAAGGGAGAGAGCCACACCCATGCTCTAAATGGAACCAGTGAGTTATTTTTAAAGTAACAGACATGAGGTGGGAGGGGAACGTGTTCAGGGGAGGGAAGGAAGGGGAGGGGGAAGGAGAGGGAACGTGGGGGTGGAAATGAATAAGATACATGGAATACAAGTATGGAGTTGTCGATAAATAAAATTATTAATTAAAAATGAATATTTTAATATTTAATATTTTCAAAAGGGACATTTTTTGGAAAAGAGATATAATGAGACAGAGGGAGAGGACAATTGTATTAGCTTACTAAAAGCATTCTTTATATTTCAATGATGAATCAGTATGTTACTGCCTTTTATCAGACAATAACTAATGGAACAGAAGAAAAAAAAACCTCCAGAAATACATGCAGATGCATTCAGGGATGATCTTTATGATGAAAATGAGGGGGAGGTAATTATTCAACAGGAAGATCAGGCACCAGCTGGAAGAAAGCAAAGCCGCCAGCTCACCTGATGCCTCACTCCAGAAAGGGGGGGGGATTA
Organism: Apodemus agrarius; assembly: GCA_964023405.1. Lineage (NCBI taxonomy): Eukaryota > Metazoa > Chordata > Mammalia > Rodentia > Muridae > Apodemus > Apodemus agrarius. The sequence goes on along the minus strand of OZ030015.1, from coordinate 54,187,297 downwards.
GGGAGGTGGGGGGTTGGGGGGCGGGGGGTGGGGATGGGGCGGAGGGGTGCACTCAGGAGGCTGTGGCAGGTGGATCTCCAGGAGTTCAAGGCCAGCCTCAGCTTCAAAGAAAGTTCCAGGACAGCCAGAGTTATATATATAGAGAGACCCTGTCTCAAAAACAAAACAAAACCAATAATAATTAATACTATGATTAGCATTTATGCAGTATTATTTATCATACTCCGTGAAGGAAACACTGGAGAATTCACCTGTAACATCAGCTTCTGTAATAATGACTTAATATCTAGAAGATCTTATTTAACATTCTTAAATAAGAGTGTTAAAAGACTGCATCTAATGTTAGGCATAGTGGTGCACACCTGTAATTCCAGCACTTGGAAGGCAAAGACAGGAAACTCTCTGTGACTTTGAGGCCAGCCTGCTCTACAGAGTTAGTTCCAGGACAGCCAGGACTACATAGTGAGACCTTGTTTTGAAAATGTAATTTCCCTCTCCCCCCCAAAAAAGACTGCATTTATCAACATGGTTAGCAAACATGAACCCAAATGTCAAACAGAAAGTGTATAAACTGATTGTCTTTCCTAAATCCTATCATTATCCCAGTTCTTAGGGTCAAAACACGGGCAGTAGGGCCCAACAAACCAGGCACAGCCACCAGCCCCAGTGTGCCAGTTAGAGAGAAGCACGCGGGAACCAGAGAAAGATTCATTTTATTCTACAATGTGAGACTCAGCCCAAGAGGGGAAGAAAAGACTGGGCTGGAGAGAGAGTTCAGTGGTTCACCAGCGCTTGCAGAGGGGCTGTCTGAGGGGCACAGTTTAGATCGAAGCACCGTGTAACAAGGTGGATAGATAGACGTGTGAAAAAATGTCTGGTCCCACTGTGAGGTGAGCTCACACCTCTTCTGGCCCCTGTGTATAGAGACGTGTGCACCTGCACAGGTGTGCATATACACTCACAGGGACAAGCACACAAACACAAGCAAATAAAATGTTTCAGCTTTTTCTTACATATTTGTGTGTATAGAAGGGTGCACACACACACACACACACACACACACACACACACACACACTGCTGGACTACATCCCAGCCCTGGATTTAATTCCCAGAATCACATTCCGAGGCAGTGAAAAAGTTGTCTGTTTTCTTGTGTATGAGTTTTAATAGCGATTAGCAGTGTTGGAGAGATAGCTCGGTCCGTAGAGCGACTCCTGAACCATTTATATCACACCCTGTGTTGGTGAGGGCTCTACAGAGCGTCAGAACTGATAGAAGGAGCAAATCCATGCAGGGGATATTGGAGTGGCTTACAGGCTGTGGCGCACCAGTCCAAGCACAGAGAATCATTGCTCGTTGTTCTATCCACAAGGCCGGCTATCTCAGCCGGTCTTCAATGTACACTGGAGGACAAGTCTTCCCACTGCAAACGATCTAAATGAGAAAAATCCCTCACACGTGTGCCCAGCGGCTTGGGGCTTAAGTAATTTCAGATAGAATCAAGTTGACAATCAAGATGAGCCAAGGCACATTCCCTTCTCTCAAGGCTCAAGGATTATTGTGAAAGGGACGATAGAGAGAGTGTAAACGCCAGAGACAGCGGATGACAAGAAGACTGTTTTCTAGACACCCCAGGGCAGTTGCATGTATGTGTGACTGTGACAGAATGCACAAGATCTGCACAAGTTCAAACCGTGCAAGATGCCAGCATGGACCGAGGAGGTGACCGTGGTGTCCCGCCCAGCGCCGAGGAGCTATTGAGAAAGGTAGCTGCTGAGAAAGGAAGAGATGGTTTTCTTTTAGTGGATGACCCTGGCTTGGTCTAGCACCTTCCTGTGGATACCCACACGCCTGGCTGTATATGCAGCCTTAGTTTGGACTCCATGGGTTTAAAAGAGTGAATGAGGACACAAAGTTAGGTGGACATGGGGTAGCGGTGACTCCAGGAAGAGATGGAGAAGACTGAATATGGCCAAAATACAATGCATGCAAAAGCTCAGTAAAGCAAAAGGGTTTTAAAGAGAAGACGTACTCTACTTGAGGGATAACACTGGAGACTGGCCTCCGGCTTCCGCACATACACCCCTGAACACATGATCAGCACACACACAGGCTGTTAATGGTAGTCATCTGGCAAGACCTTTTGGTTTTAGTTATAATGTTCCTGAATGCTTTGATTTGCATGAGGAATATACATAGCTTCTGTAGTCAGAAAACATAGAGATAATTTTAAATTACTTACTGATTGTTTGATTAATTGATGCTGAGGTTTTAACCCCTGCAGGGAGCAGAGAAAACCCCAACATCCTGTTGATGAGATCCCAATGCCAGACTCATGGGAACTGGCAAAGCTGTTTCCTGGTTCAGGCTCCTGCAGATCCTTCTGCTGGTCCATGTTGGAAAGTTCTCAGGGTGGACAGGAAGAAGCCACTGCAGTTCCTCTTCCTGGTTGTTTGAAGTCTGTCACTGCCCCTCCACAGAGACCTCTATCAAGACCAGCTAACTCTTCCATGCTTTGTACGCAGTAAACTCACCCAGGCTGTTTTGATGGATGTGCCCTCCATCAGGGTGGGGGCAGCCCCCCTAGCTTCTCTGTAGGAGTATCTGTCATTGTCCCAGTTAGGTTTCTAGGACCGAGGTGTGCATATACAGAACATGGTAGAAGCCAGGGCCTCATGTTTTTTTTTTTGTTGTTGTTGTTTTGTTTTTTTGTTTTTTTTTTTTACTGTTGATCTGTACTTCATGCCTGTGTGTGTGTGTGTGTCTGTGTGTTTGTATGTGTGTGTTTATTTAAATGGTCATGGATATATTTCTCTGTCCCTTCCTCACTATTCTGTAACCACTATAAAGTGTAGTGTAATGGAATCTCCTGGTTTCTACCCTCCTCTACTTTAGCTTCAGTGTTATGTTGTGTTTGTTTGTTTGTTTTCTGTTTTTTTTACTCCAACTGAATCATTCACTTAGTTTTTTGATTCAGTCTCAAGCCATGTTTCTTTGTTTCAAAAGTTGTTTGGGGCTTGGGGGTTATAGATCACTATCAGCATGCTTGCATGTAAAGCCCTGGGATTAATCACTCACACACACACACACACACACACACACACACACACACCACACACACACACACACACACACACAGTTGTTTTGCCTCTTTTAAAGACTAATTTTTTTCTTATCTGCTGCAGCTGTGATTCCACAAATAGAAATGAATTCCTTCTTTGAATTCTTCCGTGACTTTGAGGGACCCAGGAGAGGGGCTGAGAAGCAGGAAGAAAAGACTGTTTCCCTTTCCTTCCATAGAAAGAGAAACCCAGACCTTCTTATGTGCTTCCCTGGGCAGCCGAGGCTATTTATAGTCTTAGGACTTAATTATAATTCTGCCCTCTGGTAACTTGGCTTTAAGCCGTGGCTCCACCCTTCCTACAGGAGGACTGTTTCTGTTTCTGTACACTACACATTGAATGCAAATTGGCAGAGAAGGAGCATGAATGAGAGGGGTCAGTGTTGTGGCTCTACAGTGGCTATGTCATCTTGGAATGAAGACCAGGATAGATTTAAAATATTCTACCCCTTGAGTATAAAATATGCATCATCTGTAAATAAAATAAAAAATATAAAATATGAAATGAAATGAAAACCCAGCATGTCAGCTCCTCAAATCACTGATCCAGAAACTTCACTTTTAGCTATAAGCTCCAAAGAATGAATTATTTGTTAATTATACAGTGGTTTTACTCTCTAGAGCAACAAGGTAGAATCAACCCAAGCGTGGATGGACAAATGAACAGATCAAATGCGTGATGTGTTTATACAGCGGAATGTTATTCAGCCTTAAGGAGAAATGAAACCCCTACCTGAAGCTAGCAAGCTATTGGCAGTTGATGCTGGGTGAACAGTTTTCTCCAAAGGATGTGGTCCTTCTAGGTCCACCACACTTCAGAGGAGGGAGCCACGCCCAAGAGTATCTGAGCGACACACGTTAGACTCTGGGTAGGAGGGGAGAAAAAGTGTGAACCTGGGAGGGAAGACGGGGTGGGATGGACCTGGAAGGGGACGGTTGAAAATGGAATACAATCAAAATAATTTGTATGAAATTCTCAAAGAACTACTAAAAATATTGTAAGGGCCAGGCATGGGTGAATTACGGAGGAATTCACATTGTTTTAATCTCAGCAGTCTGGAGGCAGAGGCAGAGGCAGGAGGATCTCTCTGAGTTTGAGGCCACCTGGACTACAAGGCAAGTTCCAGGATGGCCAGCATTGGTCCACGGAGAGACTCTGTCTTACAAAACAAAACAATAGCAATAACAACAAGTTTTAAAGAAATGAAGCTGCGATCCACGCTACAGTGTAGGATGGCCTTGCACACATGAGGCCGAGAGAGGAAGGGACAGGCGCAGTGAGATGGCTCGGTCAGTAAGGACGCTTGCTCCCAAGCAGAGAGATCTGAGTTGGATCCCTGGGTCCCAGAGAGTGGAAGGAACCGGCTCTAACGAGCCGTCCCCAGTCCACTGCCTGTCATAACCTGTCACACTCTTGCACGCACGCGCACACACACAAATGCATTTTAAAAGAACAAATATTGTATAACTTTATTCATATGATCTAATCCACAGGGATGAAAAGGAGAATGGGGCTGGTCAAGCCGAGGAGCCGGGAATCGGGAGCTCCTGTCTAATGGGTCCACAGCTTCAGTGGAGGAAGAGGAGCCCTGCGGACAGACCATGGTGACGACTGCACAGATGAAGTTCTCAACGCCACCGGACTGCACACTTAGAATGGCTAAGATAGAAACCTTTTTTGTTAAATATACTATAGTACGTTTTTTTGTTTTTTGTTTTTTTTTTTTTAAATCTTCCCTTCGGGGGCTGGAGAGAGAGACTGACTGCTCTTCAGGAGGTCCTGAGTTCAATTTCCAGCAACCACATGGTGGCTCTCAACCATCTATAATGGAATCAGATGTCTTCCTCTGGTGTGTCTGAAGACAGTATACTCATACATAAATTAAATAAAAAAAATCTTTAAAAAAAACCCTTCCCTTCATCTTTATTACATCATGTATTGACTCGTTTAATAAAGGATAATTGGGAAATTATCAGTGGTTCCAAATCAGTCTCATATGATTATTCCAAATCATACCTCATTATCATCAGAGGCATGGAAGGATTAGGTAGAATTTCCATGACTGTGAGGGGCTGTGTCCAACAAGGAGATGTAAGCAGACTTCCCTTGTGAAAGGAAAGAAGTATTGGACTTTCTAAGTCAATTCTAAATTAAATTTTAAAAAAAGTTGTAAGGGTTGAGATGGATCAGTAGGGAAAGGGGCTTGCCACCAGGCCTGGAGACCTGAGTTCAATCTCCCGGCCCCACATGGTAAATGAAAGAAGCAACATGTGCATGCTGTCCTCTGATCGCCACACGTATGCGGTAGCTGTGTCTGCACCCACACACATACACGCAAGTCAATAAAGTAACACAAAACTGAAAAAAAGTAGTAATACTGATTTTGCAGCATAGCTTGCTACGAAAACCTGACGACCCAGTTCAGTCATCATGGCAGAGACAGAACAGATGCCCAAAGGTTGTTCTTTGACCTCTGCCCATGCTCCATGTCACACGTGTGCCCCACACCCCACCACACACATCATGAACACACACAGGAATAACAGAATAAAAACCACCACCACCACTACCAACACCACCAACAACAAAAAAGTAGTTTCAGTAACATTTAGGACCTACAGAATAACCTCTAAATAAGTGTGGGAACCGAGGAAGCCCGGCTGAAGTTAAGGAGTGTGAAGTCCTAGAGGAATTGGTGACAAGGGTTTGTCTGGCTTAAGGACCACTATGGCTCAGACCCGTGGGAGTGGCAAAGCTTTCTCTGTGTCTGGCTCAGGGGAATAGCAAGGCCAGTGTCTGGGCGGGGCAAGGGAGGAGCATAAGTGGCTGGTTGGGAGGTGGAGATCTGAACCCGGTGCTCAGCCCCTTTCTTTTTGCTCAGTACAAGGACTCCAGCTCAAGGAATGCTGCCTCCCACACCAGGGCAGGCCCTCCTGCATCATTTCAGTTGTTCTGGAAACTTCCTCATAGCTCCCCCCAGAGGTGCGTTTCTACATAATCCCATCGAATTAACAATGAAAGTTAACTGCCAGGGAAAGAGACCTGAAAAATGGGCTTGCCACATCTGCCACGCACATCTGCCACGTCTGCCACTGTCAGACTTCCCCAGCGAATGCAGTCTTGGTGTCAACAGTTCCCTATTGTCATTTTTGCCAAGCTGTTGGATGCGAATGGCTTCTCGCTGTCTCGTTTTGTTTCTCATCGTCTTGGTTATTAGAGAGATTGAGTGTTTTCTCTGAAGCTTTTCCTTTGATGAGTCTACTCATATTCTTTGTCCATTTTAATTTTGGGATGTTTATCTTTTATATGGGTATTGGGGTGGTTTGAATATGCTTGGCCCAAGGAGTGGCACTACTAGGAGGTGTGGTCCTCTGGAGTAGATGTGGCCTTGTTGGAGGAAGTGTGTCACAGTGTGCGTGGGCTTGGAGACCCTTCTTCTAGCCACCTGGGATACAATCTTCTCCTGTCTGCCTTTGGATCAAGATGTAGAACTCTCGGCTCCTCCATCCCCATGTCTGCTTGGATGCTGCCATGCTTCCGGCCATGATGATAATGGACTGAACCTCAGAACCAGTAAGCTTGCCCCAATTAAATGTCTTTATAAGAGCTGTCTTGGCCATGGTGTCTGTTCACAGCAATGGAAACCCTAACTAAAACAGGTATAGAGATTAGAATGAATATAAATAAATAGAGATATATAAATACCAACTTTTGTGGTTGCCTTTTCTTATTTGCTTATTTATTTGTTTGTTTGTTTGCTTGTTTGTTTGTTTGTTTATGGCAGTGTCTCAGGCTAGCCTTGAACTCATCTTGCAGTTGAGGATGACTTTAAACTTCCAACCCTCCTGTCTCTACCGCCCAAGTGCTAGGACTGCAGGTGGGTGCTACAGTGCTCTTTTACTGCTGGGGACTGACCTCAGGTACACGACCTGAGCTGTCCACCCTAAGAACTTGCTTGTGTTTTTAAGATCTTCTTGTCGGTGGTGGTTCATATTTCTTTGTTGCATGCTTCTTCTTGGAGTCAGGCATTTAAAAAAATGTATTAATCTTTCCCTGTATCATTTGGATTTTATATGTCTCTAAGAAACCCCTTTTTATCCGGGGCTGATAAACACATGCTCTTTTATAGCATCTTCTAGCAACCTTCTATTCAGAAATAACTTCAAAGTTATGACGTATTATAAAATATAACAAGAAATGTATTCATGCTCTCTACTCTGAGTCACTTATGTTTTTCCAAGAGTGTGTGTGTTTGTGGTCTATGCGTGTATGTGCATGTGTGTCCTTGGGCACACTAGTCTATCTGTGTATGTGCATGTGTATATGTGGGCACACTGGTCTATGTGTGTATGTGCATGTGTGTACAAGGGCACACTAGTCTATCTGTGCATGTGTATATATGGGCACACTGGTCTATGTGTGTATGTGCATGTGTGTCCTTGGTCTATGTATGCCCAGAGATTGACACTGGTATCAGTGTATTCCTCGACCTCTCTCCATCTTATTGTTTTATGTTTTGAAATTATGACATAATTACATAATTTCCCCCTTTCCTTTCCTCCCTACAACTTCTCCCATGAACTCCACTTGCTTCTTGTTCTCTCTCAAATTCATGGCCTCTTTTTCTTAAAAAAAAAAAAAAATATATATATATATATATATATGTGTGTGTGTGTGTGTGTGTGTGTGTGTCTGTGTCTGTGTCTGTGTCTGTGTCTGTGTGTGTGTGTGTGTATACACATGTATGTACTCCTAAATACACAAATACAACCTTCTCAGTACATATGATGTTACCTGTATGTATATGACCCCCGGGCTGACTGCTTGCTATTGGATAGTGAACTGGAGGGCTTGTTTCTGGGGAAGACCTCTTCTCCTCTTCTTAGCACTCCCCATTCCCCACAGTTCTTTGTGTAGTGATGAGACCGTTGAGCTTGGCCCCTTCTGTGTTAAGGTGCCCATTAGTGTCACTGTGCAGACCTTGTTTAGGGGATCATGTCGATGAGATCTAGTGGGTATAGCCTCTCTACATCTCTAGACAAAATCATGGATGTGTCACGAGTGCGTGTGTTATCCTCTCTGTGTTGTTCTATTTTAGCAATAACCTACACCACTGTGCTATTGTAAAATTTTATTGTTTTATTTTATATGTATGGATGTTTTGCCTGCATGTATGTCTGTGCACCTGCCTGAGGAGGCCAGAAGAGGGCACTGGATTCCCTGGAACTGGAGTTACAGAAAGCTTTGAACTTCCATGTGGGTGCTGGGAATCAAACCTGGGTCCTCTGGAAGGCAGTAAAAGTGTTCTGAGCCTTCTTTGTAACCCCATCTTATTTATTTATTTTTATTACATTTATGTATTGATTTTGTGAGTATAAGTATACCACAGTATGTGTGTATAGTGTGTGTAAATGTGTGTGAGTGTGTATGTGTGTATGTGTGCATATATGTGTATGTATGCTGTATGTGTTTGTGTGTGACTGTGTGTATGTATGTGTGTATGTGTATTTGTGTGTGTGTTTGTATGTGATGTAAATATATGTGTGAGTGTATGTGCACATGTGTACATGTATGTGTGTGTATGTGTGTGTATCTGTGTGAGTGTGTGTGTGTGGTGTCAGAGGGTAACTTGCTGGAGTTAGTTCTCTCCTTCTATCATATGGGTCCCAGGAATCAAATTCAGTCAATCAGGTTTGCCTGAAAACACCTTAGCCCATCTGAGTCTCTCAGGAAACCAGGGGCTCAGTGTCTCAGCTCAGCTGGCGGAGCCCCAGACCCTGCCTGTCTCTGCAGTCCCAGCCCTGGACTAGCCCCAGACCCTGCCTGTCTCTGCAGTCCCAGCCCTGGACTGGAGAAGCATGATGCTGCACTATTTTTATGTGTGAAATCCAAACTCGTGCATGTTTAGCAAGTGCTCCATCCACCACGCCATCTCCCTAACCCCCGGATCTACTCACTGCCAGCATTTTCTTCGTTATTTGAAATATCTAATATATGCAACATGTGTCATGTATAATACATCATCTACTGTGAAATATTGAGGGTAAGTCACTCTAATGTATATTTCTTATCACTTGCAGCTTTTGATTTTGTTTTTTGTTTTTTTTGTTCTGTTTTTGGAGATAAGGTCTCAAAAACTCTGTAGCTTGACTGGCTAGGGGCTCACTATGTAGACCAGGCTAGCCTTGAACTCACAGAGATCTGCCCACCTTTTCTTGGGATTAAAGTGCTGGGATTAGAGATGTGCACCACCATCTTTAATGGGGGGGTCGTTCCTTAGTGTAACCATAGTACAGTTATTAATTTCATAAATGCACAGTGATAACTCATCAAATTGCCCACTCACATTCCAAATTTGTCCTCTCTCCCTTTGTGAGTGTGTGTGTGTGTGTGTGTGTATGTGTGTGTGCATGTACATATGGAAGCCAGCAGCCCAGTCACACATGTCTTTCTTTTTTTAAAGATTCGTTCGTTTATTTTATGTATGAGTGTTCTCTCTGCATGTACACCTGCACACCAGAAGGGGCCATCAGATCCCATTACAGATGGCTGTGAGCCACCATGCTGGGAATTGAACTCAGGACCTCTGGAAGAGCAGCCAGTGCTCTGAACCGCTGAGCCACGTCTCCAGCTCAGCACATGTCATTCTTCAAGAGCCATCTCGAAGAGATTCTTTTGTTTGTTCCAAGACATGACTTCCCTCTGTGGTCAGACTGGCCTCAAAGTCACCGCCTCTTACCCCCACCTCCTGAGCACTGCGGCTCTGGATCCCACTATGCCTGACTGATTCTGATATTCTTGCAGATTTTTTTTTTTTTTTTTGGTTTTTTTCGAGACAGGGTTTCTCTATGTAGCCCTGGCTGTCCTGGAACTCACTCTGAAGACCAGGCTGGCCTAGAACTCAGAAATCCGCCTGCCTCTGCCTCCTAAGTGCTGGGATTACAGGCGTGCGCCACCACGCCAGGTTCTTGCAGAATTTTTATAACTCTACTTGTTTAAAGTTTTTCCTAAAGGTTGCATATGAGTTGGAAGGAAAGCAGAGGAGAGGGAGGGAGGAGAGAAATTATGCAGGAGATGAAATATGGCAATTTAATCAAACGAAACACTGAAGGGGCAAATGCATGTCCTATGCCTGGAGACAGACTACCTCGGAGCAAGGGGGTGTGGAGAGGCTGGGGCAGTCCCAAGCCTGGAGAGACCGCTCAACAGTTCAAAGCCTTACTTACTGGCTGGCTCCCAGCACACACAGGTGTGTCTCACAACTGTGTGTAACTCCAGCACTCTGATCATCTGACCACCACTGGCCACTGCACACACGTGGTGCGCACGCGCGCGCGCACACACACACACACACACACACACACTCAGGCACCCATACATATGTAGAAAATAAAATAATTTTTTTGAGACAGGGTCCATGTGTGGCCCTGGCTGTCCTGGAATTCTCTAGGTATACTTGGCTGACTTCGAACTCACAGAGATCCACCTGCCTCTGCTTCCCTTGTGCTGGGAATAGAGGCCATTACACTCTGCTATAAATATTTTTTTACAGTTAAAATTGCAGCAATTATATGTCTTTTGTCTATCAACCTATAAACAATAGGTGGAGTGACAACTTATAATCATGAAAACCAAAACATCCTGATGTCCTTTAAATGTTCTCCCTAGCTTTAGTGTCCATGGATTTTTTAAAATTAACATAAATAAGATAATAGAGTTATCCAGGACAGAGTTAACCAGGTGCTTTCTTTCAGAAGCTAGCACAAGCTCCCCTGGAAATGGAGTTAGAGATGGTTGTGAGCCATCGTGTGGGTGCTGGGAATTGAACCTGGGTCCTCTGGAAAAAAAGGCAGCAAGCGCCCCGGTCTATTGAACCATCTCTCCACTTTCCACCAATGATTCTTATCTGATTCACTTTTTGCAGAGACAGCTGAAAAGGATGAACACTTTATTTTCATATGTAAGTCTGACGTTGAATTCATGTGCAGCGTGAGGTCCAGACCAGATTCTATTACTTTCTCTCCCTGTATGATTAGGTAAAGCGACTGTGGCCGTGTAGAAGCAGGGCAGACCCCCGCTCTAGAGAGGAGCAGTAGAGACTCTCATCCTCCATGAGCCTGCCCCTTTCTGCTTGATTAAAAGATCCTAATCGGCTTGGAGAGATTAAGGGCTGCAGTGGGCTGTTCCCACACCCCCGCCCTGGGCTGGGCTGCCAGGGGAGACCGAAGGGGCATCGACCCTGTGACCCCTTAGCCAAGCCCTAGCCCCGGACTTTCCGGTAAGTAATGAATGACCCACACAGGAACTTCGGACCTGTGTGAAGGCGTAGGAGCATTCCCCACTGAACCCCCAAGACTGCCGAAGAGGAAGGGAGGATAAACAATCTGAGGACCAGCAGGCTAGGCCAAAGAGACCTGGGGGCGATGCGCTGAGCTGCCATCTACGGTCCGGAAGCCAAGACACCCTAGGGGTTGGGCGGAATTTGAGAAACAGGCTTAAGCGGTGATGAGAGCCTCAACTCTCATCTTGTTCTCTCTATGCTCACAGAAGAGGGCAATGAGCGCCTGGCCCCTGCCAGCGGGAGGGCTTCCCGGCGCCGGGTCCTGTGTCCCTGCGTGGCAGTCCCCGTCCAGGCTCTCGCGGGTCCTGCGCTGGCCAGGACTCCTGTTCCTGCTGCTGCTGCTCCCATCTCCTTCTGCCCTCTCCGCTGTGTTCAAAGTGGGGGTGCTGGGCCCCTGGACTTGCGACCGCATCTTTGCACGGGCCCGACCGGATCTGGCTGCTCGCCTGGCCGCCGACCGCCTGAATCGTGACCTTGCCTTAGATGGCGGCCCCCGGTTCGAGGTCGCGCTGCTCCCGGAGCCCTGCCTGACCCCGGGCTCACTAGGGGCTGTGTCCTCCGCGCTGTCTCGAGTCTCTGGCCTGGTGGGTCCGGTGAACCCCGCAGCCTGCCGGCCAGCCGAACTATTAGCCCAAGAAGCTGGAGTAGCGCTGGTGCCCTGGGGCTGCCCTGGCACTCGGGCGGCGGGCACTACAGCCCCGGCGGTGACCCCCGCTGCAGATGCTCTCTACGTCCTTCTTAGAGCATTCCGCTGGGCGCGCGTGGCCCTGATCACCGCACCCCAGGACCTGTGGGTGGAAGCGGGACGCGCTCTGTCCACAGCACTCAGGGCCCGGGGCTTGCCAGTTGCCCTAGTGACCTCCATGGAGCCTTCAGACCGGTCTGGAGCCCGGGAGGCCCTCAGGAGGATCCGAGACGGGCCTAGAGTTAGAGGTAAGCTCTCCAGTAGAGTGTGGGCAAGGTGGGCGGGTACTGCTGGCAGCCGGCAGCGCAGCGAGCCAGCCTCTGTGTCCGCAGTAGTGATCATGGTGATGCACTCGGTGCTGCTGGGCGGCGAGGAGCAGCGCTACCTATTGGAAGCTGCAGAAGAGCTGGGTCTGACTGATGGCTCCCTGGTTTTCCTGCCCTTCGACACGCTTCACTACGCTTTGTCTCCAGACCCGGAGGCTCTGGCTGCATTTGTCAACAGTTCCCAGCTCCGCAGGGCTCACGATGCGGTGCTCACACTTACACGCCGCTGTCCTCCTGGAGGCAGCGTGCAAGACAGCCTGCGCAAGGCCCAAGAACGCCAGGAGCTGCCCCTTGACCTCAACCTGAAGCAGGTAGATAGACTAGGAAAAGAGGATGGAACCAGTGGGATGAGGCAGGTGGAGCCAATGGGAAAGGAGAGGGTGGAGCCAGTGGGAAAGGAGAGGGTGGAGTCAATGGGAAAGGACAAGGTGGGGTCAATGGGAAAGGAGAGGGTGAGCCAATGGGAAAGGAGAGGGTGGAGCCAATGGGAAAGGAGAGGGTGGAGCCAATGGGAAAGGAAAGGGTAGAGCCAATGGGAAAGGAGAGGGTGGAGTCAATGGGAAAGGACAAGGTGGGGTCAATGGGAAAGGAGAGGGTGAGCCAATGGGAAAGGAGAGGGTGGAGCCAATGGGAAAGGAGAGGGTGGAGCCAATGGGAAAGGAAAGGGTAGAGCCAATGGGAAAGGAGAGGGTGGGGTCAATGGGAAAGGAGAGGGTGAGCCAATGGGAAAGGAGAGGGTGGAGCCAATGGGGAGTGAACAGTAGTGGCAGCTGATCTGGAGTTGCCTGTGTGCTGTAGAAGCTCTGGTTTGGCTTAGGGCACCCTCATTATTACGTTTACGCTCCCCCCACCTAGGAGGCAACGAAACCTCTCAAATCCAGTTCCTAAACTGACATGTCATTTTTAGTGTATTTCAAAGCAGACTTAGCTCAGCACCTCAAGAGCATACCATCCATAACAAGCAGCTGGTGTTCTGGGAAAGGGACACAGTTCCAACCTCCACACCCACCTAGCTCAGAGACATTACCTTGGGGGCCTCGACTTTGTTCTCAGTCACAACGGTATTCTTAACTTTGTGAGGCCTTGACGTGAAAGAAAGATTCCCAGGTGGATATGGGGATAATTTCCAACATCCAAGTAGTAATCAGAATTCCTCGAGTCTCTAGGATCCAAGCTCAGACTATCCAATCCCATCCTAGTCACAAAGGGAGTCTTGAAGCTACTGAGGTAGAAGAGAAGCTAGACATCAGTAGGAAGAAAATTAGCAATCAAGAGAGTCATACTCATTCCGGGCCTAGTGATGTGGGTTTGTAATCCCCCATATACAAAAGGCTGAGGCAGGAGGGTAGAAAGCTCAGGTCCTTCCTCAGCTACAGAGTAAACTCTGGTCAACAGGGGCTTGTCTAAAAAAAGCCAAGAGATGGTTGTATGTAGCACACTGGTAGGGTACTTGGCCAGGCTTGGGCAAGGCCTTAGGTTCAGTTTCCCCAAATAAATAAGTAGCCACACCCATAGTCAAGAGGGGCCACCTCTGAAAGGAGGTAGGGTGTGGGTGGAGGGATACTGGACTATTCCCCACCAACGCCTCTAGCCTTCTCCAAGGAGATATTTGGGGTAGAGGGGAAGAAAGTTTGGGAATAATCAATAAAGTGAGGGTAAGATGGGGTGGAGAATCTGTCTGCCAGGGAGAAAGCAGGGTCGAGCAAAGGTGCTTTCCTTAGCTGCCGTGAGGGGCACAGCCAGCCGACCACGCCGGAGACCCGATTCCCCTCCTCGTCCCCCACAAACCCAGGCGTGGAGCCAGCCCCATTGCTTTGACTTCCTGAAGGTTGTTCGAATCCACTCAAGCTCTCCTTCCTCACCGACACAGCCCTGACTCAGGGCGCAACACTTCTGGGCCCAAGTCCAGAATCTCAAGACGCTCACCCGACCCAGGCTCTCTCCATCAATAGCTACATCAGGCCTCAGAGTGGGGTGCGCTCTACACTTTCCACACCTGGGTCAAGGCCTTCTGGGAGCTTCCGGATGGCGTCCTGTATCCTGAGCTGGGAACCTTCATTACTCTGTATAGATGGAGGTCTCTCCACATGGTCTAGTAGGTCTTGAGTCTTCCTTTCCCTTATGTCTTCCGTCAACTTCAGCCAGATTAAGGCACTTCAGGTTCCTAGGCATGTCCTCTTTTTCCTTTCTCCTACCCCATTCTTCCCTAGATAACTCTGACTAATACCTGGGTGACAATCACACTCTCTGGAACCTTCTACCTCTTCTCCGTCCTCATTTCTAAAGCTCCCTCTCTTTCCCTGTCTTCACTTATCACACTCCTTTAGTATCCCTGCCCCTTTCCCTCGGACACTAAGGTTTGTTCACAGTAACAGGCTGTCTCACACACCACTGTGTCAGAAGAATAGGAGCTGAGGATAGCAGAGAGGAGAGGTACTAATGGTAAAACCTCTTTGGGATGGGAATGGAAGAAACACTGATAATCAAGCTAGATTGATCATGCGAGCCAGTGATCCCAGCTAGTTAAACGGCTGACACAGGAGAATCAAACGTTCAGCGTGGCTGGGGATGGACCTCTGTCCTCAGAGTGTCCACCTGGAAACAGGAGGACCAAGGTCATACGTTCAAGGTCATACATCCCAAGCCTGTCTGGGCCACATGACCCAAAGAAAGAAAGGGTGTGTGTGTGTGTGTGTGTGTGTGTGTGCGCGCGCACAGAGTGAGTTTAAGGTTAACCTGAGCAATTTTGGAAGACCATGGCTCAATAAATTAAACAACAAAAAGATGACCAAAGCATGGTGGGGAAAGCCATTAGATGAATGATAGCTGATGAGATTAAAAACATAAGCTAGTAAAAAAAGCAAACAAAAAAAATCCAAAAACAAGCAAACAAGCAAACAAACAAACTGGATGAAAAAGTCTGCATGACGGAGAGTCAGAGTCTGAGAAGAACCTAACTCCTGACAGGAGGTGTAACAGTCGAAGGGGTGGATGGGAGCCTCCACCTACAGATAGGAACCCTTAGGGTTAGCCTGGTGCAATGAAGGAGCAGGCTGGCCAGTGAATTCTCACCCCTTGTAGCCTCGAGGCCCTGGCCCTGAGTCCTTACTCTCCTGCAGGTCTCTCCGCTGTTTGGCACCATCTATGATGCTGTCTTCCTGTTGGCTGGGGGCGTGGCGAGAGCGAGAGCAGCGCTGGGTGGCGGCTGGGTGTCAGGCGCTTCCGTGGCCCGCCAAGTGCGGGAAGCACAAGTCTCTGGCTTTTGCGGGGTCCTGGGAAGAACCGAGGAGCCTTCCTTTGTGCTGCTGGACACCGATGCGTCCGGAGAACGGTTGTTCGCCACACACCTGCTGGACCCTGTCTTAGGCTCTCTGCGGTCCGCAGGGACCCCCGTCCACTTCCCTAGAGGTGGACCTGCTCCAGGACCAGATCCTTCCTGCTGGTTCGATCCAGATGTGATCTGCAACGGAGGTGAGGGGAGTACCCGGAGGCTCCCACTGGGACATCCACAAAGTTGTGCGAGAGAGGGAGGGAACGCCCGGTACTCCTCCAGGTCTTCCTTCAGCCCATGGCTTGCTCAGGGCCCCTCTCGAAGGTGTCTAAGGCCCTCGAGGACCCCCGTAGCGTCTCCAGACGTCGTCTCCTTTGAGGAATCTGTAACCTTTTACCCAGCTCCTGAGCCTATTTCTTTAGATTTGGCATGGCTGTTTGAACACCTCCCTCCCTCAAGAGGTCCTGTCCATGACAGGACCAAAAGTGTCCCTCTCTTTGTTCCTTCAGGGGTGGAGCCAGGCCTGGTCTTCGTTGGCTTCCTCCTGGTGATAGGGGTGGGACTGACTGGAGCCTTCCTGGCTCATTACCTGAGGTGAGTGGGGGAAGGGAGACTGCCCACTGCGGCAGCAGGTGCGCGCCCTGCGAGGGAGAGTCATCTCCGAGAGGGGCTGACCGAGCCCCCGGGGAATGTTTGGGGGATAGCTCTATTCCAGTAAACTTCCCTGAGCTAATGCCATCCTTCTGCTCTCTCCCCCGCTGGCCTCTTGTGGACTTTCTGGGGATGACCGCCTCCCCCCACCAGGCACAGGCTGCTACACATGCAAATGATCTCCGGACCCAATAAGATCATTCTGACTCTGGAAGACGTTACTTTCCTCCACCCACCGGGGGGCAACTCTCGAAAGGTCGGGAAAGCGGGAGCCGGGAGCCACATTTCCCTGTTATATTTGGTTCCTTCCCTGATTCCCCCCCGCCCGCCCCTCTTCCCCCCCCCCCCCCCCCGCCAAACTTCCATGTGAGAAACTTAGCTTCTTTCCTAGCTTTGTCCTTGGGAATCAGGGACCTCCGCTATGCAATAGGGGTGCTGGCGTGAAAGTCCAGCTAGAAAGTGAATGCGTGTTTTGTAAACTGCACCGCGTGGTACCACTTTCACACGCCCTGGAGACTCCCTCTTCTCTTTCACCCTTAGAACTCAGCCTCAGCTGCAGAATATATTCTGACACTCTGCTTTGGCCTCTGTCCTCAGGTGGTCCAGGGAAGTAGATCCAGTCTGGCTACCCGGAGCACATCAGACATTCGCAGTGTCCCCAGCCAGCCCCAAGAGAGCACCAACGTTGGCCTCTATGAGGTAAGCCTAATTCCCCACTTAGGCCGACCTGTACTCCAGGAGGGGAAGAAAAGGAAGGATGCTTAGACCAGAGTCCAGAGGAAAAACACACACAGTCAAGTCAATCCCAAGGGCTCCAGGCAGAGAGATGACACTGGGCAGGATCTGGGGGAAAGTCATGAATTTAGCAATCCCAACCTGATTCTCCAATCTGGAAAACCTTTCTGACACAAGGCCCAGGGCCAGAAGCTGGAGGTATTGTGGAGCTGGGATCAGCATGCAATCTGGTGTGGCCAGGGGGACCAACCCCCTTCTCTCCTGGGAGTCCCTGACCAGACCTCCTCAATACTGTCATCCGGTTCTGATCAGACCCATGAGCACAAGCCCTACATTGGAAAAGGGATGCCAGAGAGGGACACTAACGACTGGGCCAGGGCGTGTGAATGTGGCAGAGTGGGTGAGAGGGACTGAGGGCCATGAGGTTTGGAGAACGCGGCTAGTCGAGAGGACTGGGAGGAGCGCCCAAGCTCAATCCTGGAGACAATGCGAAGGTTCTGAGCACGCCCTCTGGGGCCATTATGACTGGTTCTCAGAGACACCTTCCTGTTATTTGAAGCACACTGTTCTTGTGACAAGGGACCACACACCCTGTCTATGCTAAGTCTTTCTTCTCTCTGGCCTTCTCCACTAAATGCAACCTCCAATTTTTAATGACCATTAAAAAATCTCCATATTTACTTCCAGATGCTTATTAAGAGCCAGTGCCAAGTCTCCATGACTTAATTCTAGTTCATGTCTCTTAGCAACGGGCAAAGAACCTGATTTGTAAGGCTCAGGGCAAAATAAGAACAAAGTGTTCCTTGTTCATCCACATGATGGCAGCAGATTACTAACCAAGTGGCTACACCATGTGGTAGCATGCCTGCAGCTTCTGGGGACACTAAGGCCCGGAAGGATGATACCTCCCTTCATATAGCTAGTTCACAGTGATACCCGGTGACTCCTTAGTGCAGGGCTCTCTCATGGCAAGGGGTAGTGACGAAGGCCGTGTGTGCAACAGTTCATTTGTATGACTGTTGACTGTTGAATCTGGGGGTGTGAGGACCATGGATTTGCATCTTCTTCGCCTGGACTCTGACCCAGATACCTGTGAGACGGGTAGGCATACATTGAGATGCTTGCATATGATGTTCTGTCTCATGACGGATGGATTCTGGGTCACTAGGTCAGTGGAAATTGAGAGCCCAAGAGGACGATGCATCTTGGGGCTCCAAGGACTGAATTCCTTAACCTTCTGTTGCAGGGGGACTGGGTTTGGCTGAAGAAGTTTCCAGGGGAACATCATATGACTATCAGGCCAGCAACCAAGACAGCCTTCTCCAAGGTGAGAGCTGGACCCGTGGCTATTGATTTGACCATTCTTGGCTTCTTTTTTATAGCAGATAACAGAGGTAGTAGTCCCCAGGGTTTCTTTCCAATCTAGAGAGGACTAACTCCTTATCCTCCTCTCTTGTGATACTAGCCTTTTCCCCTAATGTTGTTGTTGTTGTTGTTGTTCTTCTTCTTCTTCTTCTTCTTCTTCTTTTTTTTTTTTAGTTTTTCAAGACAGGGTTTCTCTGTGTAGCCCTGACTGTCCTGGAACTCACTCTGTAGACCAGGCTGGCCTCGAACTCAGAAATCCTCTTGCCTCTGCCTCCCAAGTGCTGGGATTAAAGGCGTGTGCCTCCAAAGCCCAGCTTCCCTAATGTTTTTAATCACACTTATTTGTGATAAGTGACATGTTAACATCATATAAGTTGTATGCTCAGCTATGGTCTTGCGTATGTCTTATCTACCTCCATCATGGGGTGGAGGAAGTCGCTGCCACATTCCCAGCACCCGGCACAGTGTCTGGAATATTGGAGGCCAGTCGATTTGAGTCGAGTGAAATGCTAAAAAAAAAAAAAAAAAAAAAAAAAAAAGGGAAAATGAGGACCCCTCTTGAGATGGCTCAGTGGACAAGAGTACCCACTGACAAGCCTCGCCACCTGAATCTGTTCCCCAGAACCCACTTAGGTCACTCACAGCTGTGATCACAGGCCCCTGTGGCAGCCTCCTGGAAAGAGGCTAAGCCAAGGACCTCCGTGCTGGGAGAAGAGGAACATTACAGTGGAGAGCACCAGAATAAACTAGCCTACGGCCTCCCCGCCAGCTCCCCGCTTTATTCACTGTGTGGGTACAGCAGGCCCATTCCACACAAGTGTCTGAGAGAAGGGGAGACTCATTTAATTTTTTCCTTTTTAAAAATGTTTTTGTTTATTTAATTATAATGTGCGTGCATATCTGCATATTTATATCGTGTGGCATGCATGTGCCATGGCATCCATGTGGAGGTCAGAGGGCAGGGGTCAGTTCTCACCTTCCACTAATGTGGGCTCTGGGGGACCAATTCAGGTGGCTAGGCTTGGGAACTGACAGATTCACCACTTGACACCAGGTGTTTAACGTGAAGGGCAGCCCCTTAACTGGGCACGTGATCCCAGGGAAAGCTAGAAAGGCAGCCATTGGTCTGTCTGTCTGTCCCTTCATCAAAGACTGAGAATTAAAAAGGCAGGTGTCTCCACATCACACTTCTCGCATGACTTCACTTAGCTTTGTAGTTCATTTAAGACCTTCAGCTTCATTTCACAAAGCAGAACCGGAATGGGCTCTGAACAAGGCCCTTTCACCGCACTGTGTTGTCCAAAGACAGAACTATATAAAGAAAGCCCCTCCCCCACCTCGCTTACCACTTTCAACCCCATATTCCCATGTTGGATGCCCCAAACAGACACTAGATGGGGGGGAGGGGGATGATTGGTGCTCCTGGAATTGTTCGAAGGGCAGAAAATGCCTGTCCGTGTCTGCCTTTCAGCTGCGGGAGCTCCGGCATGAGAATGTGGCTCTCTACTTGGGACTCTTCCTGGCGGGTACAGCGGACAGCCCTGCCACCCCTGGGGAGGGCATGTTGGCTGTGGTCTCAGAGCACTGTGCTCGGGGCTCCCTCCATGACCTCCTGGCCCAGAGAGAAATAAAACTGGACTGGATGTTCAAGTCTTCCCTCCTGCTGGACCTCATCAAGGTGTGTGTGTGTGTGTGTGTGTGTGTGTGTGTGTGTGTGTAGGAGACAGAGATGTGCTGGTGAGGGAGAGGTCAGGAGAACTGAGGTTGCCTCTTCCTCCACTCCTTCCAAGGGAATGAGATATCTGCACCATCGCGGGGTGGCCCACGGGAGACTCAAGTCACGGAATTGCGTGGTGGACGGGAGGTTCGTGCTCAAGGTGACAGATCACGGCCATGGGCGACTACTGGAAGCGCAAAGAGTGTTGCCGGAACCTCCCAGAGCAGAGGGTAGGAGTCCCCAGCTGCGCTCCAGGCACTGGAGCATCCCTAGTACCCGCATAGTTGCAAGCGCTTTTCCTTCAGTCCCTTCTTCGCTCTTTTCCCATTCCAGATCTACTGACACTTACTTATCAGCTACAGGAGGCCGCTGAGGCCTCCTAGGGAGTGCCTGAGCTCTAGGTCTGTGTCAAGTGGCACTTTGCTGCAGGCTGGCGTTCTGGAGGCGGAGTCTTTCCTAGGCGCCGCCTTCCTGAGGGCAGGGTTTTCTCTCATTCTTTGAATCTCAAATAATCTCTTCGCTGAGACGTTTGAGGGTTGTGGGGCTAATTAGTATTAATGAGGGTGAGGGTCTAGTCTGTCGGGCGTCACAGCCTCTCTGTTCCCTTGCCCTTCTTCCCTGTTCTTAGACCAGCTATGGACAGCCCCAGAGTTGCTTCGGGACCCAGCCCTGGAGCGACGAGGAACTCTAGCTGGTGATGTCTTTAGCTTGGCCATCATCATGCAGGAGGTCGTGTGCCGCAGCACCCCTTATGCCATGCTGGAGCTAACGCCCGAGGGTAAGGTGGTTTGTGGCCAAATAGGCACCCTGTAGTTAAAAGAGCCACACCCAACCTGGCTCTTTAATAAAGGGAAGCCCTGTGATGACTATTAACCTTGTGGCTTTCTTAAAGCTGGGGTCTGAAGAGAGCAGTGGGAGAGCCCAGCATGGGGTGGATTTTTCAAGGGCACAGATCTGAAGGGACCTGCCCTGACCCTGGACCCACCCTGCTCTTCCACCACACAGACAGGTTCCTCTCTGACTCCCAGAGATCCTAGGAAGACAGAAGGGGACAAGCAAGGGTCCAGAGGACAGTTGCATTGGATTAAAATCCAAATCACTCGTGGTCTAGAGGAGTCTCACCCCAATCCTTACTTTTCTTATGTTCAGTAAACATTAATTTGTGTCGCCTCTTGCTGACACTCAGAGTTCAGGGCCCTCTGGTTACTTCTAGAGATGACTATGCACATTACACTCTCCCACTGACTGAAGCATTTATTATTATTTATCTATTTTACTTAGCCATTTGTGTGCAGTATATGTCTGTGTCCACGTGTGCAGACAGTTGTGTGGACTTATGTGTGTGTATCCAAATACAGGTCAAAGGCCAATGTCAAGTGTCTTCCTCTTCCCTATGTTCTGAACAGAATCGCCCATGAAGCCAGAACTCACTAATTAGCTATATTGGTTTGTCATCGGGCTGTTGGGAGCTGCCCGTGTCTGCCTTTCCAGTGCCACTATGTCTGGCTTTTAAAACTGTGGCTGCTGACAAGTCAAATTCAGGCCCTCTGGCTTACAGGCCAGGTTTACTGACTGGGCCATCTCCTAAGGCTTGGAAGTGTTAATTAAAAACAAACAATGAACAAACAAACAAACAAATGAAACGCTCTCTGGCTGGGAAGCAGCTCGGCTGACGGCATCCTTGCCTAGTGTTCCTGAAGCCCCGAGTTCAATTCCCAGTGCCCCATAATCTAGGCCTGGTGCTCTAAGCCTGTGGTCCCAGGACTTGCTTGGGAGTAGAAGCAGAAGGTTTGGAAGGAAGTCATCCAGGGTCATTCTTCAGAGTCATCCGCATAGCAAGTTGGAGCCAGCTTGGAGTCATTAGACCCTCTTTCAGTGCCCACCCCATTTAGGCTAGGCTCAGAAGTGGCTTTGTTTGGGGATACCCACTTCTCACAGTCTCCTCTTGCCTCTAGAAGTAATAGAGAAGGTGCGGAGCCCTCCCCCGCTGTGCCGGCCCTTGGTGTCAATGGACCAGGCACCCATGGAGTGCATCCAGCTGATGACACAGTGCTGGGCAGAACATCCAGAACTTCGTCCCTCCATGGACCTCACCTTTGACCTGGTCAGGGGCTGGGACTGGGCAAGGACTGGGCTGGCCCCTGGGGTCCCAGATTCTGGTCGGGCATCTTGTTCCCAGGCAGGCAGGCTGGCAGGCTGGCAGGCTGTTTGGCCTTCTTGTCTCTGTCCTAAGGATTAGCCTATGGACTGAGAATTTGGCAGGGAAGGTTCAGAATACAAATGAGGACTTGGGGAAGCCTTTGGAATGGGAGTGGGAACTCTGGGAGGGAGAAATATTTAATTCAAAGCCAATAACGTTGGATGAGAACCAGATGCATGCTTGGTTTGTGCAGGAGAAAGACTCTTGGCTGAGTTAGTCTCTTGTCAGTTCCAACTCAGAGCAAGCACCTCTGGGAACTCTCGTTCTCCACACACCTCCCAGTATATGAAACACGGTGGCCAGGAGTTTGGGGGTGCTTCATGAGTAGAGGGCACTCAGATATTTAGTCCCATGAGAGGGTACAGGAGGGCCATGAAGCCAAAGTCCTAGGTGGTCGTCCCCCCAGCTTTCTTGTTAGTGTCATTTAAAAAGGCGTTGTACTTTTTCTCTTAACCCAGCTAGCTCCCAAATAATTGAGACAGGACTATTAGATTTATTTAACAGCTTTAAGGCACAACAACCGAGCAGTATTAATCTACTTTAATCCTCTACTCTGGCTACCTCCCAGCCAAAATTCCTGAGGTTTTTGCATTTTAGTGCTGAATCTGACTCTCTCTGCTCTGGTGTGTCTTCATGGAGGCTCCTGAATCCGTTCTTTGTCTGGAACACCCGCCTCTTCTCTCCCTCCTCCCCCGCCCCTGACTGGGAGAAAGTCCAGCCCCATTCTCTCCTCTGCTCAGTCATTGGCTGGTCGACTTCCTTATCGACCAATTAGGGAATAGTTGGGGAGCAATGGTTATACAACATCCAGACGCGAGATTCTCAGAATAAGGATTGTAACCAGATAGGAAGGCACAGAAATCAGCGTTTGAGTAATACAGGGATAATCTTTACGCAACACACTATGACATTAAGCCTATGCTTTCCCCTCTGCTAGTTCAAGAGCATCAACAAGGGCCGGAAGACAAACATCATCGACTCCATGCTTCGGATGCTGGAGCAGTACTCCAGTAACCTGGAGGACCTGATCCGAGAACGGACAGAGGAGTTAGAGCAGGAGAAGCAGAAGACAGACAGGCTGCTCACACAGATGCTGCCTCCGTGGGTGCCTAAGGCAGAGGGGTGTGGGGAGAGGGTGGCCAGACTGGGCCAGCCTCCAGGTGACCCCACTGTCCGCCATTCCTAGATCTGTGGCCGAGGCCCTAAAGATGGGGACATCTGTGGAGCCTGAGTACTTTGAAGAAGTGACACTCTATTTCAGTGACATTGTGGGCTTTACCACCATTTCAGCCATGAGTGAGCCCATCGAGGTCGTCGACTTGCTTAATGATCTCTATACACTCTTCGATGCCATCATCGGGGCCCACGATGTCTATAAGGTGGGGTGTGCAGGAGACAGAAACCTCCCGCCTTTCAGTTTTGTTGTTTTCTATGTATACCTGGGTGGCTTAGAACTTGCTGTGGAGACCAGGTTGACCTCAGACTTATAGCAATCCTCCTGCCTCTGCTTCCTGAGCCCTGGGGTTATAGTCATGGACCAGCACACCTGGCACTGTCTTTCCGTTTAAATGAATCAGTTCTACCTGCCTGGGACACCAGCCTAGTTTCCCTCAGCCCTCCTGTCCCCTATCTCTTCCTTCAGGCCCAAATACAGCTCCCACTCCCAGCTCTGCCTCCCGGAATTTCTGCCCTAACCGGTTTAAGACCTCTTGACAAGTGTCATTGATCTGAGTGTTGGGGGCGGGGTGCTCAGAAGTGAACAGACACAACCCCATCCCCCAGGTGGAAACAATTGGAGATGCATATATGGTGGCCTCCGGGCTGCCACAGAGGAACGGACAGCGGCATGCCGCAGAGATCGCCAACATGTCACTGGACATCCTCAGTGCAGTAGGCTCCTTCCGCATGCGCCATATGCCGGAGGTACCAGTGCGCATCCGCATTGGTCTGCATTCAGGTAACTACTCGGCCCTTCCCACGTCTGGGCTCCAGCACGTGCTTCGTCTGGACTTCAGCTACAGGAGGCAAAGTCGTGGCTGGGGTGGAGGCTGGGGAGGAGTTGCCTTGAAGACAATACACTGAAGAGTGTGTTTTTCATTGGGGGAGCTGGTGAAGAGGATGGGTGCGAGGTCTTTCGAGGCCGTTGGTGCAGCCTAGCTGCCGAGCACGGCCGGCTTCAACCCGTCTCCGCCTGTCTTCTGACCCAGCCTATCTCCCCAGGCCCGTGCGTGGCCGGTGTGGTGGGTCTCACCATGCCTCGGTACTGCCTGTTTGGGGACACGGTCAACACTGCCTCACGAATGGAATCCACTGGACTGCGTGAGTGTAACAGACAAGGAGAGCTGGGGGAAGTGGGAGAGGCTGGACACGGGGATAGCCCGGGGTGAGGACTCCTGAGATCATAGTGTCCCCTCACTATCTCAGCTTACCGCATCCACGTTAACATGAGCACTGTTGGGATTCTTCGCGCTCTGGACCAAGGCTTCCAGATGGAGTGCCGAGGCCGCACAGAGCTGAAGGTGAGTCTGAACCGTTCTCTGCCACTTTGTGGGGGGGGGGGGTCTATGCAGGTTCACCTAGACCTAAAACTTCTCCATCCCTTATCCTGGTCTCTGCATAAATCTCCCCTCTTTGGTGTTTCTCCAGGGCAAGGGTGTTGAGGACACTTACTGGCTCGTGGGCAGAGTCGGCTTCAACAAGCCCATTCCCAAACCACCTGATCTGCAACCAGGGTGAGTGGTTGGCTTGCTTGAGCCTGCTGAGAAGCTGGATGCCGGGGCCTCCGTGGTGTGGCGCCAGCCAATGGGCCCTTTGTGCCTTCACCTTTTCTTCCTGCCTCCCACAAAGTCTCATCCTCGAGCGGAGCTGCAGCAACCCAAGCCCTGAGCTCCCTCACCCCCATTTCTCTTCCCTGAAGCTGCAGTTTCCTCCCTTTAGGGCCAGCAACCATGGCATCAGCCTGCAGGAGATTCCCCCAGAGAGACGCAAGAAGCTAGAGAAAGCCAGGCCAGGCCAGTTTACCGGGAAGTGAAACTACCGGAGACAGGTACCGTGTCTCCCCTCAGCCTCAGTAGATTAAAAAGAGTATTGTTTTCTGTCCACATTAATTAATTAATGCTGGAAATTAATACAGTGGCAATTATTCCTTAACCAGTTTTCCCCCCAGTAACCATGCAGAGACCTTTTAATATTTCAAAGGCTTAGGCCTTAGCTGGGCAGACTCTGAACTAGTTCCTCTCAGTTAACCTGACCACCTAGCCCCATCCATCCGCGTAGACAGCCTTACATTCCAGGCCTGTGACCAAGCCAGTCTCCTCCATGTCTCCTGGTGACGTGACAGGACTTTCCTTCCCCCCCACCCCCCGCTCCCCCAAAGTTCCTTTGTCCCTCCCAGGAAGTCCCACTTCCACTTCCTACCCAGCTAATTGGCCATCATATATTTTATTAAAGCCAATCAAAGAATGCCTTAGGTTGGTGAGAAAGGACAGGAACACACTTTCACACAGTGTACCCCAACAGTCAGGGACCACTCGCTTCTGTAGGGATAGAGGTGGACTGGGGGTGGTGGTGGATGTACTTCCAGGGGTCAGGCACCTCCTCACCAGTTTAGAGACTAGGTAGGAGTTGCCTGAATGATAGGGACACCCAAGCCAAGTGTCCCCATTCCTCTCTGATTTAGGGGACAGAGGCTGATTCCTCAGCCCATAAAAGAGACTTCCCTTAGAAGGAAGTACCAGCCCCAGGCATATGGATTCGGCAGGTCTGGAGATCCCAGAACCAGGTTGGCCCTGACCCTCCCCATCCCCTGAACGTAAGCCAGGCATCTCAGAGAGGCCCCTCTGGTACGCACCACACAGAGAATGGAATTCTTGAGGATTGCATTTACCAGGGGTCAGTGTGAGGTTGCTTCTGCAGTTCTGATGGAGCAGGTGGCCTTCACCTCTTCCTCTCTGAGACAGCTTTTATTCCCTCAGGATTCTTCTGCAAGGCCCTTCCTGAAGTTGCTGCTGTATATGAGACAAAGGCCCAAGGCTTCTGCCCAGCCCTGTCTCCAAGGGTCCTGAGCCAGGAGTCTGCTGCAGACCATCTCTGTGACCCTGGGGAGGTCGGAAGTGCTGTCCAGGCTCTCTCAGTGGTTTCCATCACCCCGTGGCCCTTACTGTGAGGCTTTAGCATGGCTGATCTTGGGATCAGGATTTGTGGCATATGCCCTGTTCCAAGGACCCTGAGCTCATTGGAGGCTGCATAGGTGGGCAGTGCTCCATTCTCTGGGTCCTGTGAGACCCCCAAAAGTAAGGATCTGGGTTCAGAAACCCCAGGGGAAGTGGAGGCCTCCTGTTCTACCAGGGCAGGGGTCATTATGTGTCCTGGAAAGACCAGGGCCTTTGTTCACCCCAAGTCCTATCTCATCTCCATTACTCACTGGTCAGAAACGGGTTCCTTCTCCAATGGGTAGAACCAACACACTTGCCCAAGTGCAGAGAAAAGCTTGCTCGGGGGGGGGGAGGGAAACTAGCTGCACCCAAACTTTGCTAACCAGAGCGGTAGATGAATAGATTACTCTCTGCTCACCTGGGTGCTGGCGAACTGACCGGCGAAGAAAACCATTTCTGCTGAGATCTTTGCAATGAATGTCCACACCCAGTACTGGCAAACCCCCAGCTGTAGTTTCCTTTGTGGAACTCGGAGGTGCCAGAGCCTGGGCCTTGGCATGTTTGACTCTGGCTGTCTTCTGTCATTGACACAGACTCTGGCTGGAGGCTGTTAGCACCAGACACCCAGTAGGTGGTGAGTGTCAGGACCTGGAGATAGAGCAGAACTGGAGAGGTGTCGACAGAATCTGAAAGAGATTAAGTGAAGCCCTCACTGTGGGAGGTGCAGCCGGCAGGCCAGCCCCGGTGGCTTTACTGTTAGCGGTTAGACTCAGCCTCACTCCACACCACGGATCAAGTGTGCATGTTGAGGGGACCTGCTCTAAGCATTACAGCCCCACAACAGCTTCTCAATCTGAGAATGCCCAGGACAGAAACTAGTGATTATACTTGTTTGTTTGGGCCCATGGGATGTTTTTATTTGGGGCTAAAACAATTTGAAAATCAATTTAAAGTGGCACCATATATATATATATATACGTAATATATATATTAAATGTATATATATTACATATATATTTGAAAATCAACTTAAGGTAGTACATAGAGATAGATAGATAGATAGATAGATAGATAGATAGATAGATAAAGGTATGTGTGCATGCTTGGGACCAGGGTCAGGTTTGGGGTAGCTCACACATGATTTTAATGCCAGCACTGAACAGGCAGAGGCAGATCTCTGGGTTTGGAGCCAGACTGGTATACTAAGTGAGTTCCAGGCCAGCCAGGGCTTTCATTAAGAGCCTAGCTAAACAAAATAACTATAAATAGTTATATATGTACTCTATAAGCTAGGGCTAGAGAGATCGCCCAGTGGTTAAGAGCACTTATTAATTTTCCAAAGGATCCAGATTTGATATCCAAGACCTACATAGAGCCTAACAGTGGCCTGTAACTCCAGTTCTAGGGGATCTGACGCCCTCTTTTGGCCTCTGTGGGCACTGCAGGCATATGATGCGCAGCCATACTCAGGCAAAACACCTATACAAAAAATGAATAATTTTAAAATAAATCTAAAAAACTTGACTTTATTTAAAAAAAAAAAACTAAAATGTATGTAGTCATCCCTAAGTATCTTCAAGGACTCTGATGGGTGTTAAATCCCTTGGGTCTCTCGTCCCTTGTATAAGATGGGACTTTCAATATTGTACCTATGCCCTTTCTCCTGTGTGCTTTAAGTGATTTCTGGGTTATCTATAATGTGTATGGTAGGGAATCGTGACAAGACAGACTGTCACACATGTTCATTGCAGACACAGCCTCTAGGCCTTGCTGCACAGCACACAGTCATGGCTGGCCGCGTCGACATGAAAACCACGGCTCTCGTCTTAAAGGAAGTAAGAGGCGGCTCATTCTGGAGCCATTTGAGTGACCAGGGCCTGAAAGCACAGATTTCGGCTATCCCAAACTCCATATTCCAAAGCGGAAGCAGTTACATGGGGTTTTATGGCTTCACATAAAGAAGAAAGTCATAAATCAAGGCAAGTTTTAAATTCATTGGAGGATATACCGGAGAGGCATGTCTGGCGAGACGGGGGAGCCCGTCTACAGGCCGGAGGTGCTGTTCATGACCTTCTTAGCTCTTAGACTGGTGGAAGCCAGTGTTCTGCTAAATTAACAGCTTCTAGGAGGTCTTTATTTATCATCACAAGATGTCAACTCTACGTTAATAACTTCTGAGAGACATATTTATTATCACGGGGCGGGGGGTAGTTCCAATACAGAGTGGGGTAAGGAATGGCTGCTCCAGAAGCTAAAACTAGCCCAGGATAGCCCAAGTTAAAGTAGTTAACCTCACAACCTACAAAAGTCCCGTCTGGGATTCCAATAGGTCCATCAGTCTCTGCAGACACAGATTCTCTTCGGGAACTTTCCCTCCCAGCTGTCTTCGTGGATGTGGCATTGGAACAATACAAAGGGCTAACTGTACTACGTTCTCCCTTTTCCTGAAGTCCAAAGCACCATGTGGGGCTTGACCCACCCCTTGGCCAGTCGCTTTAATCCAGGGCGCCACCCTCCAGCTCTCACAGTCCTTGCGACTCCCCAATAATGCAAGCACCCCTGCCTGGCACCTGTACACATTCTGCCCAGGGCGGTAAGATCTTAGCTGCTTCTAAATGTGCAGGTTTTCTCCTCCTCTTCCTCCCTGCCTCCTCTTTCTCTTCCTTTTAGTACTGATTAATGGCTTCCCAGTGGCAATAATAATAATAATAATAATAATAATAATCTAAATATGTGCAGCCCTTTCAGTTCTGGTTAGCTAAGTGGTGCTGTTAATAGACTATTTAGTGCAATTTTAAAAATGTTAAACTATGTTCATAAATGATGAGTTAAAGCTGAAAACAAAGCAAAAAAAAAAAAAGATGTAACGTGCATTTTACATTGTTAAACATCTTTCATAAAAGTTTTTCTCTGTACTTGGGTCCCAGGGTTGAAAGGTAGATTCCCAAACTGCTGGCCTTAGACCTGACTGGGGATTAGCTCTTAAACTTCCGTCCGTCCGTCCATCCATCCATCTGTCCTCCCTGCCCTCCTGTTCTCTCCCACCCCTTCCTTCCCTTTCTGCCTGCGGCCTGGAGTAGCTGCTCCAGGAAGTCTCAAGAAAGAGTCACCCTGGGTTTGGAGTTGGAGGACTAACCTGGGCAAGCTGGGGCAGGGCATCCGGGGTGCGGGAGGGGGCCGAGGTGAGGGGGAGAAGGAAGGTTTCACCGCTCCTCACAAGGCCTCTCTGTCCCTCACTCTCCTCCATTCCCCCCTCTGTCTCCTCCTCTGGCCCCACCCTGTCCTAGTCCCCCTTTGACCACGTTCTTCCCTGCCTTTCTCTGCAGCTTCCCCTATTTCTGAGGACACCCCACCCCCACCCCCACCCCTGTCAACCGCGACTCTTTACTAACTGCCCATCTTAGAGTCCTGACTCAAATATTCCTTGCCTCCCACGCTCTTGTCCCCAGACCCAGGCAGCTCACAGCCCGTGAAAGCACCTGTGGTGGTCACCTTGGTGGTCACCGGGTACTCCACGGTCGCAGATGTGTTTACGCTACCTCGGCCAGCAGGCCTGCCCCAGGAGCCCACTCTTGGGGCTGCTCTTGCCTTTGGGACGGCTCTGTAGCTGGCCCCCTTCATAGCCAGAGCAGGGACGTTCCCCAGCTACTGTGCAGGTTCCCAGGGGTGCCCCAGGGCTCACTGGCGCTTCCTGTGTGCTGCTGGTTCAGCCTGGTCCCTGCTCTGCCTGCCTACGTGGGGTGGAGCCCAGGCACTCCCCTTTGAGGAAGTGGGGTGAGCTACACCCAGGCTAGGACTTGTGACACAACATAGTAGGGTCATCCGTGTTCATAGGAATCTTGGGCTTTGCACCCAGCATGCCAGGTGGTGTGTCTTGGTGTTTGGGACCTGGGATGGCGGTGGCTGAAATAAAGGTATGCGTTCTTCCGCTGTGCGGTGTGTGGTGCCATTAATCCTGCCAGATGAGAATAAGACACTACCACAACTTTGGGCCAAACTGAGTTGGATCAGAGAGAGCAGAGAGAGCAGCACTGTCTGGGGCATCTTTTGTTGTTGTTGTTTATACAGAGACAGGGTTTCTCTGTGTAGCCCTGGCTGTCCTGGAACTCTGTAGATCAGGCTGGCCTCAAACTCAGAAACCTGCCTGCCTCTGCCTCTCAAGTGCTGGGATTAAAGGCGTGCTCCACCTCTGCGGGTTTCTGGGGCATCTTTTAAGGCGTCCAATCAGAAGCAGCTACAAAGCAGGTGTACAGAAGCGAGGCAATGAGCAGTTCGAAGAGGACAGAAAAATCTCAATCGTATCACCACTCATTATCTCACAGAGAAGGACATGGTTCTCAACGTCAAGTCGCTGTGGCTGTCTTAGTCAGGGGTTCTATTGCGACGGTGACCACAGCAACTCTTATAAAGGAAAACATTTAACTGGGACTGGCTTACAGCTCTGAGGTCCATTGTCATCATGGAGGGAAGCGTGGAGGTATGCAGGCAGACATGGTACTGCAGAGTAGCTGAGGGCGGCGGCGGCAACCATGCTGGGCCAGGTCTACAGGTGCGAGGAATCAAGACAATTTCAGGAAAGGCTCTTGTGACTCTGTTAATTGAGTGTAAGGATTTGCTGAGTGAAATGGGGATAACATGTCCTCTCTGACATAAACCTTTGTGTCCCCCAGGGAAAGCAGAATAAGGATTATTCTCACGGAAAACGATCTATCCTAAAGGCGATCGCTTACCAGAGGGGAGGGCGTGACCGGAAGTGGAATTACAATGGGAAGGAACGTTAGCGCAGCCACAGCATTAGTGGAGGGAAGAAGACATTATTATAGGAACATCAGCTCCAGCTCCAGAAATACTGGTGGAGACATTCTCCATTTGATTCCTGTCATCCTTGTATAATTTTCATATATAACCCTTTATAATTTTCATATATAACCCCTATTCTGTATACATTTCTTTTTAAGAGCGTGAGAATAGAGGGATCTCCTTTGACACAGAACTTTTCTTGTTGGCTTTTTAGGGCTACGATGGAGCCAGCAGTTATAACCTAGACCATTAGTTACAGACAGGGTTACTCTGGTATGTTGAGTTCAGTTGAAGCGATCTATGAATCTTCGCTGCCTCTTCTCATTTAGCACACCTGTGATTTCTGATATCAGAACCTTTTAAAGAATATTTGATTATGATGAAGTCTGTATTATCATGCTGGGATTCTTGAGTTTGATTAGTTCATCTCAAGTATCCTCTATCCATCTGGCTGAGGACCCCTCCTTTTGACCAAGCCATGGGCCATGGCAATAAAAACAGTCTTTGGAGTGGCAAGACAATATCAGGATGTTTCATTTCTTTTCAAGGTTCTGTTTGCATGGGTTGAAAATTGGTCAGTAAAACTGTTAGTCATAAGACAGTCATGGTGCAAATTCCAACATCAAGAACACAATGCTAAATTATGTTAGTGAAACCTTAGCAAAGCTTGATTTTTAGTGGTCTCTTTTCAGTCACTTTCCACCTCTGGGGGTTGGGCTCCTCTTCCACAGTTTCCTCAAGTGCTTTTTTGAGGGGTGAGTGATGAATCCAGGCAGAAATACCAACAACCTTAGCAGCAGTAGGTGTCCGGCGAATCAAGACGTAAGGTCCTTTCTATCTAGGTTCAAACTGGCCGGGCTTGAAGCAGTGAAGGATGGTTGAGGTGGTCATTACCCAGCAGGCTGAGCAGCGTGGACCAGAGGAAAAATCTTATCCAAAGTTAATTACAATCCCTTTATGGATTCAGAGATTGGAGTGGGGCAATCTGATAATAGCCCGGTGTGTACCTGGGGATTATGGGGGGGGGGCGATCACTCACAGATTATTTCATATGGAGTGTACTTTTCTCGGTAGGGAGTATAGCAGTGGATCCTGAGAGAGACATAAGGAAAGAGGTCAGCCCAGTTATCTCCATTCTCAAGAATGTATTTAGTTAAGTTCTCCTTTAAAGTTCTGTTCTTCCTCTGCACCTTTCCTGAGCTGCAAGGGTGGTGGTGCATACAAAGACGGTTCTGACTGTGGCCAGCCTTCAGAGCCCAAGTGTCTTGATTGCTCTCCAAGGTTCTGAACATTAATTGGAAACTTCTCTTTTAGTAAAAGATCCTTTTTGCTATCTCTGTTGTCAAACACCTTCTGAGATATTTCTAATCATTCTGAAGGCACAGTGAAGTTCATGACAGCAGGAACATGTGGCAGAGTCCCTGTCATGGCAGACGGAACTCTGGCAGGGTTTCTATATGACCTTCATAGGTCCCTACTGACCTATTTCTGCCAGCCAGGCTCCAAAATAGCTCACTCAAACCATAATAACATCATGTGACTAAGTAGGATTGATCCCTGACATCTTTCTTTCTGTCTATGCCTCAGAAAGCAGTTGTTTCTTTTCTCCGAGATTGCTAAGGGAAAGGGCTATTGAGTGGTCTGTGAAGTGGAAAGTTTTGGTTCCTTTGGAGACTCAGTGTGTCACATGATTTTTTTTTCCAGGAAACTTTTTGTTTGTTTGTTTTGTTTTTTTGTTTTGTTGTTTTTTGTTTTTTGTTTTTTGAGACAGGGTTTCTCTATGTAGCCCTGGCTGTCCTGGAACTCACTCTGTAGACCAGGCTGGCCTTGAACTCAGAAATCCACCTGCCTCTGCCTCCCAAGTGCTGG
This sequence comes from Apodemus agrarius, assembly GCA_964023405.1. Lineage (NCBI taxonomy): Eukaryota > Metazoa > Chordata > Mammalia > Rodentia > Muridae > Apodemus > Apodemus agrarius. The sequence goes on along the minus strand of OZ030015.1, from coordinate 54,154,059 downwards.
GATTACAGGCGTGCGCCACCACTGCCCGGCTCCAGGAAACTCTTATGATAGGATGTTTTTGCTGAAGCAAATACACGGGTGGATGTTTTGTTGAGAACAGCCACGTGATGGGTATATGATATTTTATGGCAATGGACTCTTGGGAGAACGTGTGATATGTAGAAAGGGCATGAGAATAACCCAACAGACAATGGGCAACCCTCTGGCATTGGTTCACCTTGCCATTCCTTGCTGGTGACTTCATAGAGAGAAATGCACCAAAGAACTTCTGGTGGTGCTCTGGCGGTTTCTCACCACTTCCGAGGACTTAGGCCAATTGGCAGAGCCTCACGGTTTCTTCTGGATCGAATTGCCGATGCTGATTCGTGAATAACGTTTGTGAGTGGATTGAGCTACTGCGGATTTTGATTGGTGTGAACTGAACTGCTGCTATCCTGACAATAAAGATCGGAGCGGCCCCAGAGAGCTATTTCTAAGCAGGTCCACATCCTCCTTGGCCTACTAACCTTTCCTTTCCACTACCACTGGTAGGTGGTGGGCTAGAAGGGAGGTTAAAGGGAGGTTTAAAAACCTTTATTAAAGTAGGTTTTAAAAAATATAAGCCTACAGTTCTGTGTTAGCTTACAGGCGATTCCATTAGGGCTCCTCTCGGGGACCCAGCAATGGCTCAGCCCCATCACCTGCCACCATCCTCGCTGCTGCCACCATGTTCCAGGCGTGGGCTGCGTGCAAAAGGACGGCCTGCCACCCCAGCCCATTCTCTATATTCTCACATACTCTCTCTCCTCTTCCAGCATTCTTTCCCTTTTCCCCTCTCTGTCTTTCTCTGCACCCCCCCATCCTCATGGCTCTGCGCCTGTCTGTCTGTCTGTCTGTCTGTCTGTCTGTCTCCATGTCCACTGATCTGCCTCTCTCCCTTCTCCAGGCCCTCACTCCTCTCCCTTCCTCTCTCTTCCCCCAGTAAGTCCCCTTTACACCAGATCTTTTGCATGGCTTGATTACTCAGGGGCACACCTTAGCATGGGCCCACTAGGTACCGCCTCGCCACATTATATTTCATAATACTCTGCCAAGACAAAGAGCAGACTGGGCAGAGGGAGACAGAGTCTCCATAGCTGTTCTTTGCTGGACCTAAGATGGCACAAGTACAACAGGCTGGAAAATGTTTTTTTAATTTTGTTTTGTTTTGTATTTTGTTTGTTTGTTTGTTTGTTTTACTGGGGGCTGGACAGGTTGAATTGGGGGTTCTGTTCTTTGTAGCCCAAATATATTAATACTCTCATATAGGATTATGGAAGGCAGTAGAGGCTCTACCAATTTAACAAGAAAGAAAATAAGAGGACTGGAGAGATCTCCATGACTAAGTTTGATTCCAGCACTAACGTGAGGCAGCTCACCCATGCATGTAATGGTAGCTCCAGGGGACCCGATGTCTCTGGCCTCCACAGGTACCAGTGCTTGTACACAGATATACATAATTAAAAACAAAATAAACCAGCCAGATGGTGGTGGTGCATGCCTTTAATCCCATCACTCAGGAGGCAAAGGTAGGAGGATTGCTTGTAAATTTGAGGCCAGCCTGGTCTACAGAGCAAGCTGTAGGACATCCAGAGTCACACAGAGAGACTCCGTCTGAGAAAACAAACAAAAAGCAAACAAGCAAACAAACAAAGTCTTTTTGTTAAAAAAGAAAAACACTAAAAGGCCTATGCTTGTAAGAGGTTTAAGGGTGTATCAGCAAGACGCAGACACAAGGAACGGACTCCACAGACGACCAGCTGACCCAGCCCTTGTGGCTGTTGGGAACCTAACAAGGAAGTGTCAGGACCTGGGGAGGGAACGGCTCATCATTTCTAAGTTGAAAGAAAGGAGGTAAGAGAGCAGTGCAGTTGTGTAGACTCGTGACAGCCGACGCCTTTGGGAACTGAATGACTAATCCTTGACAAGGAACTTGGTGTGAAGATACAAATCTCCTTTGGCTCCCAAGATGAGATTAGGAGACACCTATGATATCGGGGAATCCAGCATCCTACAGGGCATGCGAATGTCTATATCCCAGAGACACACCCATTCCAACTAAGGATGTTTTGTCCCTCCCAATAATGTCCCACCTCACCGCCCACTCTCCACACTGGCAGTCTTGCCCTGTTGATGGTTACATGCCTGGTGAGTGCAAGATGCAGGAAAAGTCTGGGCATTTAGACTCAGCTTTGGTGTGGCTGTCAAGGATGCTGTGTCATTTACAGAGACTTTCCCGCTTCATGACCACTTGGCTCTTCTTTGTTAAGACCACACTCTAAACTACACATCGTGTGGTCTGTACAGTAAGACTGTGAGTTCAAGTGGTGAGATATGAATGTGAGTATACTTTATATTTCTCAAGTTGCTGCCTTCAAATGTTCACCCTGATTGAAAGGATCCATCTCCCTGCTCCTAGTCATGCCTGCCTGAGATCCATCCATCTGTCTCCCTGCTCCTAGTCATGCCTGCCTGAGATCCATCCATCTGTCTCCCTGCTCCTAGTCATGCCTGCCTGAGATCCATCCATCTGTCTCTCTGCTCCTACTCAGGCCTGTCTGAGATCCATCCATCTGTCTCCCTGCTCCTAGTCATGCCTGTTTGAGATCCATCCATCTGTCTCCCTGCTCCTAGTCATGCCTGTTTGAGATCCATCCATCTGTCTCTCTGCTCCTACTCTGGCCTGTCTGAGATCCATCCATCAATATCCCTGTTTCTAGTCTTGCCTGTCAGACCTGGGAAAGAACTTTGTATCTGCTATCTTCATTTTTGTCCCACTGTGGCTGCTTAGTCAGAAGATGAGGGTGCATCATATGATCCTTAGATTCTTACTCCTCTTCACCAAAGCAAAAAACAAACAAACAAACAAACAAACAAAGCGTGTGGAGGCTTGACTGGCTACCAGTTGGAAAAATTTTCGAGTCTCCTTTTAGCTCAGATGCTGATGTCTCTAAGTGTCCCTTCTTGCCCAGATGGGACATGCGCAGGAAGTGAGTGTTCCAGGAAGCAAAAAGTTGAAAATGTGTGCTATCTCTTATCTGCTCAAGTTTCTGCCTAGTATACCTACACAACTATACTGGCATGCAAGGCAAGTGGGCCATTGAGCCCAGCTCAAAGAGGTTCTTTAATAAAAGAAACACAGGTCAGGTACGCTGGTGTATGCCTTTAATCTTAAGACTCAGGAGACAGAGGTAGGTGCATTGCTATGAGTTCAAGGCCAGCCTGGTCTACATATCCAGCCATATCCACAGATATCCACAGATAGTGAAACCCCATCTATCTATAAACAAATGAATAAACAATACCTTGAAAACTAGGCAACCTTCCAACATTTACATTTGAATTTTAATACTTTGCATGATTCCTGGAGATTGGGTTTCAACCTTCTTCATCACTGAGGGTCCTCGGATGAGACAGGACAGATCTGTCTGGGTGCGGCATCTCCTGTAGGCATGGGTCCAGGGATGCCTGGGAAGATCCATTTTCAGGAAATGAAAATGCTTAGCTATGATTGGTCCTCTTTCATGAGCTGCAGCAGGAACTATCCTCAAACCCCCACTTCTTAAACTTCAGCCGACTAGCCTAGCGTAGCGACTGTTTTCTTCTGACTCTCTCTGTCCTGAAACTGCACAGAACCCGAAATGATGTCTACTGCTGAGAGGAAACACTGTAACCAAAAGCAATATGGGGAGGACTTAACTTTTTTTTTGTCTAACAAAATATAGATTTTATTTTTGTGTTCTTATATTATTCATATGCAATGTTAATATCCTATATTTTATATATGGGCAATGAGATAAAAGTTGAATACATTATTTATCAAGAAAAATAGTAATAAAAGTTTTCATTCAACAAAATAGAGAATTCAAAGGAGAGAACGGAACTACTTACAAAATAGCTCATGCATGAGGACAACCACCTTCTAAACCACCAACTAGAGTACACATGGAGGAACCCAAGCCTCCAGCTGCAGATGTAGCAGAGGATGGTCTTATCTGGCATCAATGGGAGGAGAGGCCCTTGGCCCTGTGGCGGCTCGATGCCCCAGTGTAGGGGAATGCCTGGGCGGTGAGGTAGGAGTGGGTGGGTAAGTGGGGGAGCTCTTGGAAGCAGTGGGGAGAGATATGGGATAGGGGGTTTGCAGAGGGGAACCCAGAAAGTGGGATAACATTTGAAATGTAAATAAATACAATAACCAATAAAAGATAAACACTAAAAAAATGGCTGTTATTGATAAGTGGTTTTCAGAATTAAAAACAAAGATTCAAGCACTTGCCAAGTTAGACAAACCGAAAGGCCCACCGGGGTCTAGGTAGTGGACAGCTTTACTGTGCTCTTGTGATAGTGTGAAGGGAAGAGGAAATGCGGAGACATCGACTGTTCTTGGGGGGAGAGGCAGGGACAGTGATCACGTGTGTGATCACGTGCGCCCCATCCTGTGACCCAGAGCTCAGAGGTTCGATAACACACACACCAGAAAGCCACACAGGCATATTTGCCAGATTATTGTTTCCTTGGGCGTTCACATGGCTGCCTGCACCATCCAGCAGGAAACACCATCAAACTGTGGGTCTCAGCTGCAGAGGCAACAATGTCGCACTAGGGTGACTATGGGCTCAGGCCTCTTTGGAAGGCTCTGAAGGAGAACGTTGCTTATCTCTTCAGTTCCCAGGGCTTTGCCCTGACTGATCGGGGTGTCAACCCACCTGACCCTCCATCTTCACCTCGTGTTCTGTTTGTACCCATCTGTCCAAGTGTTTACTTTTGTAAGGACATCAACAAACTCCATTAGGGCCCTTCTACTGACTTTGCATTAACTTCAATAAGTCTATAAAAGCCTTATGTAGGAAAAGGGCCACATTCAATGGCACTGGGGGATGGAATTATAACTTTCTAAAAATATGGCTTTGAATGTAAAATGCTAAGAATTGTCAATAGATTATTGCTTTTTTTCTTTTCCTTTCGGTTTTATTTTATTTTTTAGGTGACTAATGTTTTATTATATTCAACACAATATTTTATACCAATCATAAAAGTGATGGACATGTTATTAAGTGAACATAAAAAGATAAAGTTTTTTTTTTGTTTGCTTTGTTTTTAGTAGAGCTTAAAGTCTTGGCTCTTACTGTAGTACAAACCCAAAATAAGAACAATTTTTAGACATTGGAGTTTATTGTAATAAGGCAGTACTTCAATGTCCCTCACATCACTAAAGGATTTTACCTCCATAGTAGCTAAGCTAAGAGTTGACAGTTCTGCTATGCCGAGGAATGAATTGTAGGCACAATTATTTGCATACAGATTTCCTGCTATGGTAAAAGCTATTTGACTTGAGTGATTGTCATCACTCTCAACCCACAGGGAGCAGGTTACATTCATTTAATAAATGGTGTGTATATATAGATGGTCTATCCATAAAGTCATTCATCAACTGTTTCAATGAACAATGGCTCTGCTTCCAGGGTGGCACAGACATTAGGTGAGGGTAAGATACTGGTTCATTGGCTGTGATGATTTGAAAAACATTCATCTCAGAAAAAGAGTAACTTTATAAGGGCATCTTCTTCAAAATTGATACAATAATTATAAATATCAAGCAAAACATTCAGTCTCATTCTTTGTTGTTCTCTTACAAGCCACCTCCCAGATTAATTGTCTACATTTCTTTTGGATGTATAAATAATTCTGAAATATGTAAGCTGTTCTGAAAACCACAGTATAGTGTAAAAACATCAAATAAACAATCCCACTAATAGGCAGGCTGAGATAAGAGAAGCATGATTTCAAGACCATTTTGTGGTACACAGCAAGACACTGTCATGAACAAACAAGCAGAAAGTGTATATGGATTGTACAATATTGGATCTATTTCTCCAATTACCAAATTAGAGAGACCACTGGATGACAGCCAACAAATTTCTAATTCCTCATATTTTTGAATTTCAATCAATTAGGATACGTTGGTAATATTAATTTTCATATTAAGAGATATTAAGGAAAAGTGATTGTTACTTCCATTATATTTGTTGTTAGAGGTGGAATTATGTTTGTGTGGGTTTGTTGAAAGATTACTTTCTTGCTTTTTCTAGGGTGTAGTTTCACTTCTTGTGTTGGTGTTTTCCATTTATTATTCTTTGTAGGACTAGATTTGTGGAAAGATATCGTGTAAATTTGGTTTTATCATGTAATATCTTGTTTTCTCTGTCTACGGCAATTGAGAGTTTTGCTGGGTATAGTAGCCTGGGATGGCATTTGTGTTTTCTTAGGGTCTGTATGACTTCTGCCCAGGATCTTCTAGCTTTCATAGTCACTGGTAAGAAGTCTTGTGTAATTCTGATAGGCCTGCCTTTATATGTTACTTAATCTTTTCCCCTTACTGTTCTTAATATTCTTTCTTTGTTTAGTGCATTTGGTGTTTTGATTATTCTGTGATGGGAGCAATTTCTTTTCTGGTCCAGTCTATTTGAAGTTCTGTAGGCTTCTTGTATGTTCATGGGCATCTCTTTCTTTAGGTTAGGGAAGTTTTCTTCTGCAATTATGTCGAAGATATTTACTGGCCCCTTAAGTTGGGAATCTTCACTTTCTTTTATACCTATTATCCTTAGGTTTGGTCTTCTCATTGTGTCCTGGATTTCCTGGATGTTTTGGGTTAGGAGTTTTTTCCATTTTGTGTTTTCTTTGACTGTTGTGTCGATGTTTTCTATGGTATCTTCTGCACCTGAGGTTCTCTTTCCTATCTCCTGTATTCTGTTGGTGATGCTTGCATCTATGACTCCTGATCTCTTTCCTAGGTTTTCTAGCTCCAGGGTTGTCTCACTGTGATTTCTTTATTGTTTCTAGTTCCATTTTTAAATCCTGGTTGGTTTTGCTCATTTCCTTTACTTTTTCTTGTAATTCTTTAAGGGATTTTTGTGTTTCCTCTTTAAGGGTTTCTAACTGTTTACATGTGTTCTGCATTTCTTTTGTTGTTGTTGTTGTTTGTTTGTTTGTTTTTTGTTTTGTTTTTTTTCCTGAGACAGGGTTTCTCTGTGTAGCTCTGGCTATCCTAGAACTCACTCTGTAGACCAGCCTGGCCTCGAACACAGAAATCCGGCTGCCTCTGCCTCCCAAGTGCCGGGATTAAAGGTGTGTGCCACCACTGCCTGGCTGTTCTGTATTTCTTTAAGGGAGTTATTTATGTCCTTCTTAAAGTCCTCTATCATCATCATGAGAAGTGATTTTAGATCCAAATCTTGCTTTTCTGGTGTGATGGTGTATCCAGGACTTGCTATGGTGGAAGAATTGTGTTCTGATGATGCCAAGTAACATTGGTTTCTGTTACTTATGTTCTTACGCTTGCCTTCCACCATCTGGTTATCTCTAGTGCTACCTGCCCTCGATATATCTGACTGGAGTCTGTGCTTCCTGTGATCCTGGTTGTGTCAGATCTCCTCAGAGTCAAGCTGTCTCTGTGATCCTGTGATTCTAGGATCCTGTGATCCTTGTGTGACCAAGCTCCTGGGGTTCTGGGATCCTGGGATCCTGGTATTCTGTGATTGTGGGCGTGTTAGAGTGTCTGGGAGTGGACCTTCCTCTGGGTGTTGTGGGACTGACTGCAGAGTTTGTGTCCAAGGTCTGCTCAGAGCAGCAGCCCAGAAAGACCAGAAGGAACCCGTTCCACTGGTCTGGCAGAATTCCTGGATACCTGGGTCCCCATGGTTCAAGTTACTCCCAGTGGTGTTGGGACAGATGTTGTGTCTTCCTCACCTCTGATCCTATGAGCATGGGCGTGTTAGAGCGCCTGGGAGTGCAGCTCCTCTGGGTGTTATGGGACTGGCTGCAGAGTTTACACCCAAGGTCTGCTCAGGGCAGCAGCCCAGACCCAGAAAGGATGTAACTTATTTGGCTTATGCATCCACATCATAGTCCATCACTGATGGAAGTCAGACAGGAACTCAAGCAGGGCAAGGAGCCTGGAGGCAGAGCTGATGCAGAGGCCATGGTATGGACATGCTTCCTGGTTTGTGCATCCTGGCTTGCTCAGTCCCCCTTGGCACCCAGGACCACCAGTCCAGGGGCAGGACCACTCACAATGGCCTGGGCCCTCCCTTAGCAATCCCTAGTTAAGAAATGGCCTTCCAGCTGGCTCTGGGAAGCATTTTCTCAATCGAGCCCCTCCTCTCAGATCACTCTAGCTTGTGCCAGCACCCCACTAGGTGAGTGGGTTTCCTGAGAAGCCACTTACAGGATGAGGGGGCGCTGCCTCTTGCCTGCTCCTTCCTCTGCTCTCACCCACACCTAAGCCTACCATGAACAATGGGAACGGAGGACACAGGCCAGGACAGGGCCAGTTCCAAGTCCCTCAGAAGTCCTTGGCGTAGAGCACGTGTCAGGGCAGCCAGATTCTCTACAGAATGTGGAGTTCTCAGGACTTAATTGTTTTAAGTGTGGGTCCTTTTTCTAACTCTTTGGTCACAGGAAAAACTTAATGCCTTATTATAGCAAATTAATATACAGTTAGCCTTCTGTAGCTGTGGGATCAGCACCCTCAATTCTATCAAATACAACTGACCAAAAAAAAAATGTTGATTTTTAAAAAAACTTGCACACACATACATATATACATACATATACATGCATGCATACATATGTACATACATACATATATTCATATATATGCATGCATACATACACACGTATACACATATGTACATACACACATAAACACATATATGTATGTGTTTCAGCTAAATGTATTAAATTAATTCAATCTATACCTTTAATGATTTCTGGTTACTAGACTGAGGACATGTTATTTTGGGAGAGATGCTCTGTTTTTGTGCTGTCAGGAAAGGAGGAAGGCTTAGGACTCCTTCCAGAGTAATATGGATCAGATATGACAGGGGAGACCCCCTGAAGATCTTGACTACAGAAAAGAAAAACTGGAAAAAATCAAACAGGACAGGTAACTGGATCTGCTAATTCCTTGATATGGGATCATCCCTATCACTGGCTTAGACCTGAAATGTCTCAGTCAAAACTTCAGCTAAAATTAGATAATAAATCTTATTGGTTGTGAAATCCTCAAGATTCATAGTGTCATCCTCCATATGACATGAATGAAGATTTATTACATTGGTTATTGATCAAATTAACTCATAAAAAAGAACAGATGTCTTTTACCTGCTCAAAGAAGGAACAAAAATTCATCCTTAGCTGATCTGTGCATCCTGCACAATATGAATATCTTAATAGTACTAAAATCTTGGTTGTAAGATTCATATATTACACAGTTTGGAGCTCTGACAAGATCCATCCATGGGGATGCGGAAATGACCTGCTCTTCCCGGCCCTGGTTCCCGAGGCTGCCCAGGGACTTGCTTCCAGGACAACTTCAGGAACCGCTGCTGATTCCCGATGGACTCTGTTCATCCAGCCTTCCAGACAGATCCCGGCAGAACTTCTAAGCACCCAGAGACTGTATAGCAGATACTAAAACTAGCCTCCTTAAGTCTAACCAAATTTTTAAACTTTCCTACCCCTCCACACCCCTTTAAATAATTTCTCATCACCCCTATTCAGCAGGAAGAAGTTGTGGAAAGTTGTCATCCCATTCCCTCAGGTTTGGGTGTCTGGTTATGGTTATTTTATAAATTATAGGTAGGTTGTCATTTTAAGGAATAATTTGGAAATGGTCATAATTTTGAACAAGGAAGAGATGGATGGAATAGCTTTCTAAATTTATTCTTTTTTTTTGGGGGGGTGTTTCGAGACAGGGTTTCTCTGTGTAGTTCTGGCTGTCCTGGAACTCACTCTGTAGACCAGGCTGGCCTCGAACTCAGAAATCTGCCTGCCTCTGCCTCCCAAGTGCTGGGATTACAGGCGTGCGCCACCACGCCCGGTTCTCTAAATTTATTCTTAAGCAAAGCATTGCATATCCACAATCTTACATTGGTAGAAATCTTCATAATTGATATAAATTGAAGTTATAATTTTACATTAGTACAGAATTTATAGATTGATGCAGATTTAGGGTTTTAATTGGTATAAGTTTCTTATATTGAAACAAAATTAGAAATTAATATTGTTACTCTTACATAGGCATTGTGCCTATGCAACTCATTTAATAATGCAAGTCTTAGACCCAGTTCTTCTAATAACTGTTTTTACAAACTGTTTAGGATGATTAAGTAAGTTAAAGACCAGATTTTAAGGTCATGGTTATATTAGATTCTTATCTAATAATATTAAGGTGCTTTGTACAGTATTCAAGTAGAAATAGCTAAAAGTAGTCAAGGTTTAGCAGTTAAGATACACTTTATATAGATGGATAGTCTGATACACTTTATATAGATGGATAGTCTTCAAAAACATCAGAAATCCACAGAACATGACATTTAATATTAATTCATTACTAAAGATCATTTGACTAGAGACATGTCTACTCCTGACAGTATCCTCTTCACAGTTCAAAGAAGAAATTGAGCATCAAAATCTCCATAGGGAGTTGCTCCAGTTATGGCAAAGTAGCCACTGGACAAGAATTGTCCTAATTCATCTACAGACAAAAAATACTATCTAAGAAAAGATACACGATGAGGGATAGTCAACAGCTTAGCTCTTTGTCTTAGTCAGGGTTTCTATTCGTGCACAGATATTATGACCAAGATGTAAGTTGGAGAGGAAAGGGTTTATTCAGCTTACATTTCCAAATTGCTGTTAATTACCAAAGGAGGTCAGGACAGGAACTCAAGCTGGTCAGGATACAGGAGCTGATGCGGAGGCCATGGATGGATGTTTTTTACTGGCTTGCTTCCCCTGGCTTGCTCATCTTGCTTTCTTATAGAACCCAAGACTACAAGCCCAGGGATGGTGCCACCCACAAGGGGTCCTCCCCTCCTTGATCACTATTTGAGAAAATGCCTTCCAGCTGGATCTCATGGAGGCATTTTCTCAACTGAAGCTCCTTTCTCTGTGGTAACTCCAGCTTGTGTCAAGTTGACACACAAAACCAGCCACTACACTCTGCCAAGACAGAGTAAACTTGGCCTTCATAGTTCCTGCTTCATTTAAATGTCAGATGATCCTGGGCCAGAGGGCTGAAGACATATGCTCCAATGTTTTGAGGAATGGGGGACTGTCCAAGTTTTCGGCTGTCTCTACAATTTGGTTAAGTTGTGGAAGCTATGTTTTTATGCTTCCTATATATTCAGGTAATATTTAATTCGTTCTCGGATTTCTGATGGTTGAAGACTAATTATAGTCTCATAATCAAACTTAAGTTTTTTAGCATTGAAGAAGATGACATAGATTTGAAAGGATGTTTTTCAGATGGTAATACAAGTTAAAGTCAGAAAATAATTCAGGTATAGAATTATAAACTCTTTAAGTCAGGAGAGTACTTTATCTAAATTGACAAATATGATAGACAAGATGTTCATTATATATCATACTTTATAATACACATAAGTGTTATAATTGTGCTCAATTCATGTCTGAAAGAAAAGAGCCTTTTTTATTGGACAAAAGGGGTGAGATGTTGGGGGTTTGATTTGTGCTTACATGGGAATCAGCATGGCTGCTGCAGGACCCTGCTCATGGTTGGGCTTTTGATGGGTCAATAAAGAGCCAGCAGCTAATGGCTGAGCAGAGTGAAAGAGGCGGGACTTTTAGGATTCCTGGGGAAGAAACAAGAGGGAGGAGTGGAAAGGGTTCCCCCGTAAGAGGAACACAGGACCACGCTGTGAAGGAACAGGAGGGTGGGAAGGCCAAAATGTAGGTGCAAAGGGAAAGCAGCCCCATGGGAGGGCTGCAGAGGGAAACGGGCAGCAGGGGTAAGATATCGATTGAGAAAGGGTGTGTGTGTGTGTGTGTGTGTGTGTGTGTGTGTGTGTGTGTGTAGCTCAGAGTAGATTAACTCTTTACCACTACATGGTGCACATCTTAAATCCCAGCATTTGGGATGCTGAGGCAGGTGGATCTCTCTGAGATAGTAGTCTGGTCTACAGTGCAAGTTCTAGGAAAGGCAAAAATATACTAGAGAAACCCAACAACAACAACAGAACAAAAACAAATCAAAAGAGACAAACAAATGAAGAATATAACACTTTCAAGGTGGGAGAGATGCTTAGCCACTAAAATTTCTTGTTCTTGCGGAGGACCTGGATTTGATTACCAACACCCATGTGGTAATCTCATGGTAATCAAACACTCTCTACTATCTGTAATTACAGTTCCAAGGGATCAGATGTCTCAGCCACCTGGTATACACACATGGTGCCCCTTTCTCTTTATATAACTTGAATTAAATTACACTTCTATTATCTGTCTAAGTTTTTTTCCACTCATCCCCTGATCTTTGACCTATAATTTAAGATCAAAAGCCTCAATGTATTCATATATATGTGTGTGTATGTGTGTGTGTGTGTGTGTGTATTTGGTTTTTCGAGACAGGGTTTCTCTGTGTAGCCCTGGCTGTCCTAAAGCTCACTCTGTAGACCAGGCTGGCCTTGAACTCAGAAATCCACCTGCCTCTGCCTCCCAAGTGCTGGGATTAAAGGCGTGCGCCACTACCGCCTGGCTTCATCTATATATTTAACTTCAATTACATTTCCTTCTACTTACCATATAAGCCTATTCTTAGACTTCTAACTTGCCATAGCAGGCTAAATAATCCCAGAATTCCCATGTAGACCACAGTTAATGAATTTGAGTATTTGCCCTTGTATAGACCCTTTTGAATTTTCTTTAAAGCATTTTTTCATTCCTTCTATTCTCTCTCCTTGTCTTTATTTCATGCATTTGAGAACAAAGGCCTGGATTTATTTATTCCACGTATATATAAGAACATTTAAACAATTACCATTATACCCCCTTCTATCCTTAAAAACAATTAAATCAAGTTTCGTTCATATCCCTTCTTTATTTATCTTTATTTGCAGGAGGGAGGCAGATTCCACCTTTTGTCTCTGCATGACTTTCCAGCAGCCTGTCTCTTGGCACAGCAGGGGCTCCCATGGCCTCTGAGCCCAAACTCCTTGTATGGAATTCTGAACAGCTGGACGAAATCCCCATGTGGCTGAGTGTGTATGGGGGGGGGGAATCTGTAGCCTACTAGGAAGCCAATTCTCCCAAACTCCTTATCTTACATCATAGCAGGTGAATATTCAATTTGAGAATCTCTAAGTAATTTTAAATAATAAGTTCTTGCCTACCACGTTATGTGCCATCTATAGCAGTAAATAGTTAATTCGCTCTGAGCTCCCAGCGGGTGATTGTACTTCTTGCCACCCATCAGAGTTCTCTGGATTCATGAATGAAAACACACACACACACACACACACACACACACACACACACCTTTATATTTTTGTATGCCTTGACTAGCTCAATGATTGGACACTTCCAAACCTCCCCACAGCTGGCACACGCTCACCTCTGAAATTTCTGAGTTAACACTTTCTAAATCGATATTTTATCCTTGCTGCCTGTTTCCATCTGGACAGCCTCCCATGGGGCTGCTTTCCCTTTGCACCTACATTTTGGCCTTCCCACTCTCCTGCTCCTTCACAGCAAGGTCTGTCTTATGCCCCTCTCATGGCAGAATCCCTTCTTTTCCTGCCCTGTGCTTCTTGCCCAGGAATCCTAAAAGTCCCTCCTCTTTCACTCTGCCCAGCCATTGGCCTCTGGTTCTTTATTGGTCCATCCAAACCTTTGGCAGGGACTTGCAGCAGACGTGGGAATTCCCATGCCAGCATGAATCAAATCCCCAACACGTCACCACTGCCTGACTGAAAGTGATATATTCTTGACAATCTGCGCCCTACTATCTAGTTAAGCCTGTGAGGTTTGTGACTAAACTAAATACTAAATGTGAACAGACATATTTGTGTGTGATTGTTCCTTGGTGATTCAGTGTGACTACAACTTACATGGCATTGACATTGAAATAGGTATTATGAGTAATTAACTAATGGCTTAAATTATATGGAGGAAGGATGAACATTGGTTCTGTGCAAATCCAACACCACTTCCCATATCGGGTGTGAGCATCCGTGTGTTCTGGTGTATATGGGAGGCGGGGGAGTTCTCAGAACACATGCAGCTACTGTATGAATGGGCTGCCCCTTCAGCTTGAGTTGTTAACATGCACAAGCACACACAATCACACTCACAGACACAAGCACACTTGTGCCACAGCAACTGTGTGGGAGTCAGAGGACAACTTGGAGAACTTAGTTCTCCACTTCCATTATGTGGGTCCTAGGGATGAAACTCAGGGTTTTAGACTTGGTGGCAAACGCCTTTGTCCTCTGAGCAATCTTGCCACATCATTTTAAAATGTCAAATAAAATGACTTTCCACACTACAAAGCTCTCGTGGCCTTTTTATGTAGACCAAGGACTGGTGTGCTGGAGTAGAAAGTGCAAGCACAGCAGGAGGCTCGGCCACACCTCCTCCCATAAACCACCAAGCCAAGCAAATAAATGTCCGCCCACCTCTGACTGGCTCACCCCATCCCTTCACCGCTGACCAGCACTCCTCTCTCCCTGGGTCCTGAACACCTGACCCAAGCTGCTTGTCTCCATCACACAGCCCTGTCGCCACCATCACTGACTGGTCTGATCAGAGGCCACACGGGGTCTATGTGTGCTGCGTGAATGTCCCTCCCCTTGGTCCCTAGGCTTGTCTCCTCTCAACTCAGCCTCCACTCCAGGTCAGGCTGGCACACAGAGGTCCCTCCCTCCCTTACTCTCTACCTAATTTGGGGACTGGGAGGTCAAGGTGACCCCAGGACATTAAGGTTCACATGAAAGGCTCCAGATAGACTTCACCAGGAAATGGAGCTGAGAAAGGAAGTCTTCCAAGCACTGTATCCTCAGTACAGCTGATCATGGATCCTGGCCCTTAGAGGACAGGTCTAGACCAGATCTCCACCTTGGGGGAGTCCCCTAGGCCATGGTGGTATTGAAATATGGGCAACACCCATGCGCATTAAAGTGGCTGAACTGGATGACCTAAGATTCTCCCCCAAATGGGAGTTGGTCCCAGAAACTGTCCTCCCATCTCAGTGTTCCCTGAGATGGTCCAAGAAATGCCCTGTGCCAAAACAGCTGTGATAGTCCTTATCAAGTCAGAAACCAGGGAGGGGTCTCAAGTAGAGATTTGTACTTTTGTGAAGGTTGGAGAGATTTGAGCCAAACCACATGATGAAGGGAAGAAGCCAGTGTGGAAGGAGAGACGGTGGATGGAGTTCCAGATAAATATGGTTTTGTATCCAATGGGAACAGGGTAGAGTATACGAAAGATTGTGCCAGGTGGGAGGAAGGGAAATCTTTGTAAAAAGTTCTCAGTAGGATGGCATGAGCCTGGGACTAGTAGTCCTGAGAAAACTCACTCCATAGCCTCCAGAACCAGTGCGTCAGGGACCATTGTAACTCATGGTCCCCCCTGAGAACAGGGCTCAGAGCAGCTGTGTGGCATGCCTTCGGTTACAGGCTAGTTAATCAATGAGTGTCGGGACTGGAATTGTCCTGCGATCATACCCTCTATTAATGAAGGGGCAGAAACTGACAGGATTACGCTCCTAAGGAAATACAAGTTGCCTGGGTCAACAGTAAGCAAATGTCTTCCCTGGAGACAGGAAGAGGAACAGCAACTGTCTGCAACTTTCCTGCCTGCTTGCCCCCGACTGGATATTATGAAGGCGATTTCTCAGTTGACACTTCCTCCTCTGCTGACTGTAGCTTGAATCAAGGTGACATAAAACCAGCCAGTACAGACATGTTTAATGAAACCCGCTGACTCGGTAGAGCCAGGTGCAGGTTCAGAGGAAGGCATACTTAAGTTCACAGAGGCCTCCAGACATCGGGTTCTTATAGTGGTAAGAGAGTAGGAGGTGACTCAGCCAGAGTTACCTGAGGCAATACAAGAGTAAAAGAAAAACATAAGTCAATGGTTCTGAATCTCTGGGTCATGACCGTTGTGGGAAATATTAAAAAGGAACCCACCAACTCCCCAGCAGGACAGGTCCACAATCCTACGCTCCTTACGCCATAGCCAACAACTCCCTCCAGCTACACCCCCCCCCCCCGCAGCATCTGGCTAGATTGTCTTGGGAGACACTAGTTCCCTCTCTGCTATAATCTCCTGTAATCAGCGGTCCTACATTCCAGTAACCAAATGAACTGCCAACCTCTCCGTTAGAAATCATAATACCCTGTAACCCGGTATAATTAAAACTCTTAAAGCTTGTAGTTAACCAATCAGATTTATGTATCGATAAATTCACAATTTACAAGATGCCAAAACAATAATTTCAGACCCAATTGTGAATGATAAAAGCTTTATCTCAATTAATTTAACTTTGTGATATCATCACATCGGCCTCCATACTCCTCTCTTTCTCTCCCAAGATGCTCCTGGTCTTCCTCCCTCTTCTCTCCGCCTCCCTCTTCCCTCTCCAATCACAGGCCTCTCGCTGCCCTGCTGCCCTGATGTGATTAGACAGGGAAACTCCTGCAACACATAACCCCTTTGGGGGACAAATGACCGGTCAGTGAGGGATGAACTAATACCATTAGAAACTACAGATATTTAAATTATGGTTCAAACTATCAAATTTACAGTTATGAAATAGCAACAAAAATGATTTTATGGTTGGGGGATTACCATAACCTGACGAGGAACTGTATTGAAGGGTTGCAGCACTGGGAAGGCTGAGAAACACTGCTGTGGGGTGTTGAACAGGATAGTTGTGCACTCTGGAAGGACGCACTCGCACCCACTTATGGTAGATAGAATCAGCGCCTCAGTGCTAAGCAAAGGTTCTCCAGTCAAGTGACACTCACAGCCCCGTTTAAAGCTCACTCCTCCAAGGACCCAGGCTGAATGCACTGAGAATTTTATGTTACAGGGTTTCTACTGTCCGTTACATTCTCCCACCACTTCCCAGAGACCCACACCACCCCAACAGAACATGGAATCTCTACCATGGCTACAGTGGGAACAGCTGTCTAGCAATTTCTATGTAGGCACTCAACCACAGAACTACCCAAAGCGAGTTAAGCTTTGTCATGTCTGTCTGTTCCACTGTCTTCCAAGATTCTGCTAAGAATCCCATTACACACCACTTACATCAACTACTTTTGGAGTCCAGAGTACTAAAATCTTCCATGTTTCCCCCCAAAAAAATATCGCCATCAGGTGTACCACAGCAATTCAAAACACTTCATTCGAAACCACAGAGAGGCACTGTGAAGACTGCCAGGAGGTCGTGTGCGGGAGCTTTCTCAAGGGCCCTACCTTAGTTCGAGGCTTCCTTTCTTGGGCCTCACGAGAAGGGGGAGTTGGTTATGAGGAGCATGGCTCGGTTGGTTCTCTATGTTCTTTTTTGTTGTTTGTTTGCATTTTGTATTGTTTTTCTGAGACAGGGTTTTTCTGTGTAACAACCCTGTCTGTCCTGTGACTCACTTTGTAGACCAGACTGGCTTCAGACTCACAGAGATCTGCCTGACTCTGCCTCCTGAGTGCTGGGGTTAAAGGCGTGGGCCGCCAGACCCAGAGGTTCCCTGTGCTCATTGGTAGTTTAGGTCCTATCTTCATTTTTCCTACTGCTCATGTGCGTTCCCATAATGCATCTGATTTCAATCACACACATCCCCAGTTCATCACAGGCATGAGTTGGTAAGTGGGGAATTATCACTAAAGTTTACTAGAAGACAAAGTTTTACAAGCACACCCAGGATTAGCTCAGGCCAGATCAGCCCTTCTAGCCCAGACATTTTATACATACATACATATATATATATATATATATATATATATATGTATATATGTATATATATATACATATACATATATGTGTGTGTATGTGTGTGTATGTGTGTATGTGTGTGTGTGTATATATATATGTATATATATACATATATGTATATATGTTTGAATAGGAACTTGTCAAAATTTGATTATACCAGCTGGGGAGAATATTGGAGCTGCGGATGAAAAACACAGACAGACATGTTGCTAAATTTCAACTTACTATATTGGTTCAATTGCCTGGCATTATTAATCTCCATGGCTAGCCTGCCCTCCCCAATACTCTTAGCTCAGCACCCTAAATCTATCCTCACCTTAAGTTACTCAGTGACCTTTAGTCCTAGCTCAGCACCCTAAATCTATCCTCACCTTCAGTTGCTCAGTTACCTTTAGTCCCAGCTCAACATTCCCAACCTCTTGCCCATAGAAGCGACCTGTGGCCCCTCTGCCCGAGACCTCACATGGCTGGTTGGCTTTTTTCTCTCCCGAGCAAGGCAAACTCTCCCTCTCCTTCCCTTGCGACTGCCAGCTTGCCTGCAGGGACCTGGAGGTCCCACCTATTCATTCTGGCCAGCAATTGGCCCTTGGTATCTTTACTGATAGATCAAGAAATGATTGGGGAACAGGACCTTAGCACCAGAACCACCCTGACATGCGACCACTGTGGCTCTAACCACGGGCTTCATACTCCAAGGTTGGTTGAATCCCAGAATGCACAACCCAAGTCACAGGCATGAGACTGGACATGGAAAATAATAAAGGGTGACAGGGTATGGTTATTGGTGGAACTAGGTGGAATTTACAAATCCAGAAAAGCAACAGGAAAAAAAAAACCTAGAAGAAAACACAGAAGTATGGACTTTTGGCCTGACCCTAATAGCCGTTAAGATGGCAATGAATGGGTCTTCCTTCTTTGGATCAAGACAGCAAGTCGAGTTCTCTCCTATTTGGATACAGTACTGGGCTGTAATTGACTTTGGCACATAAAATGCTTTTGAAGCAATTCTGTCAGAGAGAAAGACTCTGCCAGACCCCAGAGCCAGTGAGGTCATTCCAGATAGGCCCGAGGCAGCTTGTCACTGTGTGGGAATGCCAGCTGACAGTTCATGGGGCCCTATCCAAGTTACAAAATCATGAGAAAATCAACACATTTTTTTCTGATTTAACGTGTTGAGTATATAAATTATTTATTCTAGCTAGACCTTATAAAAGACACGAAATCCTGGTATTTTATTTAGAAACAAGCTGTAAGTCTAGATTGGCAGGTTTTGAGCTATTCTAACTTACACCCTGACCTACAACTCTTACTACTTGCTGTCTGAGTCTCTCTGGTGCCTTTTCCTCCATCAGCCTGTCCTCAGGAAGCACTGCTGGCCACATGCGTGGTCCATCCTCTCTTGGTGGCCTCCCCTCTCTGTCTCCTTTCCCCTTCATCCCTGGTCTCTGCAGAGACCCCTCACTCCATCCTGAAGCCCCTCCTTCTCTCTCTACTGACTGTGAGAGGCCATTCACAGACTGTGGCCTTTTATATTTCAGTGAACTTTAAATTGGTGAGCAAGGTTTAAAGAACAAAGGCTGGTATATGGAAGGATTTGCTTGTCTTGGGGTACATCATTTAGCATTTCAATACCCAGCACCAGACAAACCCCCATGGGTTGGACAGCCATACAGCCAAGGCAGGGCCAGCCATGTTCACAGAGGATGGGCAGCCACACCCCCCAGAGTAAGCTGTGTTCATTTCCCTCCAGCAGGGAATGGATATTGTCCACCTACCCTGCGGTTATCACAGCAGGCAGGAGTGGCTGAGAAAGGGACAATGACAGTGGCCACAGTGACCAAGTTTGCCACCCACTGAGCTTGCTACACAGGAGGAAAGAGCAGTGACAACAGCCTACAGCCCTTCAAGCCAGAGGAGCCAACTGAATTGGCAGGCGCAAACATGGCCCTGGTCCTCTCTGACTGGGGCCTGGCCTGCTGTTAAACAGTCCTCACTAAATCTCTCAGGTGTGGGGACAGGCAATGTAGCCCCACCCCTACAGCAGGGGTCTCAGCCTTCCTCATGCTGCGACCCTTGAATTCGGTTCCTCAGGCTGTGGTGACTCCTGCATGTAACATTACTTTAATTGCTACTTCATGATTGTAATTTTGCTACTGTTACGAATCATAATGTGAGTCTCTGTGTTTCCATGGACTCCTGTGAAAGGGTCATTGTACCCCCGGAGGGGTTGCACCCCACAGGTTGCCCCCAGAGGAAGCAGGCCGACTCAGGGAGAAGGGCTGTGGTCAGGGGAGCTGACGGGTGTGATGTCTGCCGCCCCGCCTTGCTAACCCTCAGCCCCGCCTGTAGCCGCTCCCATCTGAGCTCCCTGAGCCCTGGCGTGGGGTGGACAGGAGTGAGCCTGCAGGGACCTGGGGGAAGGCTTCGCAAGTGGGTGTGTCAGTGCTAATCTCTGAGGGACTTATGGAAAAAAAAAAAAGCTTAAAAAACCAATTTTCTAAACATCTAGAGATGGAGGACAACAGGGTTATCTCAAAGCTATATGGTTTCATCTTCAGTCCCCAGGGTTGGCCACCTCCCTACAAACTTGGTAGCAGTAAACTACTATGGTCTCCAAAATTACAAAATAAAATAAAATAAAATAAAATAAAATAAAATAAAATAAAATAAAATAAAATAAAATAAAATAAATAAAATAAAATAAAATAAAATAAAATAAAATAATAAAATATATTTGACCCCTGCTGTTGGC
Organism: Apodemus agrarius; assembly: GCA_964023405.1. NCBI lineage: Eukaryota > Metazoa > Chordata > Mammalia > Rodentia > Muridae > Apodemus > Apodemus agrarius. The sequence goes on along the minus strand of OZ030015.1, from coordinate 54,133,495 downwards.
TGGAAGCCATAACTAGGGAGTAAGAAGCCATTGTTAAAGATGTTAGATCACACCTTGAATCCCAGCACTTCAGGGGCAGAGGCAGTTGGATCTCCAAGTTGGAGGCCAGCCTGTTCTAAAAAAGGAGTTCCAGGACAGCCAGGAACACAGAGAAACCTTGTCTCAAAAATTAAGAAGAAAAAAAGTTAAATCAGAATTGATAGAGTAAAAGAGAAGACCCTTCTGTACAGGACCAGAATTGTCCTTTTATGAGATCAAGTGAAGGCTCTGCTCTCTCCTTGGAGTTGGAACTGCGTGTGCAGGGGCAGGGGCTTGGGCTTTAAGAGCAGAAGAGGGAACTCTGGGAGAGAGAAGTGTATCCGTGGATGTGTTCTTCAGAGTTCCACAGCTGATTGATGCCTAAGGATATTCTCTTCACTGCTTGGCTTTCCTGTCAGGCAGGTGTGCTTACCTTAGCCTTATCAATACAAGATATAAACCCAGAAGCTCCCACATTACTGTCGGGTGTTGTAATGCTGTAGGTGGCATACAGGCTGTCACCAGCAGTCCAGATCAGCTATGATCAAAACACCAGGCGGGATGTACCTGCTATACCATGTGACTGACGTGCTTTAGTACGGGAGTGAAGGCCTCCCCCACAGGAGGGAATCACATATGCTACTGCCAGTCAAGATAAACATCCTGTAGCTGGGGACGGTGGCAATCTAGCTACTGTTGCTTTGCTAAAAGGGCGTGAGGAACCTGTCGATCTGTCCTCTAGTTATTCTTGTTTTCAGCCATCGATCACTGTCAATCCCAATCTGTCAGGGAAGGAAACTTCCTTGTGAAAGGGGTGGGAAGTGGTTTTTCCAGATGGGTTTCTCTATGTGTGCCCCTGGCTGTCCTGAGACTCACTGTGTAGACCAGGCTGGCCTCAGACTCACAGAGACCTGCCTGACTCTGCCTCTTGAGGGCTGTGACTACCACCACTTTGCCAAAACGATGGTTTCTGGGAACAAGTGACCGCTGTGGTGGACAGTTACATGGTCCTTAGCCATGGATGGACATCCAGGTCACTTCCCTCCAAGCTCAGGGAACCTTGTGCTGCAAGAGGGAGCAGAAGGCGTGGGAGAGCTGGGGTGGCGGGGAGTGCTGTGTGTTCTCTGCAATGTTCTCTGAGTTGAAACAGTCCGTTCTGGAGGGAGAGAGAGAGGCTCGTGGGATCTGAGATTTAAACACACTTCTCAGTCCCATCAGTCCCGAGAGCAGTAGGGAGTAGGCCTCGACATTAGGGGCCGACATAAAGCTTTTACTTCTGTATAATGACAAAACAGCTGAAGTATCACACGCTGAACACTCCTTGTTGATTCTACCTCGTTTTCAAAACTTTCAAATTCTTGAGCAACTTGCAACCTGCGTCCACTGTCCCTTTCCAGGAATAATCTTTTAGCCTAGGGCTCACAGATCTCCCTGTTTCATGACTTCCAGGTAGACGTCCTTAGTGACTTCCAGGAAGACATCCTAAGTGACCTCCAGGTAGACACCCTTGGTGACCACTACACTTGGATGTCTAATGGCCACAGCAAAGAGGATTTCCAGACAAGCTCCCCCAAATCTGTCATTTCCCCCAAGGGTAAACTCTGTCTCCATCTTCCTTCTGACATCGCTCTCACTCTCTCCAGCTCTGCCTTCCCTTCTCCAGTGACCTCAGGGCCTTTGCACAGACAATTCCCCAACAGGAAACCAGCTTCCCTAGACATACTCTTTTAAAATATATATTTAATATTTGTATATATCATTTGAGACCTCACATATGCATACAATGCATTTGATCATATCTACCCCATCCCCCCACAACTCTCCCTGACCTTCCCTCATGTCCCTCCTGACTTCAGGTCCTCTTCCTTGTTAATAACACACGGGGTCCAATTAGTGGTGCCCATAAACACATAGCCTGAGCTCACCTCTCACCTCCTCCGGGTCTCTGAGGGTCTTTCTCTTCACCCCATCTTCTCAGGTCCTCACATCAACACTGTCTGATGTCTTCCCCAGCATTCATTATCATCTAAAACTCTAATACTTGCCAGAGCATTTGAATGTCTTTTGCCCCTTGTGCTTCATCTTAGTAAAGAGGCAGGAAAAAGGAGAGTCTTGCCTGGACCTGTGTTGGCAGCATCTAATAGTCCTGGCCAGTGATGGCTCTCAAAATCAGTTATTAAAAGAAATGAGCTGGGCAGTGGTGGCACAGGCCTGTAATCCCAGCACTTGGGAGGCAGAGGCAGGCGGATTTCTGAGTTTGAGGCCAGCCTGGTCTACAGAGTGAGTTCCAGGACAGCCAGGGCTATACAGAGAAACCCTGTCTCGAAAACAAACAAACAAACAAACAAACAAACAAAGAAATGAAAGCAGCCTTGTAGTGTGAGAAGAGTTATAGGAACAACCAAGTGGAGCATCACACACATTTAAAGCTAAGACAGCACATAAATCACCTTAATACTTGTACCCCACATCACAGTTGGGTCTGGAACTCCCCTGGGAACTGGAGTCCCCTCCCTGTCTCAGTGCCACCTTTGTCTCTCCGGGTTTCAGCCTGTCAACCCACTTACTCCTTGCCCTAAAATCTAAAGCGCTTCCTGGTGGCAAAGAAGCTGAACTGGAACCCAGTGGGTAGCAAACGCATTTCCCCTTCACCTGGCCTGGGGGCGGGGCATCCCTGAGGTTAAATCACCCTGCCAGGCAGTCCAGCTTGCAGAAGAGAGTCAGACTGGTCAGGGGGGGATGGCTAAATTCAGGCTGAGAGTCTCCACCGGGGAAGCCTGTGGGGCGGGCACATGGGACAAAGTGTCTGTCAGCATCGTGGGAACCCACGGAGAGAGCCCCTTAGTACCTCTGGACCATCTGGGCAAGGAGTTCAGCGCGGGTGCTGTGAGTTCTTGGGGAGCGGGCAATGGCGACTGTGGAGGAAGGGGGCACAGGGGGGACCATCCTCCGCATACTAAACAGCCCTTCCTAGGAAGAAGACTTCGAGGTGACGCTCCCCCAGGACATTGGCGCTGTGCTGATGCTGCGAGTCCACAAGGCACCCCTGGAGGCGCCCCTCCCCCTGGTGTCTTTCCCTCCAGACGCCTGGTTCTGCCGCTGGTTCCAGCTGGAGTGGCTGCCTGGGGCTGCACTGCTCTTCCCCTGTTATCAGTGGCTGGAAGGGGCTGGCGAGCTGGTGCTGAGAGAGGGAGCAGGTGAGGGCGCCAAGGGACTGGCTGAGGCTGCAGGAGGCGCACAGCAGGGTAGAGGAGGCTAGGCTTGGGGAGTGGAGAGGTGAACTGGTGTGGACACCAGGAAGGGGCAGAGGAGGGGACTGGCAGGAGCAGGAGGGGGTGGCAGTCAGCTGGCAGTGGAAGAAATACACCCGGAGTGAGGGGACTGGAGGATTGACTGTATAGGAGAGAGAATGTCTGAAGCCAGAGATCAGGAGAGTATCCTCTCTATCCACGCCCCTTCCCTCAGCCAAGGTGTCCTGGCAAGACCACCACCCTGCACTGCAGGATCAGCGCCAGAAGGAGCTGGAGACCAGGCAGAAGATGTACAGGTGAGGAGGGAGATCGCGACCCCTGCAGGAGGACTCACTTATGGCTAACCCCAGACACAGCAGTGTTAGCCACAGTGGGCACCTGAGGGAGAAGCAGGTTCGCAGGACCTCTGACTCCGTCCCGGGCACTGAGCAGAGAGACTTGCATCTTACTAAGCCTTTTAGATAACTCTGTCACGCACTGACGTTTGAAACCCACTGCTCTGACAACCCTGCCCTGTGGTTTCTGCCTTCTCCATCTCTTTGTGGTGGTTGGTCCTTTTGTTTCTCCTCTTCTCTCACTGGTTGGGTTGTTGCTTTCTCCCATAAATACAGGCAGAACTCTTGGCATTTAAGGAGGACCTTCCAATCCATTCCTAGACAGACACGGGTGCCTTCTCAGCTCAGCATTAAGAGAACAGAGAGCTACCTACATGCTGAGATCACAGTAGGTGGGAATTACAAAGGGCTAAAAGCAGCAACTGTACTCAGGTGGACAGTTTCAAAATCGCCTGGTGCTCTTCATCTTGGTTGCTTTCCAAATCCCGAGCCTCCTGCTTTGGCCCTCGGTCTCTGGGAGCTGAGCAAGCACAGGCTCATTTGGTTCTCGGTGATTTGACTTTTGTCATAAAAGCCATGGATGGCATTAAAAGACTCACAGCAGCAAACAGGGGAGAGGGGCAGATAATGAAAGCTACAGCCTCGATGATGCAGGGTCAGTCTAGACCCTAACAAAAGGAGCTGGGAGGTCTTGGGTAAAACACTTACTCTCTTTGATTGATGCTTTCTTCTTACTTTGGGTTGTTAGGGAAAAACCAATGAGAACGGTTAAGAATGGAGTTAATAAGACCTGGGAGTCTAATTCTTCCCGCAGGGCTGTGGGTTTCTTCTTCAGCACTGCATTTACTACAAAAGGAAAAAAAAATGGCGGGATGTAACCTAGCTGGCAGCACATAACAAGCAGAGCTTTAAAGTTGATCATCAACACCACACGAACCAGGTAGGGTGAGACAGACTTATACTCCCAGCATCCTTGAGATGAAGGCAGGAAGATCAGGAATTCGAGATCATCTATAGCTGTATAGTGACCTGGAGGCTTAGTTTATGTGAGACCCCGTCCCCCCCAACCACCAAGATAAATAAAAGGGCTCAACAACATGAATTTAGCTAAGCCCTGCCTAAATGTGTGTGGTTAGCGCTCTTTCCTTTCTGTTCTCTCTGTGTGAACCCTCAGCATTATAATTAAAGTGAGGCTTCAAATCCCAGCCTTAGCATCTTCTGGGTGCCAGTCAGAGAAGGCAGGCACTCAAGCCCACCCCATACCACTAAGTGAAAATCTGCATTTGACCAAGATTCTCCCATAGGTTGCTTGAGACAAAGGGTTTGGCCGCCACCTGGTGGCAGTCCATCTTAATTGCAACCCGTCCTTTGACATCAGAAGCTCAAATCTAAAAGATTTCTCATTATTAAATTGTCCGATACTGGTTATTGATCCTAAGTCCTTTGCATTCTGAGTAAACACACATTACTGAGTTACACCCGGGGCCATATTAATATTTTTATTTTTATTTTTTTTAAATGTGTGCCAGGCAGTGTTGTACTGCTTTTAATCCCCAGCACTCTGGAGGAAGAAGTAGGCTGAGCTCTGATTTTGAGAGTAGCCTGATCTACTGAGCCAGTTCCAGGACAGCCAAGGCTACACAGAGAAACCCTGTCTCAAAAATCCGAAAAACAGAAAAAGAAAAACGCCCTGTAATTACATTTTTTCACACTGTATGTCTATATGTACACAGCCTATCACACGCATGTGGAGGTCACATACATGTCACAGCCTATCCCACACATGTGGAGGTCACATACATGTCACAGCCTATCCCACACATGTGGAGGTCACATACGTGTCACAGCCTATCCCACACATGTGGAGGTCACATACATGTCACAGCCTATCCCACACATGTGGAGGTCACATACGTGTCACAGCTTTTCACACACATGTGGAGGTCACATACAGGCCAGGCTTCACAGTGTGCAGTAACTTTTTAAGGTTTAATTTTTTACTTTTTTAGTTTTATTTTTTACGACTTTTTTTTTACATATGAGAGCTCTATCTGCGTGTGCACCTGAATGCCAAAAGAGGGCGTCAGATCCCATTACAGATGGCTGTGAGCCTCCATATGGCTGCTAGGAATCCAACTTAGGACTTCTGGAAGGGCAGACAGTGCTCTTAACCACCGAGCCACCTCTCTAGCCCCTTAGTTTTATTTTTTATGCTGGAGATTGAACCTGGGTCCTTGTGCAGGATAGGCAGGTGCTCCACTGCTGAGCCATCGTCCCAGCCTTTTAAAATTTGTTTTGGTTAGAGAAAGGGTCTCACTACATTGGCCTCAACTCTAAAAGACTATTTTTTAAATGACCCAAACACCAAATGTTAAGCTCCTCCTCTTCCTCCTCCTCCTCCCTTCTTCCCCTCTGCTGTCCTGGATTCCCAGTCTCCCTAGGCAACAGGCCCAACATTCACATACTACAATCCAGATACTTAAGAGACCCCAGAGCTTTGGCTCAGCTCCAACCTCAAATTCCTCCAATTGACCCAAGTTGGGTCAGGTGCTCAGACGTCTCCCTGTGGGGACATGTAGCCTGCATCCAGCCTTTGAGCGTAGGGGAAGGGAGTGTCTCAGGAAAGCCCTGCTGGCAGAAGGGGCTAGCTGTGGCCAGGGTCCTCCGGGGCAGGGGTTCTTCTGTCTCCATGCAGGGGCTCCTAAGGCCTGCAGCTGACCGTTCACCTGTCCCCCTTCCAGCTGGAAGACTTACATTGAGGGCTGGCCTCGCTGCCTTGACCACGAGACTGTGAAAGACTTGGACCTCAACATCAAGTACTCTGCGATGAAGAATGCCAAATTCTTCCTTAAAGCCCACACCGCGTGAGTGTCTTAGTCAGGGTTTCTATTCCTGCACAAAACATCATGACCAAGAAGCAAGTTGGGGAGGAAAGGGCTTATTCAGCTTACACCTTCCATATCACTGTTCATCACCAAAGGAAGTCAGGACTGGAAAACAAACAGGTCTGAACCCCTTGTCAACTTGACACACAAACACATCACTAGGGGTCACTCAGCCCTGCCCAAGGCATGGTGTCCTATCCTGCAGGACAGTGGCTACCTTAGGGTACTGACTATCTCAGGCAGACAGAGGAGGGTCTTCTCGGCCGGCCCAGCGCCTTATCCCACACCTCCCATATTCCTTCACTAGAAGGTCTCAACTCTTACTTATTCATCCCCATGATCTAAATAACTTTAAAAGTCCCACAGTCTTTACAAATTCTTACATATTAAAATTTCAATCCCTTTAAAATATCCAATATCTTTTAAAATTCAAAGTCTTTCTACAATTCAAAGCATCTTAACTGTGGGCTCCACTAAAAATACTTTCTTCCTTCAAGAGAGAATAAATATCAGGGCACAGTGACAATCAAAAGCAAAATCAAACTCTGTCTAATGTCTGGGTTCCACTCATGATCTTCTGGGCTCTTCCAAGGGCTTGGGTCACTTCTCTAGCTCTGCCCTTTGTAGCACACACTTTGTCTTCTAGACTCCAGCTGCCTGTACTCCACTGCTGCTGCTGTTCTTGGTGGCCATCTCATGGCACTGGTATCTCCAAAACACTGCTGTCTTCCGCTGTAACTAGGCTTCCCCAATAGCCTCTCATAGGCTTTCTTCATGGTGCCAAGCCTCAAGTCCTTTGAATGGCCCCTTCAGTCCTGGGCCAATTGCAACTGAGGCTGCACCTTCACCAATCTCCTTCTGTGGTTCTCACGGTGCCAACCCTCAGCTGCTCTTCATGAGCCCTTCATGTCTTGAAAACCCGTACCACCTAGGTGACTCTTACACATTACCAAGTCCAGCCGCAGCACAAGGTACAACCTTGGCTATCTCTGGAACACAGCCTCTGTGCTCTCAGAAAACACTTCCCAGAAGATTTCACCTCAGTGATGCTGGTCTCTTCTTAATCACCCCTGATTCTTAGCTCCAGCTAAGCAGCATCCATAGTCCCAGTAATGTGCAGGCTTTCGCTTTAATAGTTCTGGTGTCTTGTTAATCTCGGCTGATTCTTCAGGCCCAGCTAACCAAAATCACAGAATCTTCAGGATCAAAATAGCAACAGCCCTGATTAAGAGTCTTTAATCTTCCCACTGGAATCTCACAAGCCAGGCCTCCATCTTCTGCACTGTTCTCAACATTATCTTCCAGCTCCTACACAACATTCCACAAAGCTCTTAACATCTCAATGGCTCTTCTAGCCCGAAGTTCCAAAGTCCTTCCACAGTCCTCTCCCAAACATGGTCAGGTTGTCACAGGAATAGCCCACTGCCTGGGTATTTGTCTTAGTCAAGGTTTCTATTCCTGCACAAACATCATGAACAAAAAGCAAGTTGGGGAGCAAAGGGTTTATTCAGCTTACACAGTGAGGAAGCCTCCCTGTCTGTCCCCACAGTCCTACAATCCCTCTTCTCCTCAGTTCCTTACCTCACTCACATGGTTCACTCAGCCCTGCCCAAGGCATGCTGTCCTATCCTGCAGGACAGTGGCTACCTTAGGGCACTCACTATCTCAGGCAGACAGAGGAGGGTCTTCTCGGCCCAGCGCCTCGTCCCACACCTCCCATCTTCCTTCAGGTTTACAGAGCTGAAAATCAAAGGGCTCCTGGACCGCACCGGACTCTGGAGGAGTCTGAGGGAAATGAAAAGGATGTTTAACTTCCACAAGACTCCAGCAGCAGGTGAGCCTCGGGGACAGGATCCTAAGCTCTCTGGGATATCAGTTCCCATCTCTGCCAGGAGGTGCAGAAAAAAATTCACCTGTGACTTTAGACAGGCTCCTTGCCCTTCCTCCTAGACCTTAAAGTTCCCATAGACACAAAAGAGGTGGAAGGCACAGGGGACCCTTGACCTAATCCAACAGTTAAACTGCGATTGGGGCTGTGGATGATGTCTTAGAATAGCTGCTCGAGTCTGGACATACCACACCAGGCCAAAGCAGTTACACATGTAAGAGGTTTACTGGGACAAAGAAGGGAACGAGAGAAAGGCAAAGGGAAAACAAAGGAGGGAAAGTGAGGAAAGGTCTGTCTTTTATATAGGGTGTGATGTAACGGGTTTGCAGGAGAGTGTGGGAAGAGGGCTCTGGGAAGGTATGTGGTTGTCATAGCAACACGTGTCACCTATGTGTGACATCTTGAGTTTGGAGCTGATCTGCAAAACTGATCTTTTGATGACAAGATTCCTCTCTTTTCTTATCATAAAGAGAAGGGGAAAAGGGGAGAGGGAAGGCGATGGTGAACAGGGAATAGGGCCATCATCAATGTTGGGGTGTACCAGATAGCAGCGTGGGACAGGAGGATATGGAAAGCATATTTGGAATCTGTGTAGATGTTGAGGGATTGTCCCTGTGCCAGTTGAAAGGCACGGGTAAGTGCTATTAGTTCAGCCTGTTCATTAGTAGTGTGAGCAGGAAGAGCCTGTGCCTCCACCACCTCAGTGTCTGACACTATGGCATTGCCAGATCTTCTAGCCCTTCATGTAGAAAGGAGCTTCCGCCTAATGTACCAGGTATACACGGCCTGAGGCATTGCACATCTCCTCTGTGTGTGTGTGTGTGTGTGTGTGTGTGTGTGTGTGTGTGTGTGTGTGAGAGAGAGAGAGAGAGAGAGAGAGAGAGAGAGAGAGAGAGAGGGAGTGGTCAGTATTTGGTAGAGGAAGAAGATTGGAAATATTAAGAGACAGGCATCACTGGAAGGCGAGTGTGGGGTCCTCTATTAGTGCTACCTGAAGAGAAAGAACCCTGGAGGGAGGTATCTTCTCTAAGCCTTTATAAGTTAGGAGCTGTGACCGGTTATGAGAAGAGAAGATGGTTATAGGCAACCCCAAGGTTAGTTGTTCTGTTTTTGTTTTTGTTTTTGTTTTTGTTTTTGACTCTCGAATAAGGAGTTCAGTGGCTGCTAAGGCACAGATACAAGCTGCCCACCCCTGGATGGTTAGATCTAGGTTTTGACAAGTATGCTACAGGTGCAAAAGAGGGTCTGAGTTGGTGACTTGAGACTCCAGGGGCAAATCTGCTATTTCAGTTACGTAGAGGGAAAAAGGACAAGTCAGGTCAGGGCGATGTAAGGCTGGAGCCTTAAGGAGAGCCTGTTGGAGCCTTTGAAAGGGCGTGGCAACAGGTTTGAGGAGAGGTTCGTGGGTGGAGAGAGAGGGTATTAGCTTGGATGATATACCTGGTAGAGTCCAGTAACTGGATGACAACAGGAGAATGATATTTAGCAACAGGGGGGTTCTGGGTGTCCCAGACTCGGGGATCTGCCTGAGAAGCTGGTAAAGGAAACAACATGTTAGTGTTAGTAGGCTGACTGGCTAGAAGAAGGAGCGGGGGAACTGCTGGCAAGCTTGGGTTTAGGCCAATAGGGGGAGCATAGGAAATAGAGGCTCCCAACCTAGCTAGAAAATCCCTTCCCAATAAGGGGACGGGACAAGTTGGCACTGCCCGAAAGGAATGGGTGAGAGGTATACCCCTAAAAAGGCAACTACATGGTGGCGTCTGGTAAGGATGGTAAGGTTGTCCTCCTACCGCAATGATAGGAAAATGAGAGGGGGAAGTGGGTCCTCAAAACTCCATAAAGACCCAGTAAGTGGCCCCAGTGTTCAAGAGGAAGGAGATGGACTGCTCACATACCACGATGGCTACCCAGGGCTCCCTGCTAGCGATGACAGTGGTCAGTCAGGGGAGCTTGGGCCTCGTCAGTTGGGCACAGCCAAGCCTAGCAGAGCAGATGGAGGGTTATCTGGGGGTGATGTCCTTCTGTCCTGAGCAACATGAGGACAACTGACAGCCCAGTGTCCCTCTTCATGGCACCTAGGGCATGGCCCCCTTGGCTTGCGGAAGTTAGGGCAAGCTCTCGCCCAGTGTCCTTGTTGACCTCATTTGTAGCAGGAGCCTGGTGGTCTCTGAGTCTTAGAAGACCAGGAGTGCGGGGCAGCGGCTGGAGCTGGTCGGATAGTCTTTGCCAGCATATGGTATTTTTGTTTGTGGGCTTTCTCATCTCTCTCATGGTATACCTGGAAGGTCAGCGCTAAAACCTCTGCCTGTGGAGTTAGGAATTTCCTCTCCAGCTTTCTAAGTTTGGTTTTTATGTTGGGGTAGCTCTGGGAAAAGAGGTAGGTCATCAGAAGTTGCTTACCTTCTGCGTTTTCAGGGTCCAGATTGGTATATTGTAATAAAGCGTTTAAAGTGAGGTGTTCTAAAAATTGAAGTAGATTTTCTTTTTGTCCTGGACAACCTCTTGGAGTTTTCAAACTTTACTGGCTCTAAGGCTGCCTTTCTTGGACTGGCCAGAAGGCATATTATAAATCTATCTCTGGCTAAAATACCACCTGCAGAATTATAATTCCATTGCGGATCCTGGCCAGGCGCTGCCTCCGATCCCATAGGATATGCTCTGTTTGATGAGTTTCGTCTGCACACATTCTCACTCGCTCCCAAACTGGCCTGCGTTCCTCAGGAAGCAAGTTATTATTAGTGAGGATCCTCTGTACATCGTGGAAACTCATGCTATGAGACCGAGTTATGTGCTGGAACTCTTTAATAACGGCGGAGAAGTTAGAAGTATACGAGCCCGGTCTGCTTTCTTCTTCTTTTTTTTAAAGATGTATTTATTTATTATATGTGAATACACTGACACACCAGAAGAGGGCATCAGATCTCATTATAGATGGTTGTAAGCCACCATGTGGTTGCTGGGATTTGAACTCAGGACCTCCGGAAGAGCAGTTAGTGCTCTTAACCGCTGAGCCATCTCTCCAGCCCCCGGTTTGCCTTCTATTGGAGAAAGATCACTCGGCTAGAAAGGAACATGCACGCCAACAAGGCCATCTACCCCAGCAACTTCTCCTAGCGGAAGGACCGATGCTGAGTCAGGTGTCCCTGGGGGAGCAGGATTGGGGGGTTTGGCTGCAGCCTCAAAGCGAGTGATCGGAGGGATACAGGTCAGCGCCAATGCAGGGCGGTTGGAGCGACCTGCAACTGGCACAGGAGGGCGGAGGGCTCTGGAGAGTCCCTGATAGTGGGCTGTGGGGTATCCTGGTGAGAAGGAGAAACTGAGGCAGCAGTTTGGGTTTTCAGCAGCATGGAAACAGGACTGGGCAGAAGGGAGGCGGTTCCTTAGCTAGATCAAGCATTGTGGCGTCATCTGGTGGAGGCTGTGGAGGTTTATGGCTGAGAGAAGTTGGTTGGGGATCAAGAGGAGCACGTGGAGGGATTGGAGCCAAGATGGATGAATGCTTGGACATAAGGGGCCTCTTTCCATTTACCAGTTCACTGGCGGTATGTATTAAGATCTCTTAAAATAATTGGATCTAGGATACCATTAAGTGGCCATTATCTAACTCGTACTGAATCCAGACCTTATTGCAGAGGTGTATTAATTTTGATGGCCTCAAGACAGGCATTAGCTTCAGAGATTTGAAAATTTCCAGGAGACTTCCCAGAGGAGTGCCTGGCGACACATTTGAGGACATCGCGGCACCCATTGGAGAGTTATTGGATTATTCATACTGGCGTCCCAAGAATAAGTTAGTAACCAAAAATTAATTTCAGTCAGGCTACATGTGTAAGTCGTCACTAGCGCCCCCTAGAGGCTATACACGGTAATTCCCATACTTAAAGAAAATGTCTCTACCCTAGGCCTAAGGGTTCCTTAAATGGCTGCAAGAACCCGGAGGGGGAGGAGTGCGAGAGCCGCTTTCGAGGGGTATGGTCACCCAAGGGTCGATGTCCTATCTTGTATGTCAGCTGGGAGGTTGGTCATAAGGACCGTGGCTGTGAAATGCCAACCCTTACCCCCCAGAAAAGGCTGGTCAGACCTATCTGGGAAATTAGGGTCCTTCCTGCTGACCAGAGAAACTCCTTACCAATCAATATGCTAGTGACTGTGCGAGAATTCTATCGATCTGGTAACAGGAAATGTGGAACTGAGTGGTTGGTGAGGGCCCGGCAAAAGCTAACCCCACAGGGTGGACAGAGGCGGCACAGCTCCTGTGATAGATAGAGCCTATAGATAGAGGTTCTCCTATGTTCAAGAGGCAGCAGCAGCAGCAGCAGCAGCAGCAGCAGCAGCAGCAGCAGCAGCAGCAGCAGCAGCAGTTCACGTGGTGGAATCGACCAGCAGGTGGCAGTGGCGCTGCAGCGGGGCCGCGGTAGGGCTCTGGGCCACACAGATGGCCTGTGCCAGTGGGGCCAGTCAGAAGTGGGTTTGGGGCAACGAGTGCCTCTTCTCCGCTCCCTCCCACCGATCCTGGCGAGCTCCCTATGAGCCAGACAGCGCTCCTGTGGTCGGGGCTGGGCCGCTCCAAAGACAGCTGCGTGCACCGCTGGCCGAGCCAAAGTTCTGTCTGGCCGCTGATTGCAGCTGTGGCGCGAGCAACGGGTCTGGTGTGCTCCACTGGTGGCAGTTGTGGGCCCGAGCTCACAGCAACCTGAGGTCGGTCACAGCAGCCCTCCACCGGGTGATGGTCCACGTGGCCGTGATCTCACCACCTGTGTGGCTCGTTGCTGCTGTTGGCAGAGTACCTCCTACTCCCCGGTCTCAGCACCAAGTGATGTGTGAGAATAGCGGCTCACATCTGGACATACCACACCAGACCAAGGCAGTTCCGTGTGTAAGAGCTTTACTGGGACAAAGAGGGGAAAGAGAAAGACAAAGAGAAGAAAAGGGGTGAACGTGGGGAAAGGTCTGCCTTTTATATAGACTGTGATGTAACCTGCTCTCAGGTGAGTGTGGGGAGTAGGCGCTGGGAAGGTATGTGGTTCTCATAGCACAGGTGTCACCTATGTGTGTCATCCTGAGTTTGGAGCCTGTCTTAGGGTTTCTATTCCTGCACAAACATAATGGCCAAGAAGTATGTTGGGAGGAAAGGGTTTATTCAGCTCCACACAGCTGTTCATCACCAAAGGAAGTCAGGACTGGAACTCAAGCAGCTCAGGAAGCAGGAGCTGATGCAGAGGCCATGGAGGGATGTTAGTTACTGATTTTGCTTCCCGTGGTTTGCTCAGCCTGCTCTCTTATAGAATCCAAGACTACCATCCCAGGGATGGCACCACCCACAATGGCACCCAAGAGGGACAAAAGAGAACTCCCCCATGCAAGTAAGGAGGAGACCTGCAGGAGCCTTGGTGACTGGCCCCCTCTCCCCTCCTGCAGAGTATGTGTTCGCACACTGGCAGGAAGATGCCTTCTTCGCCTCCCAGTTCCTAAATGGCATCAACCCGGTCCTGATTCGCCGCTGTCGCAGCCTCCCGAAGAACTTCCCAGTCACTGATGAAATGGTGGCCCCAGTGCTGGGCCCTGGGACCAGTCTGCAGGCTGAGTTGGAGGTGGGTGGGGCCCAGACTGCAAGCTCTGCAAACCCTATTGGTTTCCTCAGGCTCCTCCCCCTAGTGGAGACAGAGGGACCAAGTATGCCTTGTATGCCAAGAGCCAACTCTCAACATGCGCTCCCTGGGTAACCCATGGTCTTCTCCCTGCTGGCTGGCCCTGCTTCAGGAAGCCAGGTGCAGTCAGGGCTCCCTTTTCTCCTGCAGAAGGGCTCCCTGTTCTTGGTGGATCATGGCATTCTTTCTGGAGTGCAGACCAACGTCATCAATGGGAAACCTCAGTTCTCTGCAGCCCCGATGACCCTGCTGTACCAGAGCTCTGGGTGCCGAGCCCTGCTGCCCATCGCCATCCAGGTCCGTAAGAAGGCAGGGGACAGCAGCAGGGGCAAGTGCACAGGGTCCCACTGAGTGGGTGACAGACACCGACACTGCCTGCCCCCCTGCTGCCCTTGCCCACCAGCTCAACCAGACTCCCGGGCCAGACAACCCCATCTTCCTGCCCAGCGATGACCAGTGGGACTGGCTGCTGGCCAAGACCTGGGTGCGCAACGCTGAGTTCTCCACCCATGAGGCTGTCACGCATCTGCTGCATGCCCACCTGATCCCAGAAGTCTTTGCCTTGGCCACACTGCGCCAGCTGCCCCGATGTCACCCTCTCTTCAAGGTCAGTGGCTCAACAAGTTGGCCCAAGCCACACATGGTGGCACACAGCTTTAACCCCAGCACTTGGAGGGCTGAGACAGGAGGATCCATAGGAGTTTGAGGCCTGGTCTACATAGCACAGTTCCAGGAGAGCCAAGACTACCTCACAGAGACCCTTTCTCGAAACACCCAAGGTGGCATAGCCTGTACCATCCCTGCGGATTCCTTGGATTATGTGGTGTCCTGTGGTGGTTCTTCTTCTTCTTCTTCTTCTTCTTCTTCTTCTTCTTCTTCTTCTTCTTCTTTAATCTGCTTTTTATTTATTGAAAAGGGAAGTAAAGGGAAGTAAAACACTTTATGATAAAATTAAAGATTTACATGGAAAATATTTCAGATAAACACATTAAAATTGACAATTTTCATGGAAAATTAAGGAGTAAAGTGGTAGACATGTAAAACATTGCTAAATTAGTTGAAATATGGGATAGAAACATTTTATGATAGAATTGAAGATTTACGTGGAAAATATTTCTGATAACATTGTAGAAAATGTAGAAAAACACGTTAGAATTGAAGATTATCATGGAATATTTTATATAGATATAATAATGGTAGGCATAAAAGTATTCCTAAGTTGATTAAAAGTGGAATTATAAACATTTTTTGATAAACTTAAAGATTTACATGGAAAATATTTCTGATAAAATTTTAGAAATATATAGAAAAACATGTTAAAATTAAAGATTATCATGGAAATTATATAGATAATATGATAGGCATAAAGATAATTCTAAGTTGATTGAAGGTGGAATTATAAACCTTTTCAGATAACATTGAAGATTTACATGGAAAATATTTCTGGTAAAATTCAAGAAATAAATAGACAAACACGTTAAAATTGACTGTTTCATGGAAATTTTTACATAAAGAATGGTTGATGTAAAAACTCTAAATTAATTGAAGGTAGAATTAGAAACATTTGTGATAAAATCAAAGATTTACATTCAAAACATTTCTGATAAAATAGAAGAAGTATATAGAAAGACATATTAAAATTGAAGATTATCATGAAAAATAATGCAGATAAAATGGTAGACATAAAAGAAATTACTAAATTAATTGAAAGGGGAATTGCAAACATTTTCTGATAAAATTGAGGATTTACATGAGAAATATTTTGTTAGTCTATATCTTTTTATTTGGGAGTTGAGTCCATTGTTGGTAAGAGATATTAGGGAATAGGGATTGTTGCTTCCTGTTATTTTTGATGTTATTTTTATGTTTGTGTGGGTATCTTCTTTTGGGGTTGTTGGAAGAAGATTACTTTCTTGCTTTTTCTAGGGTGTAGTTTCCCTCCTTGTGTTGGCATTTTCCATCAATTATCCTTTGTAGGACTGGATTTGTGAACAGATATTGTGCAAGTTTGGTTTAATCATGGAATATCTTGATTTCTCCATCTATGATGATTGAGAGTTTTGCAGGGTATAGTAGCCTGGGCTAGTATTTGTGTTCTCTTAGGGTTTGTATGAGGTCTGCCCAGGATCTTCTAGCTTTCATCTTCTCTGGTGAGAAGTCTGGTGTGACTCTGATAGGTCTGCCTTTATAAGTTACTTGCCCCTTTTCCCTTACTGCTTTTAATATTCTTTCTTTGTTTAGTGAATTTGGTGTTTTGATTATCAAGTGCTGGGAGGATTTTCTGTTCTGGTCCAGTCTGTTTGGAGTTCTGAAGACTTCTTGTATGTTCATGGGCATCTCTTTCTCTAGGTTAGGGAAGTTTTCTTCTACAATTTTGTTGAAGGTATTTACTGGGCCTTTAAGATGTAAATCCTCACTCTCTTCTATACCTATAATCCTTAGGTCTTCTCATTGTGTTCTGGAGTTCCTGGATGTTTTGGGTTACCAGCTTTATGCATTTTGCATTTTCTTTGACTGTTGAGTCAATGTTTTCTATGGTATCTTCAGCACCTGAGGTTCTTTCTTCTATCTCTTGTATTCTGTTGTTGATGCTTGCATCTATGACTCCTGAATTCTTTCCAAGGTTTTCTATCTCCAGAGATGTCTCATTTTGTGATTTTTTTTTATTGTTTCTACTTCCACTTTTAGATCCTAGATGGTTTTGTTCAATTCCTTCACTTGATTGTTTGTGTTTTCCTGTATTTCTTTAAGGGATTTTTGTGTTTCCTCTTTAAGGGCTTTTACCTGTTGACCGATGTTCTCCTGTGTTTCTTTTTTTTCTATATTCTTTGTTTACATTCCAAAGGCTTTCCCCTATCCCAGTTTCCCCTTCACCCTATGTCCCATAAGTCCTCTTCTCCCCCCGCCCCCATCATCCTCTCCTGTATTTCTTTAAGGGAGTTACTTAAGTCTTTCTTGAAGCCCTCTATCAGCATCATGAGATAGGATTTTATTGTTTTTTTGTTTTGTTTTGTTTTTTGTTTTTCGAGACAGGGTTTCTCTGTGTAGCCCTGGCTGTCCTGGAACTCACTCTGTAGCCCAGGCTGGCCTCGAACTCAGAAATCCGCCTGCCTCTGCCTCCCAAGTGCTGTGATTAAAGGCATGTGCCACCACCGCCCGGCCGAGATAGGATTTTAAATCCAACTCTTGCTTTTCCGGTGTGTTGAGGTATCCGGGACTTGCTATGGTGGGAGAACTGGATTCTGATGCTGCCATGAGGCCTTGGTTTCTGTTGGTAGGGTTCTTGTGCTTGCCTTTTGCCATCTGGTGCTAGTTGGTATTCTTTTCTCTGGCTGGAGTTTGTTCCTCCTATGGGCCTGTAAGCCTGTGTCCTTACTCCTCTGAGCTCAGAAGTGAAAGCACTGCTGGGAGATCTCTCTCCTGGCAGGCTATGCACAGAAGACTGGAGTTTCCCAGCTCACCCATGCAAATGGCAGAGGGTGGGAAGACTTCAGTTCCAACTGCTCCACTGATCTTAGGCCCTGTGTGCTCCTAGCTGGTCCCCTCCAAAAGAAGGTGGAGATCTCACCTCTGTGCTCAAAAGTGAAAGCCTGCTGGGAGATCACTCCCTCCTGGCAGGCTATGCACAGAAGGCTGTGGAGTCTCCCAGTTACCTGCTGCAAATGGCAGCGGAAAGACTTCCATCCCAGTTGCTCCACTGATCACAGAAGGCTGTGGAGTCTCCTGGCTCACTGGTGCAAAATCTGTGGTGCTTCTTCTAAGCAGCCTTTCCTCACTTGACCTTACCCTCTCACACTTGGATGCAGGACTCCCACTCTGACTGAAGAACAGAGTAAGGCCATATCTGGGGCCTAAGAGAATGTCTAAGCAGAAATCAGAAAGTGTCAGCCTCGCTGGGAGGGGAAGCCCTGCCTTCTCAGAGGAAGGTTAACTTAAAGGAAACAAATGCCTCCTGTGAGGCCCTGGGGGCCTGTTCTGGGCTCTTGACTCTGAGTCTTCTCACTGACTTCCAGCGCCTGGTTGTCTGAGGTGCGCTCTGAGGAACCGCTCCTCATGGCCAGGCCCCAGCCCGGCTTCTAATGGAGCTGTGCCTGCCACAGGGCTAGGAAATCCCAGGAAGTTCCCAAGGAGCTCATTTGACCAACTGATCTGGTGTCAGAGGAAGACAAAGGCCTGCTGGGAAGCCTTAGACAAGATGCCATGGGGCCTAGCCTGCTGCACTGGGCGGGGCACACTGTCCCAAGCTGTGCCCTGCTGTCCTTGCTGACTTTCTGTGTGACTCGCAGGGTGGGTGGTTTGTGGGGACAGGTGTGGGCTCCCCAATTTTGCCATCTCCTTGCAGCTGTTGATTCCTCACATGCGGTACACACTGCACATCAACACGCTCGCCCGTCAGCTGCTCATTGCCCCCGGGAAGGTGGTAGACAAGGTAGGAGCTGCCTTTGGAGGGGTGGGCACTCTTCAGGTGGAAGAAGATGGAGGTGGGGGTGGGCATGGCCCCTGTTACCCTAGTGCCTCTTCTGCCCCTGCTTTTGAAGCCAGGACTTCTCTCCCTCAGTCCACAGGCCTTGGCAGTGGGGGATTCTCTGACCTGATAAAGAGAAACATGGAGCAGCTGAACTATTCTGTCCTGTGTCTCCCTGAAGATATCCGAGCCCGAGATGTGGAAGACATCCCGGGCTACTATTACCGAGATGATGGGATGCAGATCTGGGGGGCAATAAAGAGGTGAGGGAACCGTCCCCAGGAGGCCATGTGGGCAGAAAGACTGGGCAGGAGATGGGGTGCACTGGGAAGGCTCACCACAAGCAGGCCTTGTGTGGGTTACCCTGAGCAAGGGTGCTTCTCAGAGAGGAGCAGGTTTGGAGTCAGGGTTTGCATCCTGGCATCCCTTGCAGCTTTGTCTCTGAGATCGTCAGCATCTACTACCCAAGTGACACTTCTGTCCTACATGACCAAGAGCTCCAGGCCTGGGTGAGGGAGATCTTCTCTGAGGGCTTCCTCAGCAGAGAGAGCTCAGGTACAGGGACCTTAGCCCTTGGGCACAGCTCCACCCCGGCCTCTCTGTGAGGTCCACAGCTCCCCAGGATGCCTGGCCCCAGCCCAGCTCTTCTGACAGGTATGCCCTCCTTGTTGGACACCCAGGAAGCCCTGGTCCAGTATGTCACCATGGTGATATTCACCTGCTCAGCCAAGCATGCAGCTGTCAGTGCAGGCCAGGTAAGGAAAGCTCAGGCCTACAGCCACTGTCATGGAAGGCCAGAGTCTCTCGTTTCCTCTTCTCTGCTTTCAGTTTGACTCTTGTGTCTGGATGCCCAATCTGCCACCCACCATGCAGTTACCGCCACCTACTTCCAAAGGCCAGGCTCGGCCCGAGGGCTTCATAGCCATGCTCCCAGCAGTCAATGCCACATGTTATCACATCATTGCCCTCTGGCTGCTAAGCAAGGAGCCTGGGGACCGTGTAAGTAGGGAGCTGGGAGTCAGGCCAGGCTGGGCTGGATAGGAAAGGGTCTACTGTTTGCACTCCCTGGCCCAAAACCAACCCTGACTAACCTCCCCCTGTCTGTGACACTCACCTCACTAAATTTTCCTAATGACCTTAGCTCTTAACCCATGACTCTCAACCATCTTCAGGTGAGGATCAAGTGTCCAACTCACTTTTATCAATGATGGTAACACAGGACTAAAACATGCTCCTTTAACTTTTCAAATTAAACAGTCTAATGCTTACAGATCACTGTCATTTAGGAAAAGCCTTGGGGTAGAGACAGGGTGAGGCTCAACCAAGGACTGTGTAAGGTCACAGGGCCTGGGGACACACTGTGGGTGTAGCCAGCCATGGTGGGGTGCAGCTGCTCAGAAGATGGAGAGCTCCGCAGCTCCACCCTGTGCTTGGTCCCCAGAGGCCGCTGGGCCACTATCCAGATGAACACTTCACAGAGGATGCCCCGAGGAGAAGCGTGGCTGCCTTCCAGAGAAAGCTGATCCAGATCTCCAATGGCATCAGGGAGAGGAACCAACGCCTGGCACTGCCCTACACCTACCTGGATCCTCCCCTCATTGAGAACAGCGTCTCCATCTAAAGTCTCGGAGGACACCGTCCCATGGGACATGTAGACCTCTTGACCGTGCCTCTCCAGGCTCAGTGTCACAGAGAGAAAATAGTCTTTCAAAATAATACAGGTCCCCAAATGCTTCTCCTGGACAACCAAGCCCCATCTTACTCACCCCTGAAACACACACACACACACACACACACACACACACACACACCTAATAAAATCAAAACAGACAAAGCTAAACTCCTATAGAATACACAGCAGAGAGCCATCCAAATGTTTAGAGACCCTGAGCTTTAGCTCTGATTAAGGACTCGCTGGTTTCCTTTGTATCCCATTAACCACGGACTGTAACAGAAGCACAGAACCCTGGTCCACTGTGCACAGCCGCTGAGATCTCACAGTACTGACATAATTCAGCTATCATACAGGCTTCTCAGCTCCAGAAGAAACCAGTCAACCCATGAGGTCCATCATTACCTACGACCTCACACTGTAATGGTTTAGCACTGAGAAGGGATTCCTGGAGTCAGGCACACAGAGAAGGACAGGGCGAAGTCATGGCCCTGTGGGGAGAACACTGCTGCTCTTCCAGAAGACCAGGGTAGCTCACAGCCATGTGTCATTCTAATTCCAGAGGCCTCTTGTGGCCATGAAGACTCCAGGCATCCAGGGGAAACACCAGTATACATAAAAATTATGGGTTTTTTTGTTTTAAGGGAGAAGAACATATTACCATTTTCAGTCTATGTGTTCTCAAAGCTTCCCCTTAAGTGATGTGTAAACTAGGCCTCAATTTCAGAGAATAGGAAAATATTAACAAACTTCTAATACTATGCCATCTAAAGTCCTTCTTCAGTATACAATACTAATATTTCATGTATACTCTTGTCTAGTTAGGATTTTACTGCTGTGAACAGACACCATGACCTAGGCAAGTCTTATAAAGGACAACATTTAATTGGGGCTGGCTTACACATTCAGAAGTTCAGTCCATTGTCATCAAGGTGAGAGCCTGGCAGCATCCAGGGAGATATGGTGCAAGAGGAGCTGAGTGTTTTACATCTTCATCTGAAGGCTGCTAGTGGAAGACTGACTTCCAGGCAGCTAGGATGAGGGTCTTAAGCCCACACCCACAGTGACACACCTACTCCAACAAGGCCTGACCTCCTAATATTGCCCCTCCCAGGGCCAAGCATATACAAATCATCACAACTCACTAGTTCTGGTTTTTATGTTTCATGTTTTGTTTGTTCTTTCAGGCTAAGACTCCACAGATACTCATTAAAGTAACAAATGAATCCATTCAGAGTCACCTGGTGATTTTCACAATAGAGGCATCAAAATTTTGGGTCTTTGGTTTAGTAAGTTTTTAATGAAACAATACTCAAAATGTAACATATACAGTTGGGCTGAATGATCCAATGGGTAAGAGCACTTGCTGCTCTCTAGAAGACCCAGGTTTTGTTGGTTCCCATCACCCATGTCACTTACAGTCAGCCTATAACTCCAGTTACAAAGGATCTGATGCACTATTTTGGCCTTGACAGGCAGGATACTGCTGTATACAAACACACACACACACACACACACACACACACACCCCTCCACATAAACTTATATATATATTTATGTATGATCAACCATTATATATGTTATATAATATGTTCTGTTATATATGATATATAATATATTATACATAGTTATATATAATAATATATATTATAAAAACAGGTAGATAAATAATATAATATTTTAAAGTATATAATATATTGTATATTATATATGTATATAGAATATATTAGGTATATAACTCGTATTTTATATTTATATTAGATATACAGGATAGATATAGAGATAGAGATAACAATAGAGATATAGATATAGAGATATTGATGTAGATATAGCCAATCAGTGAATCCAATAGATGCAAGCAAAAGAAATGGCGATGTGGCCAGACAGCGGTGGTATACACTTTTTTTCTATATTCTTTGTTTGCATCCCAAATGATTTTCCCTTTCCCGGTGGTATACACTTTTCATCCCAGCATTTTGAACGGCAAGGCAGGAGGATCTCTGTGAGTCTGAGGCCAGCCTGGTATCCAAAAGCAAGTTCTAGGACAGCTAGGGCTACACAGGGAGACCTTGTCTGAAAAAGCAAACAAAATACTAAATAAAATCCTTTTGTAAAAATGAAAAACACCAAGAGAGCAGTGCTTGTAAGAGATTTAAGGGTGTATCAGCAAGACGCAGACACAAGGAATGGACTCCACAGACGGCCAGCTGGCCCAGCCCTTGTGGCTGCTGGGAACCTAACAAGGAAATGTCAGGACCTGGGGAGGGAACGGCTCATCGTTTCTAAGATGAAAGAAAGGAGGTAAGAGAGCAGTGCAGTCTGGTAGACCGGGGACAACCCTGTGCTGACGCCTTTGGGAACTGAATGGCTAATCCTTGACAAGGAATTTGGTGTGGGGACCCATCTCCCCTTTGGCTCCCAAGATGAGACTAGGAGACACCTATGATATTTGGGAATCCAGCATCCTCCAGGGCAGCTGCATCCCAGAGACACACCCATTCCAAGTAAAGATGT
Organism: Apodemus agrarius; assembly: GCA_964023405.1. NCBI lineage: Eukaryota > Metazoa > Chordata > Mammalia > Rodentia > Muridae > Apodemus > Apodemus agrarius. The sequence continues at coordinate 54,110,819 of OZ030015.1, read as the reverse complement.
TTTGTCCCTCCCAGAAGAGTCCCACCTCACCACCCACTCTCCACACTGGCAGTCTTGCCCTGTTGACGGCTGCGAGCCTGGTGAGTGCAAGATGCAGGAACAGTCTGGGCATTTAGACTCAGCTTTGGTGTGGCTGTCAAGGATGCTGTGTCATTTACAGAGACTTTCCCGCTTCGTGACCACTTGGCTCTTCTTCATTAAAACCACAATCAAACCTGCAAGCCCTGGTCCATGAAGTAAGATTATGGGAAGGTTTGAGTGGTGAGATATGAACATATTTTATAATCCTCGACTTGCCTTCAAATGTTCAGCCTACTTGAGACCATGCATCCTCCTGCTCCTAGCCCTGCCTCCAGAGACCTGAAGGAGAAATTCAAAGCTCCTACCTTCATTTGTGTCCCACTGTGGCTGCTTAGTAAGAGGAGGAAGATCATGAGGTTGCTTCATGTGATCCCTAGACTCTGGCTTCTCTTCTCTAATGCAAAAACCACAGCGGATGCTTGGCTGGCCACCAACTGGGGAAAATCTCTAGTCTGATTTCGGCTCAGTTGCTGATGTCTGTGAGTGTCTGTGCTTGCCCAGATGGGACGTATGCATGACGGGAGTGCTCCAAGAAAATCAAATTTTAATTGCATGGTCTCTTGTCTGTTTCAGTTCCTGCCTAGGGACCCTACACAGTTATGCTGGGATTCAAGGCAAGTGGACCGTCACACCCAGCTTGAAGACGTCCTGTAATAACAGAAACACTGGCTGGGTATGATGGAGCATGCCTTTAAGGTTAACATTCAGGAGACAGAGGCAGGTGGATCTCTGTGAGTTCAAGGCCAGCCTGGTCTGAATATCCAGGCCAGCTAGAGATACATGGTGAGACCCTGTCTATACGTACATACATACATACATACATACATACATAAACACATAAATAAATAATAACATCTTGAAAACTAGGCAACCTTCTGACATTTACATTGAACTTTAATACTTCCTGTGATTCCTCGGGGTTGGGTTTCAACCTTCATCATCGCCGAGGACCCTCTGATGAGACAGGACAGATCAGTCGGGATGCAGCATCTCCCTCTGCATCCATGGCTGCCAGGGAAGCCTGGGCAGAACCAGTTGCAAGTCAGACTCTGATGGGTCCCCTTTCATGAGCTGCAGCAGGAACTGTCCCCAAAGCCAACTAGACTAGGATGCCCTCTTTTCAAGCCCTCTCTGCCCCGAAACTCCATGGGACCAGAAATGATGTGCCCACTTCCGGTGATGGAAGATGCCTTCACCCTATTATCTTAGTGAGGGGTTTCTACTGCTGAGATGAAACACTGTAACCAAAAGCAGGATGGGGAGGAAATGGCTTATTTGGCTTATGCATCCACATCACAGTCCATCACTGATGGAAGTCAGACAGGAACTCAAGCAGGGCAAGGAGCCTGGAGGCAGAGCTGATGCAGAGGCCATGGTATGGACATGCTTCCTGGCTTGTGCATCCTGGCTTGCTCAGTCCCCCTTGGCACCCAGGACCACCAGCCCAGGGGCAGGACCACTCACAATGGCCTGGGCCCTCCCTTAGCATTTCCTAGTTAAAAAATGGCCTTCCAGCTGGCTCTGGGAAGCACTTTCTCAATCGAGCCCCTCCTCTCAGATCACTCTAGCTTGTGCCAGCACACCACTAGGTGAGTGGGTTTCCTGAGAAGCCACTTACAGGATGAGGGGGTGCTGCCTCTCGCCTGCTCCTCTCCTGCTCTCACCCACACCTAAGCCTACCATGAACACTGGGAAGGGAGGACACAGGCCAGGCCAGGGCCAGTTCCAAGTCCCTCAGAAGTCCTTGGTGTAGAGCACATGTCGGGGCAGCCAGATTCTCTACAGAATGTGGAGTTCTCAGGACTTAATTGTTTTAAGTGTGGGTCCTTTTTCTAACTCTTTGGCTACAAGAAAAACTTAACTCAACACCTTATTATAGCAAATTAATATACAGTCAACCTTCTGTACCTGTGGGATCAGCATCCTCAATTCAATCAAATACAACTGAGGAAAAATGTTGGGTTTTTAAAGTTTGCATACACATACATGTTTACATACATACATGCATATATACATATATATGCATGCATAAGTACATACATATATACATGCATACATACCTACTATCTGTATGCTATGTATACATATGTATGTATACATGTACTTATATAATGACTGTGTGTGTGTGTGTATGTGTGTGTGTGTGAGTGTCTCAGCTGCATCTATGTCTGTGTACCTTGTATGTGTGTGACTGGTGACATCTGATCCCTTGGAATGGGAATTACAGAGAGTTGAGAGTCACCACATGGGTGCTGGCCATCAATCCCGGCTCCTCTGCTGGAGCAAGGATTCTTAGTCGATAAGCATCTCTCCATCTTTGAAAGTGTTATATGTTTGTTTGTTTGTTTGTTTGTTTGTTTTGGGTTTTTTCCCTTTGTTGCAGCTGCTGTTGTTTGTTTTCTCTCAGGCATCCCTGCCTGTCCTAGAACTAGCACTGTAGGCTGGCCTCAAACTCACAGGGATCTGCCTGCCTCTACCTCCCAAGTGCTGTGATTAAAGACGTGCACCACTACTGCCCGGCTGAAAGTTTTTGTATTTTTTTGTTTTTGTTTTTGTTTTTAAGATTTATTTATTATATGTAAGTACACTGTAGCTATCTTCAGTCACCAGAAGAGGGCGTCAAAACTCCTTAGGAGTGGTTGTGAGCCACCATGTGGGTGCTGGGATTTGAACTCAGAACCTTTGGGAGAGCAATCGGTGCTCTTACCCGCTGAGCCATCTCTCCAGCCCCGAAAGTTTTATATTCTTCACAATCTGCTCCCTACTATCTAAGCCTGTGACATTTCTGTCTATACTAAACACTGTGAACAGACATGTTTATGTGTGATTGATCCTTGACAATGCAGTGCGATTATACTTACATGGCATTTACATTAAAGTAGGTATTAAGAGTAATTAAGTGATGTCTTAAATTATATCGGGGGGAGGGGAGCATTGGTTCTGTGCAAATCCAACACCACTTCCCATATCAGTATGAGCATCCTTCTGTTCTGGTGTATGTGGGGGGCAGGGGGGATTCTCAGAATACATGCAGCTACTGCAGGGGTATGAATGGGCTGCCCATTCAGCTTGAGTTGTTAACATGCACAAGCACACACAATCACACTCACAGACACAAGCACACTTGTGCCACAGCATCTGTGTGGGAGTCAGAGGACAACTTGGAGAACTTAGTTCTCCACTTCCATTATGTGGGTCCTAGGGATGAAAGTCAGGGTTTTAGACTTGGTGGCAAACACCTTTGTCCTCTGAGCAATCTTGCCAGCCCACATCATTTTAAAATGTCAAATAAGATGGCTTTCCACACTACAATGCTCTCGTGGCCTTTTCATGTAGACCAAGGACTGGTGTGCTGGAGTAGAAAGTATGAGCTCAGCAGGAGGCTCGGCCACACCTCCCCCATGAACCACCAAGCCAAGCAAATAAATGTCCGCCCACCTCTGACTGGCTCACCCCATCCCTTCACCGCTGACCAGCACGCAGTCTCCAGCTCTCTCCCTGAGTCCTGAACACCTGACCCAAGCTGCTTGTCTCTATCACACAGCCCTGTCGCCACCATCACTGTCTGGTCTGATCGGAGGCCACACGGGGTCTATGTGTGCTGTGTGCATGCCCCTCCCCTTGGTCCCTAGGCTTGTCTCCTCTCAACTCAGCCTCCACTCCAGGTCAGGCTTGCACACAGAGGTCCCTCCCTCCTTTACTCTCTATCTAATTTGGGGACTGGGAGGTCAAGGTGACCCCAGGACATTAAGGTTCACATGAAAGGCTCCAGATAGACTTCACCAGGAAATGGAGCTGAGAAAGGAGGTCTTCTAAGCACTGTATCCTCAGTACAGCTGAAAATGGATCCTGGCCCTTAGAGGACAGGTCTAGACCAGATCTCCACCTTGGGAGAGTCCCCTAGACCATGGTGGTATTGAAATATGGGCAACACCCATGTACACTGAGGTGGTTGAACTGGATGACCTAAGATTCTCCCCAAATGGGAGTTGGTCCCAGAAACTGTCCTCCCATCTCCGTGTTCCCTGAGATGCCCGAGAAATGCCCTGGGCCGAAACAGCTGTGATAGTCCTTATCAAGTCAGAAATCAGGGAGGAGTCTCCAGTAGAGATTTGTACTTTTGTGAAGATTGGAGAGATTTTGTGAGGATTGGGGTCACATGATGAAGGGAAGAAGCCAGTGTGGAGGGAGAGATGGTGGATGGGGTTCCAGAGAAACATGGTTTTGTATCCAATGGGAACAGGGTAGAGTATACGAAAGATTGTGCCAGGTGGGAGGAAGGGAAATCTTTGTAAAAAGTTCTCAGTAGGATGGCATGAGCCTGGGAGTAGTAGTCCTGTGAAAACTCACTCCAAAGCCTCCAGAACCAGTGCACCATGGACCACTGTAACTGCATTTCTCCCCTGAAGACAGGGCTCAGAGTGGCTGTGTGGCATGTCTTCGGTTACAGGCTAGTTACTCAATGAGTGTCAGGACTGGAATTGTCCTGCGATCATACTCTCTATTAACGAAGGGCAGAAACGGACAGGATTAAGATCCTAAGGAAACACAAGCTGCCTGGGTGGACTGCAGGCAAATGTCTTCCTTGAAGGGCAGGGAGAGGAGGAGGTGTGTGTGAGCTGTTAGTGGGGAGAAGCAGCCCGGGAGCTCCTCTCCGGCCTCTCAGAGTCACTGGGCATGAGCTAGCCAGCTGTTGGCTGTCAGCAGGGCTTAGGAAGTCAGGGAGAACGTGAGAGGGCTTGGGGTTAGAGGAGGGGAAGGGAAGACAGGACACAAAGCTTGCGATTTACAAAACTTCCACATCCTGGAAGTCGCCAACTTCCTGGGTCCCATTCCCCAGGGGTATGGAGACCTTCAGGAAAGGCATTGTCTAGTTGGAGATTCACAGCACAAAACCATATGTGCCTAAGTCGTGTGGTCCATAGAATAGTGGGGCGGTGGGCACTCAGAGACAATTGACATGAGGGAAAGGCGCGGGACAAACTTGCAGTGCTGCCGCCCGACAGTCACTTCAGGATTCAAGGGCCATTTCCCCCCAGAATTCCAGGGCAGACGGAGGTGCATTCTCCAAATAGATCTGTCTGGACAATTGCCCTTGTTAGGTATAATTTTCCTGTGATGAAAGACCGTCATGACTATAGCTACTTGGGAAGGAAAGGGTTTATTGTCTTATCCTTCACTGTTCATCACTAAGGGAAGTCAGGACAGGAACTCAAGCAGGGCAAGAACCCTGTGGCAGGAGCTGATGCAGAGGACACGGAGGGTGCTGTTGCTGGCTTGTGCCTCACGGCTTGTCAGCCTACTTATTTTAGACTCCAGACTACCCGCTCAGGAGTGGTGCCACCCACAGTGGTCTAGGTCTTCCCATATCAATCACTAATTAACAAAACGCCCTGCAGGCTTGTCTGTTCCTGGCTATGATGGATCCCAGTTGAGGCTTCCCCCTCTTTGCTGACTCTAGCTGGCAAACAAGCCAGGAGAAACCGTCTGACTCGATGGAGCAAGTTACATATTCAGAGCAAGGTGTGCTTATGTTTCCAGGGGCCTCCAGACATTTCGTTCTTTTAGTGGCCAGGGAGTAGGAGGTGACTCGGGCAGACGTATCAGGGCAACACAAAGGTAATCAAAAATTATTGGTCAGAGGGTCTCAACCTGTGGGTCATGACCCCTTTGGGGGGAAAATGACCCATTCATGAGAGATGAACTAATACCATCACAAAACACCGATCTTTACATTATGACTCATAACACTTACAGTTATAAAGTAGCAACAGAAATAATTTTATGGTTGGGGGTTACACAAGAAACTGTATTGAAGGGTTGCAGCACTGGGAAGGCTGAGAAGTACTGCTGTAGGGTGTTGAACAGGACAGTTGTGCACTCTGGAAGGACCCACTCGCACCCACTTATGGTAGATAGAATCAGCGCCTCAGTACTAAGCAGAGGTTCTACAGTGGAGTGACACAGCCCCATTTAAAGCTCACTCCTCCAAGGACCCACACTGAATATACTGAGAATTTTGTTACAGGGTTTCTACTGTCTGTTACAGTCTCCCACCACGTCTGAGAGACCCACACCACCCCAATAGCACATGGCTTCTCTAGCCTGGCTACAGTGGGAATGTAAGACTTGCTCAGACTTACCTATGGAGCCCCCTCCCCCCCCCAGTGGACCATGCAGATGGAAAATCGATGCAAAATGCATGAGGAATTTTTTTTATTAAAAATGCTAGCATGCTAGGGTCACTCTGCATACAAAGAGTGAGTGACCCCCCACTATCCGAGACGAGGACTTTTTATATAGACCCCAGGGTAGACGCCATTAGGCACGTGATTGGCAGAACCATAATATCTTTAAACAGACTGGTCTACTAGGGGATGAGGTAAATGGCCAATGCTCAGTCCTTTGGAATGTGTCCTCACCCCTAGGTTGGTCTCTCCCTCCCCCTGTGGTCTGAGGAATGCAACCCAGCCCCTGACCCTTTTTAAGTTTCTGAGTTAACTCTTTCCAGAAACAGCTGCTTAGCAATTTCCATAATCTCCCCTCCCCCTGAGCCAGGGGTGGGCCCATGCCTCACACTGGGTCAGTAAGAACCCTCTGCTGGGAGCTTGGAATTGAAATGCAGACTCAGCTAGGCTGTCTGTCGGCCCTCTCAGACACAAGACATGAAAACACAGGACATGTTGGTGGCCTATTTCTGCCAGTGGGAAGAACAGAAAGAGGAACAGGGCTGGTGGAGGGGTACAACCAAGTAGAAGTGCGCAGAGGAGAGACCGGAAGTGGGAAGTCCTTCCTCCTCTGGCTGGGCCTGAGGCCCTGCTGGACTCAGCCCCACACTCTCCTGACAGTTCCTGTCTCCTCAGGCCTCCCAGGTGGGCACATGAGACTTGTGGCTGAAGAGGCCAAAACCCGAGTTGTCCCTTCTCTAGAGGACAGCAGCCTGGCCTTGCCTCATTAGTTAGGGATCTGTCATTGCCCTCCCCCGTCCCCCATGACCCCCCTCTCTCTCCACCTCTCTCTCTCTTTCTTTCTTTTTCTTTCTTCATTATAGAAAGAAAGCTCTTTGGCCAGAGTCTTCAGGTCTTTCCAATTTCACAGGTTATAATCATGCATATCATTTCCAATGACTGAGAGGGAGGGAGGGAAGGAGGGACAGAGGGAGAGAGAAAGAGAGAAAGACAGACAGACAGACAGACAGACAGACAGACAGACAGACAGACAGGGAAAGGATAATTTTTCAGTAAATTAGACAGGCTTTTTCTGTCTGCTGCTTGGCTTTAAAACCTTGACATTTGCTTTGCTGTATTAGGTTCCCGGGAGCCGGGCAGGGAGAACACATCTGTAGTCCCAGCACTAGAGAGGTAGAGAGAGGAGAACCAGCAGTCCATGGAGAGCCTTAACAACACGGCAGGTTCTAGGTCAACCAGAACGACCCCTGACCCCGACTCAAAACCAAAGCAAGCTGCAAATGAACCCGTGGTTCTCCATCCGATGGGTTCTGCATTCCATGTTTTTTACTTCCCAGGGAGCTCACAGGCACTCAGCCTCCATGAAGGAACGATGCACGTCGGTAAAACTGCACTCCTTGTCTGGTCTGTCAAAGAGATTGGCGTGCGTGTGTGCATATGTGTGTGTGTGTGAACATGCACACCAATGCCTGTGTGTCATGGATTGACACTTTTCCAGCCATCTTTCCCGAGCAGGAAGACTCTGGCCACCAGCTAAGACAAGCTAGGGAAGGGGGGTGGTGCCTCTGCCGCTGCTGTCCCCTCCCCCACACCCAGGCTTCTTCCTCTCCCTCCTCCTGCTTCCAGCTGTACCAAGGCTTCTTCGTGCACGTTTTGTGGGCACTCAGCCACAGAGCCGCCCTCAGCCACTTAAGCTTCACCGAGAGTGCCTGCTCCAATGGCTCACCTGTCCTGTTAGTCTTGCTACCATGAGAAAGATTCTGCCTTAGGACCAGGGCAGAAGGCAGCCACATTCTTTGCCAACACAACACAAGAACTGCCTGTAGCGCAGTGGCTAATATCCTTCCCTCGGAAGCCTCCTGAGCTGGGCATGTGCAGTCCTTACAAGCCCTCAGCACCACTGTCTTCCAAGATTCTACTACGACCACACATTACACACCACTTAGAGAGCCCAACCTCTTTCCTGGTCCAAAGTCCCAAAGTCCTCCACCTTTTCCAAAAATGTATGACCATCAGGATTGTCACAGCAATAACCCGTTCCAAGTCAAAACTTCTTGCTTTCCTTTCAACTGCTGAGACAAAAAGCCATGAACAAGGCAACATTTTGTTTGATTGTTTGTTTGTTTGTTTGTTTGTTGGGGACATATTTCTCTGTGTCGTTCTGGCTGTCCTAGAACTCACTCTTTAGACCAGGCTGGCCTCAAACTTAGAAGTTAACCTGCTCTTCCTTTCCCCAGTGCTGGGATTACAGACATTCACCGCAATACCTGCCTCTCCAAGGTGACTTATCTTTATAAAGTGTTTTACTGGGCTTAAGGTTTCAGAGTCCATGATGGAGCAAAGGCATCAAAGCAGGAACAGCTGAGACCTCATATTTCCATCCACATGTAGGCATCAGAGGGAACTCTGGGAACTGCCCTAGTCTTTTGCAACCTCAAAGCCCAGTCTCAGAGGGACACCTGCTAATCCTTCCCAAACACTTCCACCAACTGAAGACCACAGTCTACGGAGGCCATTCTCATCCAAACATCAGATTGGCACTGTGACGACTGCCAGGAGGTCGTGTGCAGGAGCTTCCTCAAGGGCCCTACATTAGTTCGAGGCTTCCTTTCTTGGGCCTCACGAGAAGGGGGAGTTGGTTATGAGGAGCATGGCTCGGTTGGTTCTCTATGTTCTTTTTTGTTGTTTGTTTTCATTTTGTATTGTTTTTCTGAGACAGGGTTTTTCTGTGTATCAGCCCTGTCTATCCTGTGACTCGCTCTGTAGACCAGACTGGCCTCAGACTCACAGAGATCTGCCTGACTCTGCCTCCTGAGTGCTGGGGTTAAAGGCGTGGGCCACCAGACCCAGAGGTTCTCTGTGCTCATTGGTAGTTTAGGTCCTAACTTCATTTTTCCTACTGCTCATGTGCGTTCCCATAATGCATCTGATTTCAATCACACGCATCCCGAGTTCATCACAGGCATGAGTTGGTAAGTGGGGGATTATCACTAAAGTTTACTAGAAGACAAAGTTTTACAAGCACACCCAGGATTAGCTCAGGCCAGATCAACCCTTCTAGCTAAATACATTTGAATAGGAACTTGCCAAAATTTCATTATTCCACCATGGGAGGGGGAACTCTTGCTCAGAGATGGGAGTGGTTGCAGCCTCAGACAGACAGGAGGTTGAGCTAGATGAAGATGTGTTGGTTGGAGAGGGGTGTGTGTGTGTGTGTGTGTGTGTGTGTGTGTGTGTCTACAATGCCAAGTGCACTAATTACAAATGCTGGGAATTAGCCCCAAGCCTAACGGGAGTCCCAGGGCACTAAACTGTCTCCTGTGCTTTCCTGCCTCACTGAGATCCATAAACATTCAGTCTGAGGACCTGGTTTCTCCCCACCCCACCCCACCCCCAGGGATGCTGGAGAAGAAGGACTGTGCCCTTTTGAGACTTTGTGGTTGGTGTCCTCAGCTCCTGTCACACACAGGATTATCCAGCATTGGGTTTACACATGTCATACTGATGGAGGGGCCTGCCTGGGCAGGAGCCATCACACCACGCCTTTCCTCAGCGTTTGCACCCATGCCTCAGCCTCTGGTGCTCCCGTGTTGGTGCACCCAGTTCCTCTAGAACGTCCTTGTTCCCTTTGTGAACAGTGTCTGCCCTGTCGTTGTCCCTTTCCTGGCCCTGTAAGCAGGCTGCTCCTTTGTTGTTCTGGCCAGAGTTATTTTTGTCCCCTGGAATCCTCCCACTTTGCCTTCACAGCTTGTTTTTTGAGTCCTTTTGTTAAGAATGGCGTTCACTACCTTCCCCAGCATTCTCAGCTCTAAAGACAACACTTCCTACATGGTTCACAGCCACACAGTCTTCATTTAAGATTTTGCCAGCTACTCTCAGAAGCAGACAGATCTCTGTGAATTCAAGGCCAGCCTGGTCTACAAAGCAGAGTTTCAAGACAGCCAGGACTACACAGAGAAACCCTGTCTCAGAAAAAGAAAACAAAACAAAGAAAGAAATAAACAGCAACATCAAAAAGATTTGGACAGAAAAAAACATTGGTGAAGTTTTCCCTTGAATAAATCTGAAGTGGAAACTTGTAGTTCTTTGGGAAGTTAGATGTGACAAATGAGGTTTTGTTGGGGCACACAGGTAAAAGGATGTCTTGCTAAAGCAAACACATGAAAGACTTTTCCTGAAGCAGACACAGGTGACAGGATGTTTGGATATAGCAGACACGTGAAAGGACTCTTGATGAAGGAGTATAAATATGGCCGCCCCACAGACAGCGGGAGAGGAGCACTGAGCGCTGGTTTGTTTTTCTTCACTAAGAACATGCGTGCAGTGCTTCACCTTACACAGCATTGTTGAGCTCAGCTGTGATAACTCCAGCATGGAGAGAAGCTCCCCCCACACCCAGAACTGCTTGGGAGGTTCCAGCAGGAGCTTGCAACTTCTGTGGCCTTGCCTCAGGCTGGCGGGTGAGCCTGGTGGTTTCTTCAGGATTGAACCAAAGCTGCCTTGTGCCTTCTTGCTGAAAGGACTGCCAGTGTGTGCCTGGTTTCTGCCTGTCTGGAGGAATGGTCTGCAGCTGCTGAATCGTATTCGGTGTTTGCTATGGAACCAAACTGCTGCCCAAGAAGACTGAGCACGCCCCCAAAGACCTATTGGTGAACGGACCCCCTTCCCCCATATCCTAATAGCTTTTCTCTTCCACTACCTCTGCTGGGTGGTGGGCTACAGGAGAAGTTGAACCTTTATTAAAAGTAGATTGCAGCCGGGCAGTGGTGGCGCATGCCTTTAATTCCAGCACTTGGGAGGCAGAGGCAGGCGGATTTCTGAGTTCAAGGCCAGCCTGGTCTACAAAGTGAGTTCCAGGACAGCCAGGACTACACAGAGAAACCCTGTCTCAAAAAAAAAAAAAAGTAGGTTGCAAAAATTATGCCTACACAAGTCTGCATGACTAACTCTGGTCTCTGAAATGTAGCTATCAGGGAACATGCAGTCCAGATCTTCATCTGGTAATAATGGCCACCCTACACATTTCACAGGGAACCACCCATTCCCATTTCCAGTCAGGTGACCGGGCAGAGGGTGGAGGGACGGCCCCTGCCTACACAGATGCACTGGTGTTGCCTTAAGACCACTTAAGACCACGGGCTCCTCAGCCTTCTGTCCATGTTGGTTGGCTCAGAGATTACCCTGTAATGTACATAAAACCATGAATCCTGCGGGGAAAGTCAACTCTACAGGAGACAGAGAAAAGACAGAAAGGCATCAGTCCCGCAGTCCTCTCTGGGGCAGCCCAATGCTGAAGAGACGGAGGATAGAACCCTCTTGCTCAGCCTAGACAAGCGTGACTCAGCCCCTGGCGCCCATCTTCCTGCCCTCAGTGGGTTTGGTTGTGTGAGATGCCAAGACAGAGAGGAGTGCACCCTGGATGACCTGCCTGTCACCCCCAACCCTGCTTGGGTTGCAGCCTGCTGCTCTGCTGCAGATGTAATTGGGGGCAGGTTGACAGCCACTGACTTGTGTCCTACTTGTCACCAGTGGGCTGTGATGTCGTCCCTGTTGGCCTCAGGCAGACGCTTTAGGGATGCTGGCTTCTTCTTGCATCAATGGCCTTCTCTTACTCCACGTAGCATGAAGACGCTTCAGGAACACGAGGCAGCAGCTCACATTAGAACATGCCTTAGATCCAGAATGTTCCTCCAAAGTCCATAGCTTACAGGCCTGTTCCTGAGCTCAGTGCTTTGAGAGGTGGAAATTAGACTGGGATCATGTTTCTGGGGAACACTGAGCCCCAGACTCTGCCTGTCTCTCTTGGCCCACTGGCTGTCATTAGGTAAGCAGGAAGCCCCTGCCAGGCACTCCCGCCATGGAGGGTGGCACTGGTACAGAGGAACAGTTGCATGACAAGCACTGAAGCATCTGAGCCCATGACCGATTGAGGACCTTCCCAATATCTCTGATATTCCTCAGGTTAGAGACTCACACACCAGAGAAGCTTTAAAAATCGCTAATGCCGGGGACTACAGAAATGGTTCAGTGATTAAGAGTACTGACTGCTCTTCCAGAGGACCTGGGTTCAATTCCCAGCACCCACATGGTAGCTCACAACTGTCTATAACTCCACTCTTCTGGTGTCTGACACTCTTACACAGAATACATGCAGGCAAAACACCAATGCATATATAAAATAAAATAAATGAAACATGCCAAAATCAGGAATGTCTGAGGCTACTAGACAAGGAAAGGACCTGGGCACTGATTTTTTTTTTTTAATGATGTATTTCATCTAGGTGGGCCCAGGTTTCTAAATGGACTCTACAACATCTGGCTTTCTAAAATTTTGCCTACAGATATGTATGTTCATTCCCTGCATGGGGGGTTCCTGTGGAAACAAGAAGAGGACACTGGATCCCCCAAACCTGGAGCTACAGGGATGGTTGTGCGCCCCCCCCCTCCGTGTGGGTGCTGGGAACTGGACTCAGGTCCTCTGCAAGACTTGTTCTAAACTGCTGAGCCACCTTCCCAGTCCCTCCATGGCTCCTGGGGATCAAACTCAGGTAGTCAGGCTTGTGTGCCAAGCGTTTTTTACCTGGGGAGCCATCTCCTGCATCCTGTTTACTAATTTTTAATAATTTTATAAGCTTACAAAGAAAGTAAGAGTGACACACAAAAAAAAATTGAGAGCAAATATTTTACTATGGCGCTCTCTCTCTCTCTCTCTCTCTCTCTCTCTCTGTCTCTCTATTTTTTAAGTTGTAACCTCTCTATGAATCCATCTAAGAGAACTAAGCACTAAGTACCTCAAGGCAACGTCTCTATGAATTCATATTAGAGAATGAAGCACTAAGCACCTATAGGTACTCCCAGTGTCAGCATAAGGGATCTGTTTTTTGATATTCACGATGTGTTGGTTCCAGGACCTCTGCAAATATCCACGTCTGCAAATTCTGAAGTCTCTCGTGTAACTGCAGTGTGCCCGCACAGCTTGCACACACCTCCCATGTGCGTTAAATCACCTCTAGATGACTCGCAGTGTGGGGGCGGTGCAAAGCCTCTGCAGTTACTAGTGATGACACAGAGTGTGGGAAATAATGGCGAGAAAATGAGTCTGTCCGTGTGCAGGTCAGATGAACCACGGGGCCCTAACCACACGCTTCACGTTCCTAGGTCAGTCGAATCCCAGAATGCACGTCCCAACTCACAGGAGTGAGACTGGACATAGAAAATGATAAAAGGTGACAGGGTATGGGTTTTGGTGGAATTAGTCAGGAATTACAGATCCAGAAGTGCAACAAGAAAAAAAATTAGAAGAAAACACAGAAGGATGGACGTTAGCGCTGACCCTAAGATCGATTGAAATGCCAATCAACCACTCCTCCTCCTTCTTTGGATCAAGAGGGGAAGTCCAGTTCGCTCCTGTTTGGATACAGTGCTGGGCTGTAGCTGGCTTTGTCCATAAAACGCTTCTGAAGCAATTCTGCCGGAGAGAGCAACCCTGCCAGCCCCCAGAGCCAGTGAAGTCACTCCAGATAGGCCTGAGGCAGCTTGTCACTGGGTGGGAATGCCAGTTCATGGAACTGACCGACAGTTCATGGGGCCCTACCCAAATTGCAAAATCATCAGCAAATCAACCTGTTGCATATATGACTTTAACCTGTTGCATATATCAATTATTTGTCCTACCTAGACCTTATAAAAGTCAGAGAATCTAGTATTTTATTTACAAGCTGTGAGTCTAGATTGGCAGGTTTTGAGCTATTCTAACTTACACCCCGACCTACAGCCCTTACTACGTGCTGTCTGAGTCTCTCCAGTGGCTTTCTCCTCCATCAGCCTGTCCTCAGGAAGCACTGCTGGCCACATGCGTGGTCCATGCCCTCTCTTGGTGGTCTCCCCTCTCTGTCTCCTTTTCCCTTCATCCCTGGTCTCTGCAGAGACCCCTCACTCCATCCTGAAGCCCCTCCTTTCTCTCTCTACTGCCCAGTCACAGGCTATGGCCTTTTATAAACTAGTGAAGTAAATTGGTGAGCAAGGTTTAAAGAACAAAGGCTTGTATATGGAAGGATTTGCCCCTCTTGGGGTACAGCATTTAGCATTTCAGTACCCAGCACCAGTCAAACCTCCATGGGTTGGACAGCCATACAGTCAAGGCAGGGCCAGCCATGTTCACAGAGGATGGGCAGCCACGCCCCCCAGAGTAAGCTGTGTTCATTTCCCTCCAGCAGGAAATATCTGGTAATGGCTATTGTTCACCTACCCTGCGGTTATCACAGCAGGCAGGAGTGGCTGAGAAAGGGACAATGACAGTGGCCACAGTGACCAAGTTTGCCACCCACTGAGCTTGCTACACAGGAGGAAAGAGCAGTGACAACAGCCTACAGCCCTTCAAGCCAGAGGAGCCAACTGAATTGGCAGCCACAAACATGGCCCTGGTCCTCTCTGACTGGGGCCTGGCCTGCTGTTAAACAGTCCTCACTAAATCTCTCAGGTGTGGGGACAGGCAATGTAGCCCCACCCCTACAGCAGGGGTCTCAGCCTTCCTCATGCTGCGACCCTTGAATTCATTTCCTCAGGCTGTGCTGACTCCCTCACATAACATTACTTTAATTGCTACTTCATGATTGTAATTTTGCTACTGTTACGAATCATAATGTGAGTCTCTGTGTTTCCATGGACTCCTGTGAAAGGGTCATTGTACCCCCGGAGGAGTTGCACCCCACAGGTTGCCCCCAGAGGCAGCAGGCCGACTCAGGGAGAACGGCTGTGGTCAGGGGAGCTGACGGGTGTGATGTCTGCCGCCCCGCCCTGCTAACCCTCAGCCCCGCCTGTAGCCGCTCCCATCTGAGCTCCCTGAGCCCTGGCGTGGGGTGGACAGGAGTGAGCCTGCAGGGATCTGGGAGAAGGCTTCCCAAGTGGGTGTGTCAGTGCTAATCTCTGAGGGACTTATGGAAAAAGACAGCTTAAAAAACCAATTTCCTGAGCCGGGCAGTGGTGGCACACACCTGTATTCCCAGCACTTGGGAGGCAGAGTCAGGCAGATTTCTGAGTTCAAGGCCAGCCTGGTCTACAGAGTGAGTTCCAGGACAGCCAGGGCTATACAGAGAAACCCTGTCTCGAAAAAAAAAAAAAAAAAAAAAAAAAAAAAAAAAAAAAAAAAAAACAAAAAACAAAAAAAAAAAAAAAAAAAAAAAAAAAAAAAAAAAAAAAAAAAAAAAAAAAACAACCAATTTCCTAAACATCTAGAGATGGAGGACAACAGGGTTGTTTCAAAGCTATATGGTTTCATCTTCAGTCCCCAGGGTTGGCCACCTCCCTACAAACTTGGTAGCAGTAAACTACTATGGTCTCCAAAATTACAAAATAAAATAAAATAAAATAAAATAAAATAAAATAAAATAAAATAAAATAAAATAAAATAAAATAAAATAAAATAAAACAAAACAAAACAAAACAAAATAAAATAAAATATATTTGACCCCTGCTGTTGGCTGGAAGCCATAACTAAGGAGTAAGGAGTAAGAAGCCATTGTCAAAGATGTTAGATCACACCTTGAATTCCAGCACTCCAGGGGCAGAGGCAGTTGGATCTCTAAGTTCGAAGCCAGCCTGGTCTAAAAAAGGAGTTTCAGGACAGCCAGGACCACACAGAGAAACCTTGTCTCAAAAACTAAGAAGAAAAAAAGTTAAATCAGAATTGATAGAGTAAAAGAGAAGACCCTTCTGTACAGGACCAGAATTGTCCGTTTATGAGATCAAGTGAAGGCTCTGCTCTCTCCTTGGAGTGGGAACTGCATGTGCAGGGGCAGGGGCTTGGGCTTTAAGAGCAGAAGAGGGAACTCTGGGAGAGAGAAGTGTATCCGTGGATGTGTTCTTCAGAGTCCCACAGCTGATTGACGCCTGAGGATGTTCTCTTCACTGCTTGGCTTTCCTGTCAGGCAGGTGTGCTTACCTTAGCCTTATCATTACAAGATATAAACCCAGAAGCTCCCACATTACTGTCGGGTGTTGTAATGCTGTGGGTGCCATGGGCACTGCCCGGAGAGCAGGTGTCACCAGCAGTGCAGATCAGTTATGCTCAAAACACCAGGCGGAATGTACCTGCTATACCATGTGACTGACGTGCTTTAGTACGGGAGTGAAGGCCTCCCCCACAGGAGGGAATCACATATGCTACTGCCAGTCAAGATAAACATCCTGTAGCTGGGGACGGTGGCAATCCAGCTACTGTTGCTTTGCTAAAAGGGCGTGATGAACCTGTCCATCTGTCCTCTAGTTACTCTTGCTTTCAGCCATCCATCACTGTCAGCCCAAATCTGTCAGGGAAGGAAACTTCCTTGTGAAAGGGGTAGGAAGTGGTTTTTCCAGGCGGGTTTCTCTATGTGTGCCCCTGGCTGTCCTGAGACTCACTGTGTAGACCAGGCTGGCCTCAGACTCACAGAGACCTGCCTGACTCTGCCTCTTGAGGGCTGTGACTACCACCACTTTGCCAAAACGATGGTTTCTGGGAACAAGTGACCGCTGTGGTGGACAGTTACCTGCCCCTTAGCCATGGATGGACATCCAGGTCACTTCCCTCCAAGCTCAGGGAACCTTGTGCTGCAAGAGGGAGCAGAAGGCGTGGGAGAACTGGGGGTGGCAGGGAGTGCTGTGTGGCAATGTTCTCTGAGTTGAAACAGTCCGTTCTGGAGGGAGAGAGAGGCTCGTGGGATCTGAGATTTAAGCAAACTTCTCAGACCCTGGAGAGCTGAAACTTAGATTTACCAGGGTCTTTTCAAAGGATGTAAAGACAAGGACTGACTAGGAAGGGGACTCTAGCATGTGAGTGCCTGCCTGTCATGCAGAGAGCTCCAGGGTCCCACCTTCCTGAGCTGTCACGCACACTGGGGTGGGCTCTGGTGCTGCACTCCTGTAAGTGTGCACTCCTTTAAGTAGCCCCTCTCCCACACTTCTTTAAGTTACCTCAATTTGATTCAACGGATTGGACTGGGTGGTATCACTGCTCTGTTCAGTTTTTTTTTTGTTTTGTTTTTGTTTTTGTTTGGTTTGGTTTGGTTTTTGGTTTTTTTTTTGTTTTTTTGGTTTTTTTTTGTTTTTTTGTTTTGTTTTGTTTTGTTTTGTTTTGTTTTTGTTTTTCGAGACAGGGTTTCTCTGTGTAGCCCTGGCTGTCCTGGAACTCACTCTGTAGACCAGGCTGGCCTCGAACTCAGAAATCTGCCTGCCTCTGCCTCCCAAGTGCTGGGATTAAAGGCATGCGCCACCATGCCCGGCTCTCTATTCAGTTTTTAGTTCCCTTTATGGAGTGAGTAGTTATCTGTCCTCATCTCCCCAGAAATGATGTGACACACAGTGTGTGTGTATGTGAATGAGTGTGTTTATGAGTGTGTGCGTGAGAGAGTGTGTGTATTTGTGTGGGTAGGCTTATATTTTTCCAAACCTACTTTAATCAGGGTTTGTAAATGCTTTAACCTCCCTTCAGCCCACCACGCACCACAGGCAGTGGAAAGGAAAGGTTAACAGGCCAAGGAGGGTGTGGACCTGCTTAGAAACAGCTCTCTGGGGCCATTCCAATCTTTGCAGTTCAGTTCACACAAATCAGTCAGTAGTCATAGCTCAGTCCACTGGGAAACAATATCCACAAATTCATTCCAGAAGAAACCCCAAGGCTCTACCAATTGACCCGAGTCCACAGACGTGTCAAGAAGCCGCTGGAATAGCATGAGAACTTCTTTGGTGCATTTCTCTCTATGAAGCCAGGATAAACGATGATCAGCAAGGGGCGGCAAGGCAAGCCAATGCCACAGCACAGTCCACGGCCTGTTGAATCACACCTACACCCTTTCCAAAGCTCAAGGGTTCTCTCAAGGGTCCTCTCTAGCAAAACACGACATGCCCTTTTTCCAGGCTGCTTCCAGAAAAAGACACATGACACAACTGAGTCTCCAAAGAAACCAAAAATCTCGACTTCCTGTGTGTGTGTGTGTGTGTGTGTGTGTGTGTGTGTGTGTGTTGCTTCTTTCTCTGGAACCATGTCAGCCTAGTATATTCTCACCATAACTCTCCTCTGGGTCCGCCCATCAGTCCCCAGAGCAGTGGGGAGTAGGACTTCAAGCCTAGGAGCCACCACAAAGGTTTCCCTTTTTCAGAAAACAAAAAAGCTGATGCGACAGACACACTGAATAATCTTTGTTGTTTCTACCCGTCCGCAAAACTTTGAAATTTTTTAGCAACTTGGAGCCTGCATCCACTGTGCTTTTCCAGCAATATTCTCTTAGCCAGGGGCTCAGACACATCCCTGAGCCCATGACTTGATATAAACACCCTTGGTGAGCACTACACTTGGATGTCTAATGGTCACAGCAAAGAGGATTTCCAGACAAGCTCCCCCAAATCTGTCATTTCCCCCAAGGGTAAACTCTGTCTCCATCTTCCTTCTGACATCGCTCTCACTCTCTCCAGCTCTGCCTTCCCTTCTCCAGTGACCTCAGGGCCTTTGCACAGACAATTCCCCAACAGGAAACCAGCTTCCCTAGACATACTCTTTTAAAATATATATTTAATATTTGTATATATCATTTGAGAGTTCACATATGCATACAATGCATTTGATCATATCTACTCCATCCCCCCACAACTCTCCCTGACCTTCCCTCATGTCCCTCCCAACTTCAGGTCCTCTTCCTTGTTAATAACACACGGGGTCCAATTAGTGGTGCCCATAAACACATAGCCTGAGCTCACCTCTCACCTCCTCCGGGTCTCTGAGGGTCTTTCTCTCCACCCCATCTTCTCAGGTCCTCACATCAACACTGTCTGATGTCTTCCCCAGCATTCATTATCATCTAAAACTCTAATACTTGCTAGAGCATTTGAATGTCTTTTGCCCCTTGTGCACCAAAGAAGTTCTCATGATATTCCAGCGACTTCTTGACATGTCTGTGGACTCCGGTCAATTGGTAGAGCCTTGGGGTTTCTTCTGGAATGACCTGCCGTTGCGGATTTGTGGATGCTGTTCTGAGTGGACTGAGCTATGACTACTGACTCTGATTCTTGTGAACTGAACTGCAAAGTAAAAGGGCAGGCAAAGGAGAGTCTTGCCTGGACCTGTGTTGGCAGCATCTAATAGTCCTGGCCAGTGATGGCTCTCAAAATCAGTTATTAAGAGGAATGATTCTGGAGGGCTTCCGGTCCCTCCTCGCCAGGCTCCCTCAAACTCAACGACCCCTCCTGCTGTCAGGGGTGCAGGGGGAGGGGGAGTGTCAAGGAAAAAAAATGAAAGCAGCCTTGTAGTGTGAGAAGAGTTATAGGAACAACCAAGTGGAGCCTCGAACACATTTAAAACTAAGACAGCACGAAAATCATTTTAATATTTGTACCCCACATCGCAGTTGGGTCTGGAACTCCCCTGGGAACTGGAGTCCCCTCCCTGTCTCAGTGCCACCCTTGTCTCTCCAGGTTTCACCGTGTCAACCCACCTACTCCTTGCCCTAAATTTTAAGGCTCTTCCTGGTGGCAAAGAAGCTGAACTGGAACCCAGTGGGTAGCAAACACATTTCCCCTTCACCTGGCCTGGGGGCGGGGCATCCCTGAGGTTAAATCACCCTGCCAGGCAGTCCAGCTTGCAGAAGAGAGTCAGACTGGTCAGGGGGGGATGGCTAAATTCAGGCTGAGAGTCTCCACCGGGGAAGCCTGTGGGGCGGGCACATGGGACAAAGTGTCTGTCAGCATCGTGGGAACCCGCGGAGAGAGCCCCTTAGTACCTCTGGACCATCTGGGCAAGGAGTTCAGCGCGGGTGCTGTGAGTTCTTGGGGAGCGGGCAATGGCGACTGTGGAGGAAGGGGGCCCAGGGGGGGACCATCCTCCGCATACTAAACAGCCCTTCCTAGGAAGAAGACTTCGAGGTGACGCTCCCCCAGGACATTGGCGCTGTGCTGATGCTGCGAGTCCACAAGGCACCCCTGGAGGCGCCCCTCCCGCTGGTGTCTTTCCCTCCGGACTCCTGGTTCTGCCGCTGGTTCCAGCTGGAGTGGCTGCCCGGGGCTGCCCTGCTCTTCCCCTGTTATCAGTGGCTGGAAGGGGCTGGCGAGCTGGTGCTGAGAGAGGGAGCAGGTGAGGGCGCCAAGGGACTGGCTGAGGCTGCAGGAGGCGCACAGCAGGGTAGAGGAGGCTAGGCTTGGGGAGTGGAGAGGTGAACTGGTGTGGACACCAGGAAGGGGCAGAGGAGGGGACTGGCAGGAGCAGGAGGGGGTGGCAGTCAGCTGGCAGTGGAAGAAATACACCCGGAGTGAGGGGACTGGAGGATTGACTGTATAGGAGAGAGAATGTCTGAAGCCAGAGATCAGGAGAGTATCCTCGCCATCCACGCCCTTCCCGCAGCCAAGATGTCCTGGCAAGACCACCACCCTGCACTGCAGGATCAGCGCCAGAAGGAGCTGGAGACCAGGCAGAAGATGTACAGGTGAGGAGGGAGATCGCGACCCCTGCAGGAGGACTCGCTTATGGGATGGGAAGCAGCCACATCAAGGACTAAGCCCAGACACAGCAGTGTTAGCCACAGTGGGCACCCGCGGGAGAAGCAGATTCGCAGGACCTCTGACTCCGTCCCGGGCACTGAGCAGAGAGACTTGCATCTTACCAAGCCTTTTAGATAACTCTGTCACGCACTGAAGTTTGAAACCCACTGCTCTGACAACCCTGCCCTGTGGCTTCTGCCTTCTCCATCTCTGTGGTGGTTGGTCCTTTTGTTTCTCCTTTTCACTTACTGGTAGGGTTGCTGCTTTCTGCCATAAATCCAGGCAAAACTCCTGGATTTTAAGGGGCACTCCTGGCATTTAAGTCAGAGAAGACAGGCACTCAGGCCCACTCCACACCACTAAGTGAGAATCTGCATTTCACCAATTCTCCCATGGGTTGCTTGAGACAAAGGGTTTGGCCGCCACCTGGTGGCCATCCACCTTAATTGCAACCCTTCTTTTGACATCAGAAGCTCAAACCTAAAAGATTTCTCATTATTAAATTGTTTGTCAGATACTGCTTATTGATCCTAAATCCTTTGCATGCTGAGTAAACACACATTACTGATTTATACCCAGGTCCCGCTTAATATTTTTTATTTATTTATTTTTTTAAAATGTGTGCCAGGCAGTGTTGTACTGCCTTAAACCCCAGCACTCTGGAGGAAGAGGTAGACTGAGCTCTGATTTTGAGAGTAGCCTGATATACTGAGCCAGTTCCAGGATAGCCAGAGCTACACAGATAAACCCTGTCTCAAAAATCAAAAAAAAAAAAACAGAAAAACACCCTGTAATTACATTTGTTTACACTGTATGCCTGTATGTACACAGCCTATCACACGCATGTGGAGGTCACATACATGTGCAGTAACTTTTTAGTGCTTAATTTTTACTTTGTCTTTATTTGGTTTTATTTTTACACTGGAGATTGGACCTAGGGCCCTGTGCACCCTAGGCAGGTGCTCCACTGCTGAGCCATGTTCCCAGCCCTTTTAAATTATTTTGGTTAGAGAAAGCATCTCACTACATTGGCCTCAACTCTAAAAGACTATTTTTTAATATGACCCAAACACCAAATGGTAAGCTTGTTGGAGCAACATTTTATTATTTCCCTGAAAGGTCTTGGGCTGTGGCTTGCATGGTTGTGGGACTTAGACACGGTCACCTTAGGCCAGGGCAGAGTAGAACCAACACAGTCCCCAAACTGTGGAAGCTGAGCACCCCATATGGGATGTCTGCCAAAGCCGGTGACCACTTGGGGTAACCCCGCCCCACGCCCTCATCCCTTCACAGGGTTCATCTGTGTGGAAATCCTGTGGTTCAGATCGATTAAAAAAGACATGAATCTAGCCAGGCGTGGTGGCGCACGCCTGTAATCCCAGCATTTGGGAGGCAGAGGCAGGCGGATTTCTGAGTTTGAGGCCAGCCTGGTCTACAGAGTGAGTTCCAGGACAGCCAGGACTACATAGAGAAACCCTGTCTCGAGAAAACCAAAAAATAAAAAATAAAATAAAACAAAACAAAACAAAACAAAAAAAAACAAAAAAAAAAAACGCCTTTAATCCCAGAACTTGGGAGGCAGAGGCAGGCGGATTTCTGAGTTTGAGGCCAGCCTGGTCTACCGAGTGAGTTCCAGGACAGCCGGAGCTACACAGAGAAACCCTGTCTCGGAGAAAAAAAAAAAAAAAAAAAAAAAAAGACGTGAATCTGATGGGCAGTGGTGGTGCACGCCTTTAATCCCAGCACTTGGGAGGCAGAGGCAGGTGGATTTCTGAGTTCGAGGCCAGAAGTGAGTTACAGGACAGCCAGGGATGCATAGAGAAACCCTGTCTTGAAAAATAAAAAAAAAAAAAAAAAAACCCTTAAAAAAAAAGACATGAGTCAGCAGAATACAGGGGCTGTCAGGGAAAATAGACACATCTCAGACCACAAATCTTGGTGATTCCCTCTCAAGATGCTTTTTCTCCTCTCCTTGGCTCTCCCTCTGTCCCTCCCTCGTTCTCTCCCTTCTTCCCTCCTTTCCTCCCCCCATCCCCTCTGCTGTCCTGGATTCCCAGTCTCCCTAGGCAACAGGCCCAACATTCACATACTACAATCCAGATACTTAAGAGACCCCAGAGCTTTGGCTCAGCTCCAACCTCAAATTCCTCCAATTGACCCAAGTTGGGTCACGTGCTCAGACGTCTCCCTGTGGGGACATGTAGCCTGCATCCAACCCTGTGAGCATAGGGGAAGGGAGTGTCTCAGGAAAGCCCTGCTGGCAGAAGGGGCTAACTGTGGCCAGGGTCCCCCGGGACAGGGGTTCTTCTGTCTCCATGCAAGGGCTACTAAGGCCTGCAGCTGACCGTTCACCTGTCCCCCTTCCAGCTGGAAGACTTACATTGAGGGCTGGCCTCGCTGCCTTGACCACGAGACTGTGAAAGACTTGGACCTCAACATCAAGTACTCTGCGATGAAGAATGCCAAATTCTTCCTTAAAGCCCACTCGGCGTGAGGAAGCCTCCCTGTCCGTCCCCACAGTCCTACAATCCCTCTTCTCCTCAGTTCCTTACCTCACTCACATGGTTCACTCAGCCCTGCCCAAGGCATGCTGTCCTATCCTGCAGGACAGTGGCTACCTTAGGGCACTCACTATCTCAGGCAGACAGAGGAGGGTCTTCTCGGCCCAGCGCCTCATCCCACACCTCCCATCTTCCTTCAGGTTTACAGAGCTGAAAATCAAAGGGCTCCTGGACCGCACAGGACTCTGGCGGAGTCTGAGGGAGATGAGGAGGATGTTTAACTTCCACAAGACTCCAGCAGCAGGTGAGCCTCGGGGACAGGATCCTAAGCTCTCTGGGATATCAGTTCCCATCTCTGCCAGGAGGTGCGGAGAAAATTAATTAATAATTAACAATGAGCAACAATTCACCTGTGACTTCAGACAGGCTCCTTGCCCTTCCTCCTAGACCCTAAAGTTCCCATAGACACAAAAGAGGTGGAAGGCACAGGGGACCCTTGGACTAATCCAAGTTAAACTACGGTCGGGCCTGTGGACACAGGCCTCACAGTGAAGTCAGCCTGAGGTCGTTCATAAGACTCAAGGTCACATCATTACGTGAAATCAGGACCTACCCTAGTTTTCAGGGTATCCCAGGATGCTCTAGCAGGGGGAGTTCAGTGAGGGTGAGGGGCATGGGACAGGGGGAGGAAAGATGAAGGCCATGAAGACGTTAGAATGGGGTGGCTGTCAGAGAGAGGAGATGATGTGGCCCAAGTGCACTGAGGGAAAGAAAGTCGGGAGCAGAAGTCACGTCCGTGTCTGAGCGGTCTGTGGCAAGATGGAGGCTCTCCTAAGCACAACGTGAGGCTAGTGACCGGCCAGCTGCTGGGAACAACACCACTAGACGTGCTGCCATGCATTGGGTGGAGCCTGAGGAGATCAGGAGGATCAGCCATGGGGCTCTGGCTGAGGACAGAGGGTGGTGGCTTCCTCAGGCCGGGGCTGTGGAGGGATGCGGTGGACGGATGGGCAGAGACACCGAGGATGGAGAGTCCATGGCTTAGTGGGAAGAGGTGAAGGTTGCTGCCTAGAAAGATCTTAGGCTCTGCCTGCACAGTCAAGGGGACAACTCACTGTTCCCTGGGATGCCAGGAAGGCAGTGGAGGCTGAGCTGGAGAGAACCCCAGTGGTCCTGCATTGGAGGCTAGTGAGGAACCTCCCGGGCTGGGTTCAGGTAGATGGTATGTATGATGAGGGGCTGAGATTAAGGAATAGGCAGTAACCAAATCCAACATGTCATGGGAAGTCACTCTCAGAAATGAATAGGCACTCAAGAGGGACAAAAGAGAACTCCCCCATGCAAGTAAGGAGAAGACCTACAGGAGCCTTGGTGACTGGCCGCCTCTCCCCTCCTGCAGAGTATGTGTTCGCACACTGGCAGGAAGATGCCTTCTTCGCCTCCCAGTTCCTAAATGGCATCAACCCGGTTCTGATTCGCCGCTGTCGCAGCCTCCCGAAGAACTTCCCAGTCACTGATGAAATGGTGGCCCCAGTGCTGGGCCCTGGGACCAGTCTGCAGGCTGAGTTGGAGGTGGGTGGGGCCCAGACTGCAAGCTCTGCAAACCCTATTGGTTTCCTCAGGCTCCTCCCCCTACTGGAGACAGAGGGACCAAGTATGCCTTGCATGCCAAGAGCCAACTCTCAACATGCACTCCCTGGGTAACCCCTGGTCTTCTCCCTGCTGGATGGCCCTGCTTCAGGAAGCCAGGTGCAGTCAGGGCTCCCTTTTCCCCTGCAGAAGGGCTCCCTGTTCTTGGTGGATCATGGCATTCTTTCTGGAGTGCAGACCAACGTCATCAATGGGAAACCTCAGTTCTCTGCAGCCCCGATGACCCTGCTGTACCAGAGCTCTGGGTGCCGAGCCCTGCTGCCCATCGCCATCCAGGTCCGTAAGAAGGCAGGGGACAGCAGCAGGGGCAAGTGCACAGGGTCCCACTGAGTGGGTGACAGACACTGACACTGCCTGCCCCCCTGCTGCCCTTGCCCACCAGCTCCACCAGACTCCCGGGCCAGACAACCCCATCTTCCTGCCCAGCGATGACCAGTGGGACTGGCTGCTGGCCAAGACCTGGGTGCGCAACGCTGAGTTCTCCACCCATGAGGCTGTCACGCATCTGCTGCATGCCCACCTGATCCCAGAAGTCTTTGCCTTGGCCACACTGCGCCAGCTGCCCCGATGTCACCCTCTCTTCAAGGTCAGTGGCTCATCAAACTGGCCAAGCCACACATGGTGGCACACAGCTTTAACCCCAGCAGGAGGATCCATAGGAGCTTGAGACCTGCCTGGTCTACATAGCACAGTTCCAGGAGAGCCAGGACTACTTCACATAGCCCCTTTCTCAAAATACTCAAGGTGGTGTAGCCTGTGCCACCCCTGTAGATTCCTTGGATTATGTGGTGTCCTGTGGTGCTTCTTCTAAGCAGCCTTTCCTCAGTTGACCTTACCCTCCCACACTTGGATGCAGGACTCCCACTCTGACTGAAGAACAGAGTAAGGCCATATCTGGGGCCTAAGAGAATGTCTACGCAGAAATCAGAAAGTGTCAGACTCGCTGGGAGGGGAAGCCCTGCCTTCTCAGAGGAAGGTTAACTTGAAGGAAACAAATGCCTCCTGTGAGGCCCTGGGGGCCTGTTCTGGGCTCTTGACTCTGAGTCTTCTCACTGACTCCCAGCGCCTGATTGTCTGAGGTGCACTCTGAGGAACCGCTCCTCATGGCCAGGCCCCAGCCCGGCTTCTAATGGAGCTGTGCCTGCCACAGGGCTAGGAAATCCCAGGAAGTTCCCAAGGAGCTCATTTGACCAACTGATCTGGTGTCAGAGGAAGACAAAGGCCTGCTGGGAAGCCTTAGACAAGATGCCATGGGGCCTAGCCTGCTTCACCGGGCAGGGCACACTGTCCCAAGCTGTGCCCTGCTGTCCTTGCTGACTTTCTGTGTGACTTGCAGGGTGGGTGGTTATTGGGGACAGGTGTGGGCTCCCCAATTTTGCCATCTCCTTGCAGCTGTTGATTCCTCACATGCGGTACACACTGCACATCAACACGCTCGCCCGTCAGCTGCTCATTGCCCCCGGGAAGGTGGTAGACAAGGTAGGAGCTGCCTTTGGAGGGGTGGGCACTCTTCAGGTGGAAGAAGATGGAGGTGGGGGTGGGCATGGCCCCTGTTACCCTAGTGCCTCTGCTGCCCCTGCTTTTGAAGCCAGGACTTCTCTCCCTCAGTCCACAGGCCTTGGCATTGGGGGATTCTCTGACCTGATAAAGAGAAACATGGAGCAGCTGAACTATTCTGTCCTGTGTCTCCCTGAAGATATCCGAGCCCGAGATGTGGAAGACATCCCGGGCTACTATTACCGAGATGATGGGATGCAGATCTGGGGGGCAATAAAGAGGTGAGGGAACCGTCCCCAGGAGGCCATGTGGGCAGAAAGAGTGGACAGGAGATGGGGTGCACTGGGAAGGTTCACCACAAGCAGGCCTTGTGTGGGTTACCCTGGGCAAGGATGCTTCTCAGAGAGGAGCAGTTTTGGAGTCAGGGTTTGAATCCCGGCATTCCTTGCAGCTTTGTCTCTGAGATCGTCAGCATCTACTACCCAAGTGACACATCTGTCCTACATGACCAAGAGCTCCAGGCCTGGGTGAGGGAGATCTTCTCTGAGGGCTTCCTCAGCAGAGAGAGCTCAGGTACAGGGACCTTAGCCCTTGGACACAGCTCCACCCCGGCCTCTCTGTGAGGTCCACAGTTCCCCAGGATGCCTGGCCCCAGCCCAGCTCTTCCGACAGGTATGCCCTCCTTGTTGGACACCCAGGAAGCCCTGGTCCAGTATGTCACCATGGTGATATTCACCTGCTCAGCCAAGCATGCAGCTGTCAGCGCAGGCCAGGTAAGGAAAGGTCAGGCCTACAGCCACTGTCATGGAAGGCCAGAGTCTCGGTCTCGTTTCCTCTTCTCTGCTTTCAGTTTGACTCTTGTGTTTGGATGCCCAATCTGCCACCCACCATGCAGCTACCGCCACCTACTTCCAAAGGCCAGGCTCGGCCCGAGGGCTTCATAGCCACGCTCCCAGCAGTCAATGCCACATGTGATGTCATCCTTGCCCTCTGGCTGCTAAGCAAGGAGCCTGGGGACCGTGTAAGTAGGGATCTGGGAGTCAGGCCAGGCTGGGCTGGATAGGGACTTATGTGTTGTTTACATTCCGTGGCCCTAAATTTCCTGACCCCGCCCCCCCACATACACACATACCTCAATTTCCCAATGACTTTAGCCCTTGACCATCTTATAGTGAGAATCAAGTATGGAAAAGATAATGAAAACTCACTTTCATCAATGATGGTAACATGGGACTAAATGCTCCTTTAAATCCTCAAATTAAACAGTCTAATTGCTTACAGATCACTGTCATTTAGGAAAAGCCTTGGGGTAGAGACAGGGTGAGGCTCAACCAAGGACGGTGTAAGGTCACAGGGCCTGGGGACACACTGTGGGTGTAGCCAGCCATGGTGGGGTGCAGCTGCTCAGAAGATGGAGAGCTCCGCAGCTCCACCCTGTGCTTGGTCCCCAGAGGCCGCTGGGCCACTATCCAGATGAACACTTCACAGAGGATGCCCCAAGGAGAAGCGTGGCTGCCTTCCAGAGAAAGCTGATCCAGATCTCCAATGGCATCCGGGAGAGGAACCAACGCCTGGCACTGCCCTACACCTACCTGGATCCTCCCCTCATTGAGAACAGCGTCTCCATCTAAAGTCTCGGAGGACACCGTCCCATGGGACATGTAGACCTCTTGACCATGCCTCTCCAGGCTAAGTGTCATAGAGAGAAAATAGTCTTTCAAAATAATACAGGTTCCCAAATGCTTCTCCTGGACAACCAAGCCCCATCTTACTCATCTGTGAAACACACACACACACACACACACACACACACACACACACACACACCTAATAAAATTATAAGAAAGCTAAACTCCTATAGAATACAGGATCTCACAGCAGAGAGCCATCCGAATGTTTAGAGACCCTGAGCTTTAGCTCTGATTAAGGACTCGCTGGTTTCCTTTGTATCCCATTAACCATGGACTGTAACAGAAGCACAGAACCCTGGTCCACTGTGCACAGCCGCTGAGATCTCACAGTACTGACATAATTCAGCTATCATACAGGCTTCTCAGCTCCACAGGAAACCAGTCAACCCACGAGGTCCATCATGACCTACGACCTCACACTGTAATGGTTTAGCACTGAGAAGGGATTCCTGGAGTCAGGCACACAGAGAAGGACAGGGCAAAGGCATGGCCCTGTCGGGAGAACACTGCTGCTCCTCCAGAAGACCAGGGTAGCTCACAGCCATGTGTCATTCTAATTCCAGAGGCCTCTTGTGGCCATGAAGACTCCAGGCATCCAGGGGAAACACCAGTATACATAAAAATTATGGGTTTTTTGTTTTAAGGGAGAAGAACATATTACCATTTTCAGTCTATGTGTTCTCAAAGCTTCCCCTTAAGTGAATGTAAACTAGGCCTCAATTTCAGAGAATTGGAAAATATTAACAAACTTCTAATACTATGCCATCTAAAGTCCTTCTTCAGTATACAATACTAATATTTCATGTATACTCTTGTCTAGTTAGGATTTTACTGCTGTGAACAGACACCATGACCGAGGCAAGTCTTATAAAGGACAACATTTAATTGGGGCTGGCTTACACATTCAGAAGTTCAGTCCATTGTCATCAAGGTGAGAGCCTGGCAGCATCCAGGGAGATATGGTGCAAGAGGAGCTGAGTGTTTTACATCTTCATCTGAAGGCTGCTAGTGGAAGACTGACTTCCAGGCAGCTAGGATGAGGGTCTTAAGCCCACACCCACAGTGACACACCTACTCCAACAAGGCCTGACCTCCTAATATTGCCCCTCCCAGGGCCAAGCATATAGAAATCATCACAACTCACTAGTTCTGGTTTTTGTGTTTCGTGTTTTGTTTGTTCTTTCAGGATAAGACTCCACAGATACTCATTAAAGTAACAAATGAATCCATTCAGAGTCACCTGGTGATTTTCACAATAGAGGCATCAAAATTTTGGGTCTTTGCTTTAGTAAGTTTTTATGAAACAATACTCAAAATGTAACATATACAGTTGGGCTGAATGATCCAATGGGTAAGAGCACTTGCTGCTCTCTAGAAGACCCAGGTTTTGTTGGTTACCAGCACCCATGTCACTTACAGTCAGCCTATAACTCCAGTTACAAAGGATCTGATGCACTATTTTGGCCTTGACAGGCAGAATACGGATGTATACAAACACACACACACACACACACACACACACACACACACACACACAGACATACACCTGCACATAAACTTATATATATATATGTATGATCAACCATTATATATATTATATAATATGTTCTGTTATATTTGATATATGATATATAATATATTATACATAGTTATATAATAATATATATTATAAAAACAAATAAGTAGATAGATAATATATTAATACTTCAAAGCATATAATATGTTGTATATTATATATTTATATAGAATATATTAGGTATATAACTAGTATTTTATATTTTTATTATATATGTAGATATACAGGATAGATATAGAGATAGAGATAACAATAGAGATATAGCAATAGAGATAACAATAGAGATATTGATGTAGATATAGCCAATCAGTGAATCCAATAGATGCAAGCAGAAGAAATGGTGATGTGGCCAGGCAGCGGTGGTATACACTTTTTTTCTATATTCTTTGTTTGCATCCCAAATGATTTTTCCTTTCCCGGTGGTATACACTTTTCATCTCAGCATTTTGAATAGCAAGGCAGGAGGATCTCTGTGAGTTTGAGGCCAGCCTGGTATCCAAAGCAAGTTCTAGGACAGCTAGGGCTACACAGGGAGACCTTGTCTGAAAAAGCAAACAAAATACTAAATAAAATCCTTTTGTCAAAATGAAAAACACCAAGAGAGCAGTGCTTGTAAGAGGTTTAAGGGTGTATCAGCAAGACGCAGACACAAGGAACGGACTCCACAGACGACCAGCTGACCCAGCCCTTGTGGCTGCTGGGAACCTAACAAGGAAATCTCAGGACCTGGGGAGGGAACGGCTCATCGCGTCTAAGTTGAAAGAAAGGAGGTAAGAGAGCAGTGCAGTCTGGTAGACCGGGGACAACCCTGTGCTGACGCCTTTGGGAACTGAATGGCTAATCCTTGACAAGGAATTTGGTGTAGGGACCCATCTCCCCTTTGGCTGCCAAGATGAGACTAGGAGACACCTATGATATTTGGGAATCCAGCATCCTCCAGGGCAGCTGCATCCCAGAGACACACCCATTCCAAGTAAAGATGTTTTGTCCCTCCCAGAAGAGTCCCACCTCACCACCCACTCTCCACACTGGCAGTCTTGCCCTGTTGACGGCTGCGAGCCTGGTGAGTGCAAGATGCAGGAACAGCCTGAGCATTTAGACTCAGCTTTGGTGTGGCTGTCAAGGATGCTGTGTCATTTACAGAGACTTTCCCGCTTCGTGACCACTTGGCTCTTCTTCATTAAAACCACAATAAAATCTACAAGCCCTGGTCCATGAAGTAAGATTATGGGAAGGTTTGAGTGGTGAGATATGAACATACTTTATAATCCTCGACTTGCCTTCAAATGTTCAGCCTACTTGAGACCATGCATCCTCCTGCTCCTAGCCCTGCCTCCAGAGACCTGAGGGAGAAATTCAAAGCTCCTACCTTCATTTGTGTCCCACTGTGGCTGCTTAGTAAGAGGAGGAAGATCATGAGGTTGCTTCATGTGATCCCTAGACTCTGGCTTCTCTTCTCTAATGCAAAAACCACAGCGGATGCTTAGCTGGCCACCAGCTGGGGAAAATCTCTAGTCTGCTTTCGGCTCAGTTGCTGATGTCTGTGAGTGTCTGTGCTTGCCCAGATGGGACGTATGCATGACGGGAGTGCTCCAAGAAAATCAAATTTTAATTGCATGGTCTCTTGTCTGCTTCAGTTCCTGCCTAGGGACCCTACACAGTTATGCTGGGATTCAAGGCAAGTGGACCATCACACCCAGCTTGAAGATGTCCTGTAATAACAGAAACACTGGCTGGGTATGATGGAGCATGCCTTTAAGGTTAACGTTCAGGAGACAGAGGCAGGTGGATCTCTGTGAGTTCAAGACCAGCCTGGTCTGAATATCCAGGCCAGCTAGAGATACATGGTGAGACCCTGTCTATACATACATACATACATACATTCATACATACATACATACATACATACATATATACATTCACACATAAACACATAAATAAATGACATCTTGAAAACTAGGCAACCTTCTGACATTTACATTGAACTTTAATACTTCCTGTGATTCCTCGGGGTTGGGTTTCAACCTTCATCACCGCCGAGGACCCTCTGATGAGACAGGACAGATCAGTCGGGATGCAGCATCTCCCTCTGCATCCATGGCTGCCAGGGAAGCCTGGGCAGAACCAGTTGCAAGTCAGACTCTGATGGGTCCCCTTTCATGAGCTGCAGCAGGAACTGTCCCCAAAGCCAACTAGATTAGGATGCCCTCTTTTCAAGCCCTCTCTGCCCCGAAATTCCATGGGACCAGAAATGATGTGCCCACTTCCGGTGATGGAAGATGCCTTCACCCTATTATCTTAGTTAGGGGTTTCTACTGCTGAGATGAAACACTGGAAAGCAAGATGGGGAGGAAATAGCTTATTTGGCTTATGCATCCACATCACAGTCCATCACTGATGGAAGTCAGACAGGAACTCAAGCAGGGCAAGGAGCCTGGAGGCAGAGCTGATGCAGAGGCCATGGTATGGACATGCTTCCTGGTTTGTGCATCCTGGCTTGCTCAGTCCCCCTTGGCACCCAGGACCACCAGCCCAGGGGCAGGACCACTCACAATGGCCTGGGCCCTCCCTTAGCATTTCCTAGTTAAGAAACTGCCTTCCAGCTGGCTCTGGGAAGCATTTTCTCAATCGAGCCCCTCCCTTCAGATCACTCTAGCTTGTGCCAGCACACCACTAGGTGAGTGGGTTTCCTGAGAAGCCACTTACAGAATGAGGGGGTGCTGCCTCTCACCTGCTCCTCTCCCGCTCTCACCCACACCTAAGCCTACCATGAACACTGGGAAGGGAGGACACAGGCCAGGCCAGGGCCAGTTCCAAGTCCCTCAGAAGTCCTTGGTGTAGAGCACGTGTCGGGGCAGCCAGATTCTCTACAGAATGTGGAGTTCTCAGGACTTAATTGTTTTAGGTGTGGGCCCTGTTCTAACTCTTTGGCCACAGGAAAAACTTAACTCAACACCTTATTATAGCAAATTAATATACAGTCAACCTTCTGTACCTGTGGGATCAGCATCCTCAATTCAATGAAATACAACTGAGGAAAAATGTTGGGTTTTTAAAGTTTGCATACACATACATGTTTACATACATACATGCATATATACATATATACATGCATGCATAACTACATACATCTATACATGCATACATACCTACTATCTGTATACTATATATGGATACATACATACACATGTATGTATGTATACATGTACTTATATACATGAGTGTGTGTGTGTGTGTGTGTGTGTGTGTGTGTGAGTGTCTCAGCTGCATCTATGTCTGTGTATCTTGTGTGTGTGTGACTGGTGCCTGAGACATCTGATCCCTTGGAACTGGAATTACAGAGAGTTGAGAGTCACCACATGGGTGCTGGTCATCAATCCCGGCTCCTCTGCCGGAGCAAGGATTCTTAGTTGATAAGCATCTCTCCATCTTTGAAAGGGTTTGTTTCAAAGGTATGTTTGTTTGTTTGTTTTGGGTTTTCTCCTTTTGTTGCAGCTGCTGTTTGGTTTCTCTCAGGCATCCCTGCCTGTCCTAGAACTAGCACTGTAGGCTGGCCTCAAACTCACAGGGATCTGCCTGCCTCCACCTCCCAAGTGCTGTGATTAAAGACGTGCACCACCACTGCCCGGCTGAAAGTTTTATATTCTTGACAATCTGCTCCCTACTATCTAAGCCTGTGACATTTCTGTCTATACTAAACACTAATTGTGAACAATTTTATGTTTATGACATGTTTATGTGTGATTGATCCTTGACAATGCAGTGTGATTATACTTACATGGCATTTACATTAAAGTAGGTATTAAGAGTAATTAAGTGATGTCTTAAATTATATCGGGGGGAGGGGAGCATTGGTTCTGTGCAAATCCAACACCACTTCCCATATCAGTATGAGCATCCTTCTGTTCTGGTGTATGTGGGGGGCAGGGGGGATTCTCAGAATACATGAAGCTACTGCAGGGGTATGAATGGGCTGCCCCTTCAGCTTGAGTTGTTAACATGCACAAGCACACACAATCACACTCACAGACACAAGCACACTTGTGCCACAGCAACTGTGTGGGAGTCAGAGGACAACTTGGAGAACTTAGTTCTCCACTTCCATTATGTGGGTCCTAGGGATGAAACTCAGGGTTTTAGACTTGGTGGCAAACGCCTTTGTCCTCTGAGCAATCTTGCCAGCCCATATCATTTTAAAATGGTTTTCCACACTACAAAGCTCTTGTGGCCTTTTCATGTAGACCAAGGACTGGTGAGCTGGAGTAGAAAGTGTGAGCTCAGCAGGAGGCTCGGCCACACCTCCCCCTTGAACCACCAAGCCAAGCAAATAAATGTCCGCCCACCTCTGACTGGCTCACCCCATCCCTTCCCCGCTGACCAGCGCTCAGTCTCCAGCTCTCTCCCTGGGTCCTGAACACCTGACCCAAGCTGCTTGTCTCCATCACACAGCCCTGTCGCCACCATCACTGTCTGGTCTGATCTGAGGCCACACGGGGTCTATGTGTGCTGCGTGAATGTCCCTCCCCTTGGTCCCTAGGCTTGTCTCCTCTCAGCTCAGCCTCCACTCCAGGTCAGGTTGGCACACAGAAGTCTCTCCCTCCCTTACTCTCTACCTAATTTGGGGACTGGGAGGTCAAGGTGACCCCAGGACATTAAGGTTCACTTGAAAGGCTCCAGATAGACTTCACCAGGAAATGGAGCTGAGAAAGGAGGTCTTCCAAGCACTGTATCCTCAGTACAGCTGAAAATGGATCCTGGCCCTTAGAGGACAGGTCTAGACCAGATCTCCACATTGGGGGAGTCCCCTAGACCATGGTGGTATTGAAATATGGGCAACATCCATGTACACTGAGGTGGTTGAACTGGATGACCTAAGATTCTCCCCAAATGGGAGTTGGTCCCAGAAACTGTCCTCCCATCTCCGTGTTCCCTGAGATGCCCGAGAAATGCCCTGGGCCGAAACAGCTGTGATAGTCCTTATCAAGTCAGAAATCAGGGAGGAGTCTCCAGTAGAGATTTGTACTTTTGTGAAGATTGGAGAGATTTTGTGAGGATTGGGGTCACATGATGAAGGGAAGAAGCCAGTGTGGAGGGAGAGATGGTGGATGGGGTTCCAGAGAAACATGGCTTTGTATCCAATGGGAACAGGGTAGAGTATAGGAAAGATTGTGCCAGGTGGGAGGAAGGGAAATCTTTGTAAAAAGTTCTTAGTAGGATGGCATGAGCCTGGGAGTAGTAGTCCTGTGAAAACTCACTCCATAGCCTCCAGAACCAGTGCACCATGGACCACTGTAACTGCGTTTCTCCCCTGAGGACAGGGCTGAGTGGCTGTGTGGCATGTCTTCGGTTACAGGCAGTTACTCAATGAGCGTCAGGACTGGAATTGTCCTGCGATCATACTCTCTATTAACGAAGGGCAGAAACAGACAGGATTAAGCTCCTAAGGAAACACAAGCTGCCTGGGTGGACTGCAGGCAAATGTCTTCCTTGAAGGGAAGGGAGAGGAGGAGGTGTGTGTGAGCTGTTAGTGGGGAGAAGCAGCCCGGGAGCTCCTCTCCGGCCTCTCAGAGTCACTGGGCATGAGCTAGCCAGCTGTTGGCTGTCAGCAGGGCTTAGGAAGTCAGGGAGAATGTGAGAGGGCTTGGGGTTAGAGGAAGGGAAGGGAAGACAGGACACAAAGCTTGCGATTTACAAAACTTCCACATCCTGGAAGTCGCCAACTTCCTGGGTCCCATCCCCCAGGGGTATGGAGACCTTCAGAAAAGGCATTGTCTAGTTGGAGATTCAAAGCACAAAACCGTATGTGCCTAAGTCGTGTGGTCCATAGAATAGTGGGGCGGTGGGCACTCAGAGACAATTGACACGAGGGAAAGGCATGGGACAAACTTGCAGTGCTGCCGCCCGACAGTCACTTCAGGATTCAAGGGCCATTTCCCCCCAGAATTCCAGGGCAGACAGAGGTGCATTCTCCAAATAGATCTGTCTGGACAATTGCCCTTGTTAGGTATAATTTTCCTGTGATGAA
This sequence comes from Apodemus agrarius, assembly GCA_964023405.1. Lineage (NCBI taxonomy): Eukaryota > Metazoa > Chordata > Mammalia > Rodentia > Muridae > Apodemus > Apodemus agrarius. Next base: position 54,075,108 of record OZ030015.1, on the reverse strand, counting down.
AGACCGTCATGACTATAGCTACTTGGGAAGGAAAGGGTTTATTGTCTTATCCTTCACTGTTTATCACTAAGGGAAGTCAGGACAGGAACTCAAGCAGGGCAAGAACCCTCTGGCAGGAGCTGATGCAGAGGACACGGAGGGTGCTGTTGCTGGCTTGTGCCTCACGGCTTGTCAGCCTACTTATTTTAGACTCCAGACTACCTGCTCAGGAGTGGTGCCACCCACAGTGGTCTAGGTCTTCCCATATCAATCACTAATTAACAAAACGCCCTGCAGGCTTGTCTGTTCCTGGCTATGATGGATCTCAGTTGAGGCTTCCTCCTCTTTGCTGACTCTAGCTGGCAAACAAGCCAGTAGAAACCGTCTGACTCGATGGAGCAAGTTACATATTCAGAGCAAGGTGTGCTTATGTTTCCAGGAGCCTCCAGACATTTCGTTCTTTTAGTGGCCAGGGAGTAGGAGGTGACTCGGGCAGACGTATCAGGGCAACACAAGGGTAATCGAAAAATATTGGTCAGAGGGTCTCAACCTGTGGGTCATGACCCCTTTGGGGGGAAAATGACCCATTCATGAGAGATGAACTAATACCATCACAAAACACCGATCTTTACATTATGACTCATAACACTTACAGTTATAAAGTAGCAACAGAAATAATTTTATGGTTGGGGGGTACACGAGGAACTGTATTGAAGGGTTGCAGCACTGGGAAGGTTGAGAGGCACTGCTGTGGGGTGTTGAACAGGATAGTTGTGCACTCTGGAGGACCCACTCGCACCCACTTATGGTAGATAGAATCAGCGCCTCAGTGCTAAGCAGAGGTTCTACAGTGGAGTGACACAGCCCCGTTTAAAGCTCACTCCTCCAAGGACCCACGCTGAATGTACTGAGAATTTTGTTACAGGGTTTCTACTGTCTGTTACAGTCTCCCACCACCCCAATAGCACATGGCTTCTCTAGCCTGGCTACAGTGGGAATGTAAGACTTGCTCAGACTTACCTACGGAGCCCCACCCCCACCCCCCACCCCCCCTCCAGTGGACCATGCAGGATGGAAAATCGATGCAAAATGCATGAGGAATTTTTTATTAAAAATGCTAGCATGCTAGGGTTACTCTGCATACAAAGAGTGAGTGACCCCCACCATCCGCGATGAGGACTTTTTATACAGACCCCAGAGTAGACCCCATTAGGCACAATGTGATTGGCAGAACCATAATATCTTTAAACAGACTGGTCTACTAGGGGATGAGGTAAATGGCCAATGCTCAGTCCTTTGGAATGCGTCCTCACCCCTAGGTTGGTCTCTCCCTCCCCCTTGTGGTCTAAGGAATGCAACCCAGCCCCTGACCCTTTTTAAGTTTCTGAGTTAACTCTTTCCAGAAACAGCTGCTTAGCAATTTCTATAATCTCCCCTCCCCCTGAGCCAGGGGTGGGCCCATGCCTCACACTGGGTCAGTAAGAACCCTCTGCTGGGAGCTTGGAATTGAAATGTAGACTCAGCTAAGCTATCTGTCGGCCCTCTCAGACACAAGACATGAAAACACAGGACATGTTGGTGGCCTATTTCTGCCAGTGGGAAGAACAGAAAGAGGAACAGGGCTGGTGGAGTGGTACAACCAAGTAGAAGTGCACAGGGGAGAGACCGGAAGTGGGAAGTCCTTCCTCCTCTGGCTGGGCCTGAGGCCCTGCTGGACTCAGCCCCACACTCTCCTGACAGTTCCTGTCTCCTCAGGCCTCCCAGGTGGGCACATGAGACTTGTGGCTGAAGAGGCCAAAACCCGAGTTGCCCCTTCTCTAGAGGACAGCAGCCTGGCCTTGCCTCATTAGTTAGGGATCTGTCATTGCCCTCCCCCGTCCCCCATGACCCCCCTCTCTCTCCACCTCTCTCTCTCTTTCTTTCTTTTTCTTTCTTCATTATAGAAAGAAAGCTCTTTGGCCAGAGTCTTCAGGTCTTTCCAATTTCACAGGTTATAATCATGCATATCATTTCCAATGACTGAGAGGGAGGGAGGGAAGGAGGGAGAGAGGGAGAGAGAAAGAGAGACAGACAGACAGACAGACAGACAGACAGACAGACAGACAGACAGGGAAAGGATAATTTTTCAGTAAATTAGACAGGCTTTTTCCGTCTGCTGCTTGGCTTTAAAACCTTGACATTTGCTTTGCTGTATTAGGTTCCCGGGAGCCGGGCAGGGAGAACACATCTGTAGTCCCAGCACTAGAGAGGTAGAGAGAGGAGAACCAGCAGTCCATGGAGAGCCTTAACAACACGGCAGGTTCTAGGTCAACCAGAACGACCCCTGACCCCGACTCAAAACCAAAGCAAGCTGCAAATGAACCCGTGGTTCTCCATCCGATGGGTTCTGCATTCCATGTTTTTTACTTCCCAGGGAGCTCACAGGCACTCAGCCTCCATGAAGGAACGATGCACGTCGGTAAAACTGCAGTCCTTGTCTGGTCTGTCAAAGAGATTGGCGTGCGTGCGTGCATGTGTGTGTGTGTGTGTGTGTGTGTGTGTGAACATGCACACCAGTGCCTGTGTGTCATGGATTGACACTTTTCCAGCCATCTTTCCCGAGCAGGAAGACGCTGGCCACCAGCTAAGACAAGCTAGGGAAGGGGGGTGGTGCCTCTGCCGCTGCTGTCCCCTCCCCCACACCCAGGCTTCTTCCTCTCCCTCCTCCTGCTTCCAGCTGTACCAAGGCTTCTTCTTGCGCGTTTTGTGGGCACTCAGCCACAGAGCAGCCCTCAGCCACTTAAGCTTCACCGAGAGTGCCTGCTCCAATGGCTCACCTGTCCTGTTAGTCTTGCTACCATGAGAAAGATTCTGCCTTAGGACCAGGGCAGAAGGCAGCCACATTCTTTGCCAACACAACACAAGAACTGCCTGTAGCGCAGTGGCTAATATCCTTCCCTCGGAAGCCTCCTGAGCTGGGCATGTGCAGTCCTTACAAGCCCTCAGCACCACTGTCTTCCAAGATTCTACTACGACCACACATTACACACCACTTAGAGAGCCCAACCTCTTTCCTGGTCCAAAGTCCCAAAGTCCTCCACCTTTTCCAAAAATGTATGACCATCAGGATTGTCACAGCAATAACCCATCCCAAGTCAAAACTTCTTGCTTTCCTTTCAACTGCTGAGGCAAAAAGCCATGAACAAGGCAACATTTTGTTTGATTGTTTGTTTGTTGGGGACATATTTCTCTGTGTAGTTCTGTCTGTCCTAGAACTCACTCTTTAGACCAGGCTGGCCTCAAACTTAGAAGTTAACCTGCCCCTGCTTTCCCTAGTGCTGGGATTACAGACATTCACCGCAATACCTGCCTCTCCAAGGTGACTTATCTTTATAAAGTGGTTTACTGGGCTTAAGGTTTCAGAGTCCATGATGGAGCAAAGGCATCAAAGCAGGAACAGCTGAGACCTCATATTTCCATCCACATGTAGGCATCAGAGGGAACTCTGGGAACTGCCCTAGTCTTTTGCAACCTCAAAGCCCAGTCTCAGAGGGACACCTGCTAATCCTTCCCAAACACTTCCACCAACTGAAGACCACAGTCTATGGAGGCCATTCTCATCCAAACATCAGATTGGCACTGTGACGACTGCCAGGAGGTCGTGTGCCGGAGCTTCCTCAAGGGCCCTACATTAGTTCGAGGCTTCCTTTCTTGGGCCTCACGAGAAGGGGGAGTTGGTTATGAGGAGCATGGCTCGGTTGGTTCTCTATGTTCTTTTTTGTTGTTTGTTTTCATTTTGTATTGTTTTTCTGAGACAGGGTTTTTCTGTGTATCAGCCCTGTCTATCCTGTGACTCACTCTGTAGACCAGACTGGCCTCAGACTCACAGAGATCTGCCTGACTCTGCCTCCTGAGTGCTGGGGTTAAAGGCGTGGGCCACCAGACCCAGAGGTTCTCTGTGCTCATTGGTAGTTTAGGTCCTAACTTCATTTTTCCTACTGCTCATGTGCGTTCCCATAATGCATCTGATTTCAATCACACGCATCCCCAGTTCATCACAGGCATGAGTTGGTAAGTGGGGGATTATCACTAAACTTTACTACAAGACAAGTTTTACAAGCACACCCAGGATTAGCTCAGGCCAGATCAGCCCTTCTAGCCAAATACATTTGAATAGGAACTTGCCAAAATTTCATTATTCCACCATGGGAGGGGGAACTCTTGCTCAGAGATGGGAGTGGTTGCAGCCTCAGACAGACAGGAGGTTGAGCTAGATGAAGATGTGTTGGTTGGAGAGGGGTGTGTGTGTGTGTGTGTGTGTGTGTGTGTGTGTGTCTACAATGCCAAGTGCACTAATTACAAATGCTGGGAATTAGCCCCAAGCCTAAGGGGAGTCCCAGGGCACTAACCTGTCTCCTGTGCTTTCCTGCCTCACTGCGATCCATAAGCATTCAGTCTGAGGACCTGGTTTCTCCCCACCCCACCCCTCCCAGGGATGCTGGAGAAGAAGGACTGTGCCCTTTTGAGACTTTGTGGTTGGTGTCCTCAGCTCCTGTCACACACAGGATTATCCAGCATTGGGTTTACACATGTCATACTGATGGAGGGGCCTGTCTGGGCAGGAGCCATCACACCACGCCTTTCCTCAGCGTTTGCACCCATGCCTCAGCCTCTGGTGCTCCCGTGTTGGTGCACCCAGTTCCTCTAGAACGTCCTTGTTCCCTTTGTGAACAGTGTCTGCCCTGTCATTGTCCCTTTCCTGACCGTGTAAGCAGGCTGCTCCTTTGTTGTTCTGGCCAGCGTTATTTTTGTCCCCTGGAATCCTCCCCCTTTGCCTTCAAAGCTTGTTTTTTGAGTCCTTTTGTTAAGAATGGCATTCACTACCATCCCCAGCATTCTCAGCTCTAAAGACAACACTTCCTACATGGTTCACAGCCACACAGTCTTCATTTAAGATTTTGCCAGCTACTCTCAGAAGCAGACAGATCTCTGTGAGTTCAAGGCCAGCCTGGTCTACAAAGCAGAGTTTCAAGACAGCCAGGGCTACACGGAGAAACCCTGTCTCAGAAAAAGAAAACAAAACAAAGAAAGAGATAAACAGCAACATCAAAAAGATTTGGACAGGAAAAAAACATTGGTGAATTTTTCCCTTGAATAAATCTGAAGTGGAAACTTGTAGTTCTTTGGGAAGTTAGATGTGACAAATGAGGTTTTGTTGGGGCACACAGGTAAAAGGATGTCTTGCTAAAGCAAACACATGAAAGACTTTTCCTGAAGCAGACACAGGTGACAGGATGCTTGGATATAGCAGACACGTGAAAGGACTCTTGATGAAATATGGCCGCCCCACAGACAGCGGGAGAGGATCACTGAGCGCTGGTTTGTTTTTCTTCACTAAGAACATGCGTGCAGTCCTTCACCTTACATAGCATTGTTGAGCTCAGCTGTGATAACTCCAGCATGGAGAGAAGTTCCCCCCCCCCAGAACTGCTTGAGAGGTTCCAGCAGGAGCTTGCAACTTCTGTGGCCTTGCCTCAGGCTGGCGGGTGAGCCTGGTGGTTTCTTCAGGATTGAACCAAAGCTGCCTTGTGCCTTCTTGCTGAAAGGACTGCCAGTGTGTGCCTGGTTTCTGCCTGCCTAGAGGAATGGTCTGCAGCTGCTGAATCATATTCGGTGTTTGCTATGGAACCAAACTGCTGCCCAAGAAGACTGAGCACGCCCCCAAAGACCTATTGGTGAACGGATCCCCTTTCCCCATATCCTAATAGCTTTTCTCTTCCACTACCTCTGCTGGATGGTAGGCTACAGGAGAAGTTGAACCTTTATTAAAAGTAGGTTGCAGCCAGGCAGTGGTGGCGCACGCCTTTAATCCCAGTACTTGGGAGGCAGAGGCAGGCAGATTTCTGAGTTCAAGGCCAGCCTGGTCTACAAAGTGAGTTCCAGGACAGCCAGGACTACACAGAGAAACCCTGTCTCAAAACAAAAAAAAAAAAAAAAGTAGGTTGCAAAAATTATGCCTACACAAGTCTGCATGACTAACTCTGGTCTCTGAAATGTAGCTATCAGGGAACATGCAGTCCAGATCTTCATCTGGTAATAATGGCCACCCTACACATTTCACAGGGAACCACCCATTCCCATTTCCAGTCAGGTGACCGGGCAGAGGGTGGAGGGACTGCCCCTGCCTACACAGATGCACTGGTGTTGCCTTAAGACCACTTAAGACCACGGGCTCCTCAGCCTTCTGTCCATGTTGGTTGGCTCAGAGATTACCCTGTAATGTACATAAAACCATGAATCCTGTGGGGAAAGTCAACTCTACAGGAGACAGAGAAAAGACAGAAAGGCATCAGTCCCGCAGTCCTCTCTGGGGTAGCCCAATGCTGAAGAGACGGAGGATAGAACCGTCTTGCTCAGCCTAGACAAGCGTGACTCAGCCCCTGGCGCCCATCTTCCTGCCCTCAGTGGGTTTGGTTGTGTGAGATGCCAAGACAGAGAGGAGTGCACCCTGGATGACCTGCTTGTCATCCCCGACCCTGCTTGGGTTGCAGCCTGCTGCTCTGCTGCAGATGTAATTGGGGGCAGGTTGACGACCACTGACTTGTGTCCTACTTGTCACCAGTGGGCTGTGATGTCGTCCCTGTTGGCCTCAGGCAGACGCTTTAGGGATGCTGGATTCTTCTTGCATCAATGGCCTTCTCTTACTCCACGTAGCATGAAGATGCTTCAGGAACACGAGGCAGCAGCTCACATTAGAACATGCCTTAGATCCGGAATGTTCCTCCAAAGTCCATAGCTTACAGGCCTGTTCCTGAGCTCAGTGCTTTGAGAGGTGGAAATTAGACTGGGATCATGTTTCTGGGGAACACTGAGCCCCAGACTCTGCCTGTCTCTCTTGGCCCACTGGCTGTCATTAGGTAAGCAGGAAGCCCCTGCCAGGCACTCCCGCCATGGAGGGTGGCACTGGTACAGACCCAGAGGAACAGTTGCATGACAAGCACTGAAGCATCTGAGCCCATGACCGAGTGAGGACCTTCCCAATATCTCTGATATTCCTCAGGTTAGAGACTCACACACCAGAGAAGCTTTAAAAATCGCTAATGCCGGGGACTACAGAAATGGTTCAGTGATTAAGAGTACTGACTGCTCTTCCAGAGGACCTGGGTTCAATTCCCAGCACCCACATGGTAGCTCACAACTGTCTATAACTCCACTCTTCTGGTGTCTGACACTCTTACACAGAATACATGCAGGCAAAACACCAATGCATATATAAAATAAAATAAATGAAACATGCCAAAATCAGGAATGTCTGAGGCTACTAGACAAGGAAAGGACCTGGGCACTGATTTTTTTTTTTTAATGATGTATTTAATCTAGGTGGGCCCAGGTTTCTAAATGGACTCTACAACATCTGGCTTTCTAAAATTTTGCCTACATATGTATGTTCATTCCCTGCATGGGGGGTTCCTGTGGAAACCAGAAGAGGACACTGAATCCCCCAAACCTGGAGCTACAGGGATGGTTGTGCGCCACCCCACCCCCACCCCCGTGTGGGTGCTGGGAACTGGACTCAGGTCCTCTGCAAGACTTGTTCTAAACTGCCTATCCATCTTCCCAGTCCCTCCATGGCTCCTGGGGATCAAACTCAGGTAGTCAGGCTTGTGTGCCAAGCGTTTTTACCTGGGGAGCCATCTCCCGCATCCTGTTTACTAATTTTTAATAATTTTATAAGCTTACAAAGAAAGTAAGAGTGACACACAAAAAAAAATTGAGAGCAAATATTTTACTATGGCGCTCTCTCTCTCTCTCTCTCTCTCTCTCTCTCTCTGTCTCTCTCTCTCTCTATTTTTTAAGTTGTAACCTCTCTATGAATCCATCTAAGAGAACTAAGCACTAAGTACCTCAAGGCAACGTCTCTATGAATTCATATTAGAGAATGAAGCACTAAGCACCTATAGGTACTCCCAGTGTCAGCATAAGGGATCTGTTTTTTGATATTCACGATGTGTTGGTTCCAGGACCTCTGCAAATATCCACGTCTGCAAATTCTGAAGTCTCTCGTGTAACTGCAGTGTGCCCGCACAGCTTGCACACACCTCCCATGTGCGTTAAATCACCTCTAGATGACTCGCAGTGTGGGGGCGGTGCAAAGCCTCTGCAGTTACTAGTGATGACACAGAGTGTGGGAAATAATGGCGAGAAAATGAGTCTGTCCGTGTGCAGGTCAGATGAACCACGGGGCCCTAACCACACGCTTCACGTTCCTAGGTCAGTCGAATCCCAGAATGCACGTCCCAACTCACAGGAGTGAGACTGGACATAGAAAATGATAAAAGGTGACAGGGTATGGGTTTTGGTGGAATTAGTCAGGAATTACAGATCCAGAAGTGCAACAAGAAAAAAAATTAGAAGAAAACACAGAAGGATGGACGTTAGCGCTGACCCTAAGATCGATTGAAATGCCAATCAACCACTCCTCCTCCTTCTTTGGATCAAGAGGGGAAGTCCAGTTCGCTCCTGTTTGGATACAGTGCTGGGCTGTAGCTGGCTTTGTCCATAAAACGCTTCTGAAGCAATTCTGCCGGAGAGAGCAACCCTGCCAGCCCCCAGAGCCAGTGAAGTCACTCCAGATAGGCCTGAGGCAGCTTGTCACTGGGTGGGAATGCCAGTTCATGGAACTGACCGACAGTTCATGGGGCCCTACCCAAATTGCAAAATCATCAGCAAATCAACCTGTTGCATATATGACTTTAACCCGTTACATATATCAATTATTTGTCCTACCTAGACCTTATAAAAGTCAGAGAATCTAGTATTTTATTTACAAGCTGTGAGTCTAGATTGGCAGGTTTTGAGATATTCTAACTTACACCCCAACCTACAGCCCTTACTACGTGTTGTCTGAGTCTCTCCAGTGCCTTTCTCCTCCATCAGCCTGTCCTCAGGAAGCACTGCTGGCCACATGCGTGGTCCATGCCCTCTCTTAGTGGTCTCCCCTCTCTGTCTCCTTTTCCCTTCATCCCTGGTCTCTGCAGAGACCCCTCACTCCATCCTGAAGCCCCTCCTTCCTCTCTCTACTGCCCAGTCACAGGCTATGGCCTTTTATAAACTAGTGAAGTAAATTGGTGAGCAAGGTTTAAAGAACAAAGGCTGGTATATGGAAGGATTTGCCCCTCTTGGGGTACAGCATTTAGCATTTCAGTACCCAGCACCAGTCAAACCTCCATGGGTTGGACAGCCATACAGTCAAGGCAGGGCCAGCCATGTTCACAGAGGATGGGCAGCCATGCCCCCCAGAGTAAGCTGTGTTCATCTCCCTCCAGCAGGAAATATCTGGTAATGGGTATTGTCCACCTACCCTGCGGTTATCACAGCAGGCAGGAGTGGCTGAGAAAGGGACAATGACAGTGGCCACAGTGACCAAGTTTGCCACCCACTGAGCTTGCTACACAGGAGGAAAGAGCAGTGACAACAGCCTACAGCCCTTCAAGCCAGAGGAGCCAACTGAATTGGCAGCCACAAACATGGCCCTGGTCCTCTCTGACGGGGGCCTGGCCTGCTCTTAAACAGTCCTCACTAAATCTCTCAGGTGTGGGGACAGGCAATGTAGCCCCACCCCTACAGCAGGGGTCTCAGCCTTCCTCATGCTGCGACCCTTGAATACGGTTCCTCAGGCTGCGCTGACTCCCTCACATAACATTACTTTAATTGCTACTTCACGATTGTAATTTTGCTACTGTTACGAATCATAATGTGAGTCTCTGTGTTTCCATGGACTCCTGTGAAAGGGTCATTGCACCCCCGGAGGGGTTGCACCCCACAGGTTGCCCCCAGAGGCAGCAGGCGGACTCAGGGAGAAGGGCTGTGGTCAGGGGAGCTGACGGGTGTGATGTCTGCCGCCCCGCCCTGCTAACCCTCAGCCCCGCCTGTAGCCGCTCCCATCTGAGCTCCCTGAGCCCTGGCGTGGGGTGGACAGGAGTGAGCCTGCAGGAACCTGGGGGAAGGCTTCGCAAGTGGGTGTGTCAGTGCTAATCTCTGAGGGACTTATGGGAAAAAACAGCTTAAAAAACCAATTTCCTAAACATCTAGAGATGGAGGACAACAGGGTTGTTTCAAAGCTATATGGTTTCATCTTCAGTCCCCAGGGTTGGCCACCTCCCTACAAACTTGGTAGCAGTAAACTACTATAGTCTCCAAAATTACAAAATAAAATAAAATAAAATAAAATAAAATGAAATGAAATGAAATGAAATGAAATGAAATGAAATGAAATAAAACAAAACAAAACAAAACAAAACAAAATAAAATAAAATAAAATAAAATATATTTGACCCCTGCTGTTGGCTGGAAGCCATAACTAAGGAGTAAGGAGTAAGAAGCCATTGTTAAAGATGTTAGATCACACCTTGAATTCCAGCACTCCAGGGGCAGAGGCAGTTGGATCTCTAAGTTCGAAGCCAGCCTGGTCTAAAAAAGGAGTTTCAGGATAGCCAGGACCACACAGAGAAACCGTGTATCAAAAACTAAGAAGAAAAAAAGTTAAATCAGAATTGATAGAGTAAAAGAGAAGACCCATCTGTACACAACCAGAATTGTCCTTTTATGAGATCAAGTGAAGGGCTCTGCTCTCTCCTTGGAGTGGGAACTGCGTGTGCAGGGGCAGGGGCTTGGGCTTTAAGAGCAGAAGAGGGAACTCTGGGAGAGAGAAGTGTATCCGAGGATGTGTTCTTCAGAGTCCACAGCTGATTGACGCCTGAGGATGTTCTCTTCACTGCTTGGCTTTCCTGTCAGGCAGGTGTGCTTACCTTAGCCTTATCATTACAAGATATAAACCCAGAAGCTCCCACATTACTGTCGGGTGTTGTAATGCTATGGGTGTCATGGGCACTGCCCGGAGAGCAGGTGTCACCAGCAGTGCAGATCAGTTATGCTCAAAAGACCAGGCGTGATGTACCTGCTATACCATGTGACTGACGTGCTTTAGTACAGGAGTGAAGGTCTCCCCCACAAAAGGGGATCACATATGCTACTGCCAGTCAAGATAAACATCCTGTAGCTGGGGACGGTGGCAATCCAGCTACTGTTGCTTTGCTAAAAGGGCGTGATGAACTTGTCCATCTGTCCTCTAGTTATTCTTGCTTTCAGCCATCGATCACTGTCAGCCCCAATCTGTCAGGGAAGGAAACTTCCTTGTGAAAGGGGTAGGAAGTGGTTTTTCCAGATGGGTTTCTCTATGTGTGCCCCTGGCTGTCCTGAGACTCACTGTGTAGACCAGGCTGGCCTCAGACTCACAGAGACCTGCCTGACTCTGCCTCTTGAGGGCTGTGACTACCACCACTTTGCCAAAACGATGGTTTCTGGGAACAAGTGACCGCTGAGGTGGACAGTTACCTGCCCCTTAGCCATGGATGGACATCCAGGTCACTTCCCTCCAAGCTCAGGGAACCTTGTGCTGCAAGAGGGAGCAGAAGGCGTGGGAGAGATGGGGGTGACAGGGAGTGCTGTGTGGCAATGTTCTCTGAGTTGAAACAGTCCGTTCTGGAGGGAAAGAGAGGCTCGTGGGATCTGAGATTTAAGCAAACTTCTCAGACCCTGGAGAGCTGAAACTTAGAAGATTTACCAGGGTCTTTTCAAAGGATGTAAAGACAAGGACTGACTAGGAAGGGGACTCTAGCATGTGAGTGCCTGCCTGTCATGCAGAGAGCTCCAGGGTCCCATCTTCCTGAGCTGTCACGCACACTGGGGTGGGCTCTGGTGCTCCACTCCTGTAAGTGTGCACTCCTTTAAGTAGCCCCTCCCCCACACTCCTTTAAGTTACCTCAATTTGATTCAACGGATTGGACTGGGTGGTATCACTGCTCTGTTCAGTTTTTTGTTGTTTTGTTTTTGTTTTTGTTTTTGTTTTGTTTTTGTTTGGTTTGGTTTTTGGTTTTTTTGTTTTTTTGGTTTTTTGGGGGTTTTTTTTTTTGTTTTTGTTTTGTTTTTTTTTTGTTTTTGTTTTTCGAGACAGAGTTTCTCTGTGTAGCCCTGGCTGTCCTGGAACTCACTCTGTAGACCAGGCTGGCCTCGAACTCAGAAATCCGCCTGCCTCTGCCTCCCAAGTGCTGGGATTAAAGGCATGCGCCACCATGCCCGGCTCTCTATTCAGTTTTTAGTTCCCTTTATGGAGTGAGTAGTTATCTGTCCTCATCTCCCCAGAAATGATGTGACACACAGTGTGTGTGTATGTGAATGAGTGTGTTTATGAGTGTGTGCGTGAGAGAGTGTGTGTATTTGTGTGGGTAGGCTTATATTTTTCCAAACCTACTTTAATCAGGGTTTGTAAATGCTTTAACCTCCCTTCAGCCCACCACGCACCACAGGCAGTGGAAAGGAAAGGTTAACAGGCCAAGGAGGGTGTGGACCTGCTTAGAAACAGCACTCTGGGGCCATTCCAATCTTTGCAGTTCAGTTCACATGAATCAGTCAGTAGTCATAGCTCAGTCCACTGGGAAACAGTATCCACAAATTCATTCCAGAAGAAACCCCAAGGCTCTACCAATTGACCCGAGTCCACAGACGTGTCAAGAAGCCGCTGGAATAGCATGAGAACTTCTTTGGTGCATTTCTCTCTATGAAGCCAGGATAAACGATGATCAGCAAGGGGCGGCAAGGCAAGCCAATGCCACAGCACAGTCCACGGCCTGTTGAAGCACACCTACACCCTTTCCAAAGATCAAGGGTTCTCTCAAGGGTCCTCTCTAGCAAAACACGACATGCCCTTTTTCCAGGCTGCTTCCAGAAAAAGACACATGACACAACTGAGTCTCCAAAGAAACCAAAAATCTCTACTTCCTGTGTGTGTGTGTGTGTGTGTGTGTGTGTGTGTTGCTTCTTTCTCTGGAACCATGTCAGCCTAGCATATTCTCACCATAACTCTCCTCTGGGTCCGCCCATCAGTCCCCAGAGCAGTGGGGAGTAGGACTTCAAGCCTAGGAGCCACCACAAAGGTTTCCCTTTTTCAGAAAACAAAAAAGCTGATGGGACAGACACACTGAATAATCTTTGTTGTTTCTACCCGTCTGCAAAACTTTGAAATTTTTTAGCAACTTGGAGCCTGCATCCACTGTGCTTTTCCAGCAATATTCTCTTAGCCAGGGGCTCAGACACATCCCTGAGCCCATGACTTGATATAAACACCCTTGGTGAGCACTACACTTGGATGTCTAATGGTCACAGCAAAGAGGATTTCCAGACAAGCTCCCCAAAATCTGTCATTTCCCCCAAGGGTAAACTCTGTCTCCATCTTCCTTCTGACATCGCTCTCACTCTCTCCAGCTCTGCCTTCCCTTCTCCAGTGACCTCAGGGCCTTTGCACAGACAATTCCCCAACAGGAAACCAGCTTCCCTAGACATACTCTTTTAAAATATATATTTAATATTTGTATATATCATTTGAGACCTCACATATGCATACAATGCATTTGATCATATCTACTCCATCCCCCCACAACTCTCCCTGACCTTCCCTCATGTCCCTCCCAACTTCAGGTCCTCTTCCTTGTTAATAACACACGGGGTCCAATTAGTGGTGCCCATAAACACATAGCCTGAGCTCACCTCTCACCTCCTCCGGGTCTCTGAGGACCTTTCTCTCCACCCCATCTTCTCAGGTCCTCACATCAACAATGTCTGATGTCTTCCCCAGCATTCATTATCATCTAAAACTCTAATACTTGCTAGAGCATTTGAATGTCTTTTGCCCCTTGTGCACCAAAGAAGTTCTCATGATATTCCAGCAACTTCTTGACACGTCTGTGGACTCCGGTCAATTGGTAGAGCCTTGGGGTTTCTTCTGGAATGACCTGCCGTTGCGGATTTGTGGATGCTGTTCTGAGTGGACTGAGCTATGACTACTGACTCTGATTCGTGTGAACTGAACTGCAAAGTAAAAGGGCAGGCAAAGGAATCTTGCCCCGACCTGTGTCGGCAGCATCTAATAGTCCTGGCCAGTGATGGCTCTCAAAATCAGTTATTAAGAGGAATGATTCTGGAGGGCTTCCGGTCCCTCCTCGCCAGGCTCCCTCAAACTCAACGACCCCTCCTGCTGTCAGGGGTGCAGGGGGAGGGGGAGTGTCAAGAAAAAAAAAGAAATGAAAGCAGTCTTGTAGTGTGAGAGGAGTTATAGGAACAACCAAGTGGAGCATCACACACATTTAAAGCTAAGACAGCACATAAATCACCTTAATACTTGTACCCCACATCGCAGTTGGGTCTGGAACTCCCCTGGGAACTGGAGTCCCCTCCCTGTCTCAGTGCCACCCATTGTCTCTCCAGGTTTCAGCCTGTCAACCCACCTACTCCTTGCCCTAAAATCTAAAGCGCTTCCTGGTGGCAAAGAAGCTGAACTGGAACCCAGTGGGTAGCAAACACATTTCCCCTTCACCTGGCCTGGGTGCGGGGCATCCCTGAGGTTAAATCACCCTGCCAGGCAGTCCAGCTTGCAGAAGAGAGTCAGACTGGTCAGGGGGGGGGGATGGCTAAATTCAGGCTGAGAGTCTCCACCAGGGAAGCCTGTGGGGCGGGCACATGGGACAAAGTGTCTGTCAGCATCGTGGGAACCCGCGGAGAGAGCCCCTTAGTACCTCTGGACCATCTGGGCAAGGAGTTCAGCGCGGGTGCTGTGAGTTCTTGGGGAGCGGGCAATGGCGACTGTGGAGGAAGGGGGCCCAGGGGGGACCATCCTCCGCATACTAAACAGCCCTTCCTAGGAAGAAGACTTCGAGGTGACGCTCCCCCAGGACATTGGCGCTGTGTTGATGCTGCGAGTCCACAAGGCACCCCTGGAGGCGCCCCTCCCGCTGGTGTCTTTCCCTCCAGACGCCTGGTTCTGCCGCTGGTTCCAGCTGGAGTGGCTGCCCGGGACTGCACTGCTCTTCCCCTGTTATCAGTGGCTGGAAGGGGCTGGCGAGCTGGTGCTGAGAGAGGGAGCAGGTGAGGGCGCCAAGGGACTGGCTGAGGCTGCAGGAGGCGCACAGCAGGGTAGAGGAGGCTAGGCTTGGGGAGTTGAGAGGTGAACTGGTGTGGACACCAGGAAGGGGCAGAGGAGGGGACTGGCAGAAGCAGGAGGGGGTGGCAGTCAGCTGGCAGTGGAAGAAATACACCCGGAGTGAGGGGACTGGAGGATTGACTGTATAGGAGAATGTCTGAAGCCAGAGATCAGGAGAGTATCCTCTCCATCCACGCCCTTCCCGCAGCCAAGATGTCCTGGCAAGACCACCACCCTGCACTGCAGGATCAGCGCCAGAAGGAGTTGGAGACCAGGCAGAAGATGTACAGGTGAGGAGGGAGATTGCGACCCCTGCAGGAGGACTCACTTATGGCTAAGCCCAGACACAGCAGTGTTAGCCACAGTGGGCACCTGCGGGAGAAGCAGGTTCGCAGGACCTCTGACTCCGTCCCGGGCACTGAGCAGAGAGACTTGCATCTTACCAAGCCTTTTAGATAACTCTGTCACGCACTGACGTTTGAAACCCACTGCTCTGACAACCCTGCCCTGTGGCTTCTGCCTTCTCCATCTCTGTGGTGGTTGGTCCTTTTGTTTCTCCTTTTCACTTACTGGTAGGGTTGCTGCTTTCTGCCATAAATCCAGGCAAAACTCCTGGATTTTAAGGGGCACTCCTGGCATTTAAGTCAGAGATGACAGGCACTCAGGCCCACTCCACACCACTCAGTGAGAATCTGCATTTCACCGATTCTCCCATGGGTTGCTTGAGACAAAGGGTTTGGCCGCCACCTGGTGGCCATCCACCTTAATTGCAACCCTTCTTTTGACATCAGAAGCTCAAACCTAAAAGATTTCTCATTATTAAATTGTTTGTCAGATACTGCTTATTGATCCTAAATCCTTTGCATGCTGAGTAAACACACATTACTGATTTATACCCAGGTCCCGCTTAATATTTTTTATTTATTTATTTTTTTAAAATGTGTGCCAGGCAGTGTTGTACTGCCTTAAATCCCAGCACTCTGGAGGAAGAGGTAGACTGAGCTCTGATTTTGAGAGTAGCCTGATATACTGAACCAGTTCCAGGATAGCCAGAGCTACACAGATAAACCCTGTCTCAAAAATAAAAAAAAAAAACAGAAAAACACCCTGTAATTACATTTGTTTACACTGTATGCCTGTATGTACACAGCCTATCACACGCATGTGGAGGTCACATACATGTGCAGTAACTTTTTAGTGCTTAATTTTTACTTTTTCTTTATTTGGTTTTATTTTTTACACTGGAGATTGGACCTAGGGCCCTGTGCACCCTAGGCAGGTGCTCCACTGCTGAGCCATGTTCCCAGCCCTTTTAAATTATTTTGGTTAGAGAAAGCATCTCACTACATTGGCCTCAACTCTAAAAGACTATTTTTTAATATGACCCAAACACCAAATGGTAAGCTTGTTGGAGCAACATTGTATTATTTCTCTGGAAGGTCTTGGGCTGTGGCTTGCATGGTTGTGGGACTTAGACACAGTCACCTTGGGCCAGGGCAGAGTAGAACCGACACAGTCCCCAAGCTGTGGAAGCTGAGCACCCCATATGGGATGTCTGCCAAAGCCGGTGACCACTTGGGGTAACCCCGCCCCACGCCCTCATCCCTTCACAGGGTTCATCTGTGTGGAAATCCTGTGGTTCAGATCGATTAAAAAAGATGTGAATCTAGCCAGGCGTGGTGGCGCACGCCTGTAATCCCAGCATTTGGGAGGCAGAGGCAGGCGGATTTCTGAGTTCGAGGCCAGCCTGGTCTACAGAGTGAGTTCCAGGACAGCCAGGACTACATAGAGAAACCCTGTCTCGAGAAAACCAAAAAAAACAAAACAAAACAAAACAAAACAAAACAAAACAAAACAAAACAAAACAAAAAAAAAAAACAAACAAACAAACGCCTTTAATCCCAGCACTTGGGAGGCAGAGGCAGGCAGATTTCTGAGTTCGAGGCCAGCCTGGTCTACCAAGTGAGTTCCAGGACAGCCGGAGCTACACAGAGAAACCCTGTCTCGGAGAAAAAAAAAAAAAAAAAAAAAAAGACGTGAATCTGATGGGCAGTGGTGGTGCACGCCTTTAATCCCAGCACTTGGGAGGCAGAGGCAGGTGGATTTCTGAGTTCGAGGCCAGCCAGAACTCAGAAGTGAGTTACAGGACAGCCAGGGATGCATAGAGAAACCCTGTCTTGAAAAATAAAAAAAAAAAAAAACCCTTAAAAAAAAAAGACATGAGTCAGCAGAATACAGGGGCTGTCAGGGAAAATAGACACATCTCAGACCACAAATCTTGGTGATTCCCTCTCAAGATGCTTTTTCTCCTCTCCTTGGCTCTCCCTCTGTCCCTCCCTCGTTCTCTCCCTTCTTCCCTCCTTTCCTCCCCCCATGCCCTCTGCTGTCCTGGATTCCCAGTCTCCCTAGGCAACAGGCCCAACATTCACATACTACAATCCAGATACTTAAGAGACCCCAGAGCTTTGGCTCAGCTCCAACCTCAAATTCCTCCAATTGACCCAAGTTGGGTCACGTGCTCAGACGTCTCCCTGTGGGGACATGTAGCCTGCATCCAACCCTGTGAGCATAGGGGAAGGGAGTGTCTCAGGAAAGCCCTGCTGGCAGAAGGGGCTAACTGTGGCCAGGGTTCCCCGGGACAGGGGTTCTTCTGTCTCCATGCAAGGGCTCCTCAGGCCTGCAGCTGACCGTTCACCTGTCCCCCTTCCAGCTGGAAGACTTACATTGAGGGCTGGCCTCGCTGCCTTGACCACGAGACTGTGAAAGACTTGGACCTCAACATCAAGTACTCTGCGATGAAGAATGCCAAATTCTTCCTTAAAGCCCACTCGGCGTGAGGAAGCCTCCCTGTCCGTCCCCACAGTCCTACAATCCCTCTTCTCCTCAGTTCCTTACCTCACTCACATGGTTCACTCAGCCCTGCCCAAGGCATGCTGTCCTATCCTGCAGGACAGTGGCTACCTTAGGGCACTCACTATCTCAGGCAGACAGAGGAGGGTCTTCTCGGCCCAGCGCCTCATCCCACACCTCCCATCTTCCT
Source organism: Apodemus agrarius (assembly GCA_964023405.1). Classification (NCBI taxonomy): domain Eukaryota; kingdom Metazoa; phylum Chordata; class Mammalia; order Rodentia; family Muridae; genus Apodemus; species Apodemus agrarius. The sequence goes on along the minus strand of OZ030015.1, from coordinate 54,057,079 downwards.
TCAGGTTTACAGAGCTGAAAATCAAAGGGCTCCTGGACCGCACAGGACTCTGGCGGAGTCTGAGGGAGATGAGGAGGATGTTTAACTTCCACAAGACTCCAGCAGCAGGTGAGCCTCGGGGGCAGGATCCTAAGCTCTCTGGGATATCAGTTCCCATCTCTGCCAGGAGGTGCGGAGAAAATTAATTAATAATTAACAATGAGCAACAATTCACCTGTGACTTCAGACAGGCTCCTTGCCCTTCCTCCTAGACCCTAAAGTTCCCATAGACACAAAAGAGGTGGAAGGCACAGGGGACCCTTGGACTAATCCAAGTTAAACTACGGTCGGGCCTGTGGACACAGGCCTCACAGTGAAGTCAGCCTGAGGTCGTTCATAAGACTCAAGGTCACATCATTACGTGAAATCAGGACCTACCCTAGTTTTCAGGGTATCCCAGGATGCTCTAGCAGGGGGAGTTCAGTGAGGGTGAGGGGCATGGGACAGGGGGAGGAAAGATGAAGGCCATGAAGACGTTAGAATGGGGTGGCTGTCAGAGAGAGGAGATGATGTGGCCCAAGTGCACTGAGGGAAAGAAAGTCGGGAGCAGAAGTCACGTCCGTGTCTGAGCGGTCTGTGGCAAGATGGAGGCTCTCCTAAGCACAACGTGAGGCTAGTGACCGGCCAGCTGCTGGGAACAACACCACTAGACGTGCTGCCATGCATTGGATGGAGCCTGAGGAGATCAGGAGGATCAGCCATGGGGCTCTGGCTGAGGACAGAGGGTGGTGGCTTCCTCAGGCCGGGGCTGTGGAGGGATGCGGTGGACGGATGGGCAGAGACACCGAGGATGGAAAGTCCATGGCTTAGTGGGAAGAGGTGAAGGTTGCTGCCTAGAAAGATCTTAGGCTCTGCCTGCACAGTCAAGGGGACAACTCACTGTTCCCTGGGATGCCAGGAAGGCAGTGGAGGCTGAGCTGGAGAGAACCCCAGTGGTCCTGCATTGGAGGCTAGTGAGAAACCTCCCAGGATGGGTTCAGGTAGATGGTATGTATGATGAGGGGCTGAGATTAAGGAATAGGCAGTAACCAAATCCAACATGTCATGGGAAGTCACTCTCAGAAATGAATAGGCACTCAAGAGGGACAAAAGAGAACTCCCCCATGCAAGTAAGGAGGAGACCTGCAGGAGCCTTGGTGACTGGCCGCCTCTCCCCTCCTGCAGAGTATGTGTTCGCACACTGGCAGGAAGATGCCTTCTTCGCCTCCCAGTTCCTAAATGGCATCAACCCGGTCCTGATTCGCCGCTGTCGCAGCCTCCCGAAGAACTTCCCAGTCACTGATGAAATGGTGGCCCCAGTGCTGGGCCCTGGGACCAGTCTGCAGGCTGAGTTGGAGGTGGGTGGGGCCCAGACTGCAAGCTCTGCAAACCCTATTGGTTTCCTCAGGCTCCTCCCCCTAGTGGAGACAGAGGGACCAAGTATGCCTTGCATGCCAAGAGCCAACTCTCAACATGCACTCCCTGGGTAACCCCTGGTCTTCTCCCTGCTGGCTGGCCCTGCTTCAGGAAGCCAGGTGCAGTCAGGGCTCCCTTTTCCCCTGCAGAAGGGCTCCCTGTTCTTGGTGGATCATGGCATTCTTTCTGGAGTGCAGACCAACGTCATCAATGGGAAACCTCAGTTCTCTGCAGCCCCGATGACCCTGCTGTACCAGAGCTCTGGGTGCCGAGCCCTGCTGCCCATCGCCATCCAGGTCCGTAAGAAGGCAGGGGACAGCAGCAGGGGCAAGTGCACAGGGTCCCACTGAGTGGGTGACAGACACTGACACTGCCTGCCCCCCTGCTGCCCTTGCCCACCAGCTCCACCAGACTCCCGGGCCAGACAACCCCATCTTCCTGCCCAGCGATGACCAGTGGGACTGGCTGCTGGCCAAGACCTGGGTGCGCAACGCTGAGTTCTCCACCCATGAGGCTGTCACGCATCTGCTGCATGCCCACCTCATCCCAGAAGTCTTTGCCTTGGCCACACTGCGCCAGCTGCCCCGATGTCACCCTCTCTTCAAGGTCAGTGGCTCAACAAGTTGGCCCAAGCCACACATGGTGGCACACAGCTTTAACCCCAGCACTCGGAGGGCTGAGGCAGGAGGATCCATAGGAGTTTGAGACCTGCCTGGTTCCAGGAGAGCCAGGACTACCTCACAGAGCCCCTTTCTCGAAATACTCAAGGTGGCATAGCCTGTACCACCCCTGTGGATTCCTTGGATTATGTGGTGTCCTGTGGTGCTTCTTCTAGGCAGCCTTCCCTCGGCTGGCCTTACCCTCCCACACTTGGAGGCAGGACTCCCACTCTGACTGAAGAACAGAGTAAGGCCATATCTGGTGCCTAAGAGAATGTCTAAGCAGAAATCAGAAAGTGTCAGCCTCACTGGGAGGGGAAGCCCTGCCTTCTCAGAGGAAGGTTAACTTGAAGGAAACAAATGCCTCCTGTGAGGCCCTGGGGGCCTGTTCTGGGCTCTTGACTGAGTCTTCTCACTGACTCCCAGCGCCTGATTGTCTGAGATGCGCTCTGAGGAACCGCTCCTCATGCCCCAGCCGGGCTTCTAATGGAGCTGTGCCCGCCACAGGGCTAGGAAATCCCAGGAAGTTCCCAAGGAGCTCATTTGACCAACTGATCTGGTGTCAGAGGAAGACGAAGGCCTGCTGGGAAGCCTTGGACAAGATGCCATGGGGCCTAGCCTGCTGCACTGGGCGGGGCACACTGTCCCAAGCTGTGCCCTGCTGTCCTTGCTGACTTTCTGTGTGACTCACAGGGTGGGTGGTTTGTGGGGACAGGTGTGGGCTCCCCAGTTTTGCCATCTCCTTGCAGCTGTTGATTCCTCACATGCGGTACACACTGCACATCAACACGCTCGCCCGTCAGCTGCTCATTGCCCCTGGGAAGGTGGTAGACAAGGTAGGAGCTGCCTTTGGAGGGCGGGCACTCTTCAGGTGGAAGAAGATGGAGATGGGGGTGGGCATGGCCCCTGTTACCCTAGTGCCTCTTCTGCCCCTGCTTTTGAAGCCAGGACTTCTCTCCCTCAGTCCACAGGCCTTGGCATTGGGGGATTCTCTGACCTGATAAAGAGAAACATGGAGCAGCTGAACTATTCTGTCCTGTGTCTCCCTGAAGATATCCGAGCCCGAGATGTGGAAGACATCCCAGACTACTATTACCGAGATGATGGGATGCAGATCTGGGGAGCAATAAAGAGGTGAGGGAACCGTCCCCAGGAGGCCATGTGGGCAGAAAGACTGGGCAGGAGATGGGGTGCACTGGGAAGGTTCACCACAAGCAGGCCTTGTGTGGGTTACCCTGAGCAAGGGTGCTTCTCAGAGAGGAGCAGGTTTGGAGTCAGGGTTTGCATCCCGGCATCCCTTGCAGCTTTGTCTCTGAGATCGTCAGCATCTACTACCCAAGTGACACATCTGTCCTACATGACCAAGAGCTCCAGGCCTGGGTGAGGGAGATCTTCTCTGAGGGCTTCCTCAGCAGAGAGAGCTCAGGTACAGGGACCTTAGCCCTTGGGCACAGCTCCACCCCGGCCTCTCTGTGAGGTCCACAGCTCCCCAGGATGCCTGGCCCCAGCCCAGCTCTTCCGACAGGTATGCCCTCCTTGTTGGACACCCAGGAAGCCCTGGTCCAGTATGTCACCATGGTGATATTCACCTGCTCAGCCAAGCATGCAGCTGTCAGTGCAGGCCAGGTAAGGAAAGGTCAGGCCTACAGCCACTGTCATGGAAGGCCAGAGTCTCGGTCTCATTTCCTCTTCTCTGCTTTCAGTTTGACTCTTGTGTTTGGATGCCCAATCTGCCACCCACCATGCAGTTACCGCCACCTACTTCCAAAGGCCAGGCTCGGCCCGAGGGCTTCATAGCCACGCTCCCAGCAGTCAATGCCACATGTGATGTCATCATTGCCCTCTGGCTGCTAAGCAAGGAGCCTGGGGACCGTGTAAGTAGGGAGCTGGGAGTCAGGCCAGGCTGGGCTGGATAGGGATTTATGTGTTGTTTACATTCCGTGGCCCTAAATTTCCTGACCCCGCCCCCCCACATACACACATACCTCAATTTCCCAATGACTTTAGCCCTTGACCATCTTATAGTGAGAATCAAGTATGGAAAAGATAATGAAAACTCACTTTCATCAATGATGGTAACATGGGACTAAATGCTCCTTTAAATCCTCAAATTAAACAGTCTAATTGCTTACAGATCACTGTCATTTAGGAAAAGCCTTGGGGTAGAGACAGGGTGAGGCTCAACCAAGGACGGTGTAAGGTCACAGGGCCTGGGGACACACTGTGGGTGTAGCCAGCCATGGTGGGGTGCAGCTGCTCAGAAGATGGAGAGCTCCGCAGCTCCACCCTGTGCTTGGTCCCCAGAGGCCGCTGGGCCACTATCCAGATGAGCACTTCACAGAGGATGCCCCAAGGAGAAGCGTGGCTGCCTTCCAGAGAAAGCTGATCCAGATCTCCAATGGCATCAGGGAGAGGAACCAACGCCTGGCACTGCCCTACACCTACCTGGATCCTCCCCTCATTGAGAACAGCGTCTCCATCTAAAGTCTCGGCAGACACCGTCCCATGTGACATGTAGACCTCTTGACCATGCCTCTCCAGGCTAAATGTCACAGAGAGAAAATAGTCTTTCAAAATAATACATGTCCCCAAATGCTTCTCCTGGACAGCCACGCCCCATCTTACTCACCCCTGAAACACACACACACACACACACACACACACACACACACACCTAATAAAATCAAAACAGACAAAACTAAACTCCTATAGAATACAGGATCTCACAGCAGAGAGCCATCCGAATGTTTAGACTCTGAGCTTTAGCTCTGATTAAGGACTCGCTGCTTTCCTTTGTATCCCATTAACCATGGACTGTAACAGAAGCACAGAACCCTGGTCCACTGTGCACAGCCACTGAGATCTCATAGTCACTGACATAATTCAGCTATCATACAGGCTTCTCAGCTCCAGAAGAAACCAGTCAACCCACGAGGTCCATCATGACCTACGACCTCACACTGTAATGGTTTTGCACTGAGAAGGGATTCCTGGAGTCAGGCACACAGAGAAGGACAGGGCGAAGGCATGGCCCTGTGGGGAAGAACACTGCTGCTCCTCCAGAAGACCAGGGTAGCTCACAGCCATGTGTCATTCTAATTCCAGAGGCCTCTTGTGGCCATGAAGACTCCAGGCATCCAGGGGAAACACCAGTATACATAAAAATTATGGATTTTTTTGTTTTAAGGGAGAAGAACATATTACCATTTTCAGTCTATGTGTTCTCAAAGCTTCCCCTTAAGTGATGTGTAAACTAGGCCTCAATTTCAGAGAATTGGAAAATATTAACAAACTTCTAATACTATGCCATCTAAAGTCCTTCTTCAGTATACAATACTAATATTTCATGTATACTCTTGTCTAGTTAGGATTTTACTGCTGTGCACAGACACCATGACCGAGGCAAGTCTTATAAAGGACAACATTTAATTGGGGCTGGCTTACACATTCAGAAGTTCAGTCCATTGTCATCAAGGTGAGAGCCTGGCAGCATCCAGGGAGATATGGTGCAAGAGGAGCTGAGTGTTTTACATCTTCATCTGAAGGCTGCTAGTGGAAGACTGACTTCCAGGCAGCTAGGATGAGGGTCTTAAGCCCACACCCACAGTGACACACCTACTCCAACAAGGCCTGACCTCCTAATATTGCCCCTCCCAGGGCCAAGCATATACAAATCATCACAACTCACTAGTTCTGGTTTTTATGTTTCATGTTTTGTTTGTTCTTTCAGGCTAAGACTCCACAGATACTCATTAAAGTAACAAATGAATCCATTCAGAGTCACCTGGTGATTTTCACAATAGAGGCATCAAAATTTTGGGTCTTTGGTTTAGTAAGTTTTTAATGAAACAATACTCAAAATGTAACATATACAGTTGGGCTGAATGATCCAATGGGTAAGAGCACTTGCTGCTCTCTAGAAGACCCAGGTTTTGTTGGTTCCCAGCACCCATGTCACTTACAGTCAGCCTATAACTCCAGTTACAAAGGATCTGATGCACTATTTTGGCCTTGACAGGCAGGATACTGCTGTATACAAACACACACACACACACACACACACACACACACACCTCCACATAAACTTATATATATATTTATGTATGATCAACCATTATATATGTTATATAATGTGTTCTGTTATATATGATATATGATATATAATATATTATACATAGTTATATATAATAATATATATTATAAAAACAAGTAGATAAATAATATAATATTTTAAAGTATATAATATATTGTATATTATATATATATAGAATATATTAGGTATATAACTCGTATTTTATATTTATATTAAATATACAGGATAGATATAGAGATAGAGATAACAATAGAGATATAGATATAGAGATATTGATGTAGATATAGCCAATCAGTGAATCCAATAGATGCAAGCAAAAGAAATGGCGATGTGGCCAGACAGCGGTGGTATACACTTTTTTTCTATATTCTTCGTTTGCATTCCAAATGATTTTCCCTTTCCCAGTAGTATACACTTTTCATCCCAGCATTTTGAACGGCAAGGCAGGAGGATCTCTGTGAGTCTGAGGCCAGCCTGGTATCCAAAAGCAAGTTCTAGGACAGCTAGGGCTACACAGGGAGACCTTGTCTGAAAAAGCAAACAAAATACTAAATAAAATCCTTTTGTAAAAATGAAAAACACCAAGAGAGCAGTGCTTGTAAGAGGTTTAAGGGTGTATCAGCAAGACGCAGACACAAGGAATGGACTCCACAGACGGCCAGCTGGCCCAGCCCTTGTGGCTGCTGGGAACCTAACAAGGAAATGTCAGGACCTGGGGAGGGAACGGCTCATCACTTCTAAGATGAAAGAAAGGAGGTCAGAGAGCAGTGCAGTCTTGTAGACCGGGGACAACCCTGTGCTGACGCCTTTGGGAACTGAATGGCTAATCCTTGACAAGGAATTTGGTGTGGGGACCCATCTCCCCTTTGGCTCCCAAGATGAGACTAGGAGACACCTATGATATTTGGGAATCCAGCATCCTCCAGGGCAGCTGCATCCCAGAGACACACCCATTCCAAGTAAAGATGTTTTGTCCCTCCCAGAAGAGTCCCACCTCACCGCCCACTCTCCAGACTGGCAGTCTTGCCCTGTTGACGGCTGCGAGCCTGGTGAGTGCAAGATGCAGGAACAGTCTGGGCATTTAGACTCAGCTTTGGTGTGGCTGTCAAGGATGCTGTGTCATTTACAGAGACTTTCCCGCTTCGTGACCACTTGGCTCTTCTTCATTAAAACCACAATCAAACCTGCAAGCCCTGGTCCATGAAGTAAGATTATGGGAAGGTTTGAGTGGTGAGATATGAACATATTTTATAATCCTCGACTTGCCTTCAAATGTTCAGCCTACTTGAGACCATGCATCCTCCTGCTCCTAGTCCTGCCTCCAGAGACCTGAAGGAGAAATTCAAAGCTCCTACCTTCATTTGTGTCCCACTGTGGCTGCTTAGTAAGAGGAGGAAGATCATGAGGTTGCTTCATGTGATCCCTAGACTCTGGCTTCTCTTCTCTAATGCAAAAACCACAGCGGATGCTTGGCTGACCAGCAACTGGGGAAAATCTCTAGTCTGCTTTCGGCTCAGTTGCTGATGTCTGTGAGTGTCTGTGCTTGCCCAGATGGGACGTATGCATGACGGGAGTGCTCCAAGAAAATCAAATTTTAATTGCATAGTCTCTTGTCTGCTTCAGTTCCTGCCTAGGGACCCTAGACAGTTATGCTGGGATTCAAGGCAAGTGGACCGTCACACCCAGCTTGAAGACGTCCTGTAAAAACAGAAACACTGGCTGGGTATGATGGAGCATGCCTTTAAGGTTAACATTCAGGAGACAGAGGCAGATGGATCTCTGTGAGTTCAAGGCCAGCCTGGTCTGAATATCCAGGCCAGCTAGAGATACATGGTGAGACCCTGTCTATACATACATACATACATACATACATACATACATAAACACATAAATAAATAATAACATATTGAAAACTAGGCAACCTTCTGACATTTACACTGAACTTTAATACTTCCTGTGATTCCTTGGGGTTGGGTTTCAACCTTCATCACCGCCGCGGACCCTCTGATGAGACAGGACAGATCAGTCGGGATGCAGCATCTCCCTCTGCATCCATGGCTGCCAGGGAAGCCTGGGCAGAACCAGTTGCAAGTCAGACTCTGATGGGTCCCCTTTCATGAGCTGCAGCAGGAACTATCCCCAAAGCCAACTAGACTAGGACTCCCTCTTTTCAAGCCCTCTCTGCCCCAAAACTCCATGGGGCCAGAAATGATGTGCCCACTTCCGGTGATGGAAGATGCCTTCACCCTATTATCTAAGTTAGGGGTTTCTACTGCTGAGATGAAACACTGTAACCAAAGGCAAGATGGGGAGGAAATGGCTTATTTGGCTTATGCATCCACATCACAGTCCATCACTGATGGAAGTCAGACAGGAACTCAAGCAGGGCAAGGAGCCTGGAGGCAGAGCTGATGCAGAGGCCATGATATGGACATGCTTCCTGACCTGTGCATCCTGGCTTGCTCAGTCCCCCTTGGCACCCAGGACCACCAGCCCAGGGGCAGGACCACTCACAATGGCCTGGGCCCTCCCTTAGCAATCCCTAGTTAAGAAACTGCCTTCCAGCTGGCTCTGGGAAGCATTTTCTCAATCGAGCCCCTCCTCTCAGATCACTCTAGCTTGTGCCAGCACACCACTAGGTGAGTGGGTTTCCTGAGAAGCCACTTACAGGATGAGGGGGTGCTGCCTCCCACCTGCTCCTCTCCCGCTCTCACCCACACCTAAGCCTACCATGAACACTGGGAAGGGAGGACACAGGCCAGGACAGGGCCAGTTCCAAGTCCCTTAGAAGTCCTTGGTGTAGAGCACGTGTCGGGGCAGCCAGATTCTCTACAGAATGTGGAGTTCTCAGGACTTAATTGTTTTAAGTGTGGGTCCTTTTTCTAACTCTTTGGCTACAAGAAAAACTTAACTCAACACCTTATTATAGTAAATTAATATACAGTCAACCTTCTGTACCTGTGGGATCAGCATCCTCAATTCAATCAAATACAACTGAGGAAAAATGTTGGGTTTTTAAAGTTTGCATACACATACATGTTTACATACATACATGCATATATACATATATATGCATGCATAAGTACATACATATATACATGCATACATACCTACTATCTGTATGCTATGTATACATATGTATGTATACATGTACTTATATAATGACTGTGTGTGTGTGTATGTGTGTGTGTGTGTGTGTGTGTGTGTGTATGTGTGTGTGTGTGAGTGTCTCACCTGCATCTATGTCTGTGTACCTTGTGTGTGTGTGACTGGTGACATCTGATCCCTTGGAATGGGAATTACAGAGAGTTGAGTGTCACCACATGGGTGCTGGCCATCAATCCTGGCTCCTCTGCTGGAGCAAGGATTCTTAGTCGATAAGCATCTCTCCATCTTTGAAAGTGTTATATGTTTGTTTGTTTGTTTGTTGTGGGTTTTCTCCCTTTGTTGCAGCTGCTGTTGTTTGGTTTCTCTCAGGCATCCCTGCCTGTCCTAGAACTAGCACTGTAGGCTGGCCTCAAACTCACAGGGATCTGCCTGCCTCTACCTCCCAAGTGCTGTGATTAAAGACGTGCACCACTACTGCCCGGCTGAAAGTTTTTGTATTTTTTTGTTTTGTTTTTGTTTTTAAGATTTATTTATTATATGTAAGTACACTGTAGCTATCTTCAGTCACCAGAAGAGGGCGTCAAAACTCCTTACGAGTGGTTGTGAGCCACCATGTGGGTGCTGGGATTTGAACTCAGAACCTTTGGGAGAGCAATCGGTGCTCTTACCCGCTGAGCCATCTCTCCAGCCCCGAAAGTTTTATATTCTTCACAATCTGCTCCCTACTATCTAAGCCTGTGACATTTCTGTCTATACTAAACACTGTGAACAGACATGTTTATGTGTGATTGATCCTTGACAATGCAGTGCGATTATACTTACATGGCATTTACATTAAAGTAGGTATTAAGAGTAATTAAGTGATGTCTTAAATTATATCGGGGGGAGGGGAGCATTGGTTCTGTGCAAATCCAACACCACTTCCCATATCAGTATGAGCATCCTTCTGTTCTGGTGTATGTGGGGGGCAGGGGGGATTCTCAGAATACATGCAGCTACTGCAGGGGTATGAATGGGCTGCCCCTTCAGCTTGAGTTGTTAACATGCACAAGCACACACAATCACACTCACAGACACAAGCACACTTGTGCCACAGCATCTGTGTGGGAGTCAGAGGACAACTTGGAGAACTTAGTTCTCCACTTCCATTATGTGGGTCCTAGGGATGAAAGTCAGGGTTTTAGACTTGGTGGCAAACACCTTTGTCCTCTGAGCAATCTTGCCAGCCCACATCATTTTAAAATGTCAAATAAGATGGCTTTCCACACTACAAAGCTCTTGTGGCCTTTTCATGTAGACCAAGGACTGGTGTGCTGGAGTAGAAAGTATGAGCTCAGCAGGAGGCTCGGCCACACCTCCCCCATGAACCACCAAGCCAAGCAAATAAATGTCCGCCCACCTCTGACTGGCTCACCCCATCCCTTCACCGCTGACCAGCACGCAGTCTCCAGCTCTCTCCCTGGGTCCTGAACACCTGACCCAAGCTGCTTGTCTCCATCACATAGCCCTGTCGCCACCATCACTGTCTTGTCTGATCGGAGGCCACACGGGTCTATGTGTGCTGTGGGCATGCCCCTCCCCTTGGTCCCTAGGCTTGTCTCCTCTCAACTCAGCCTCCACTCCAGGTCAGGCTGGCACACAGAGGTCCCTCCCTCCTTTACTCTCTATCTAATTTGGGGACTGGGAAGTCAAGGTGACCCCAGGACATTAAGGTTCACATGAAAGGCTCCAGATAGACTTCACCAGGAAATGGAGCTGAGAAAGGAGGTCTTCTAAGCACTGTATCCTCAGTACAGCTGAAAATGGATCCTGGCCCTTAGAGGACAGGTCTAGACCAGATCTCCACCTTGGGAGAGTCCCCTAGACCATGGTGGTATTGAAATATGGGCAACACCCATGTACACTGAGGTGGTTGAACTGGATGACCTAAGATTCTCCCCAAATGGGAGTTGGTCCCAGAAACTGTCCTCCCATCTCCGTGTTCCCTGAGATGCCCGAGAAATGCCCTGTGCCGAAACAGCTGTGATAGTCCTTATCAAGTCAGAATCCAGGGAGGAGTCTCCAGTAGAGATCTGTACTTTTGTGAAGATTGGAGAGATTTTGTGAGGATTGGGGTCACATGATGAAGGGAAGAAGCCAGTGTGGAGGGAGAGATGGTGGATGGGGTTCCAGAGAAACATGGTTTTGTATCCAATGGGAACAGGGTAGAGTATAGGAAAGATTGTGCCAGGTGGGAGGAAGGGAAATCTTTGTAAAAAGTTCTCAGTAGGATGGCATGAGCCTGGGAGTAGTAGTCCTGAGAAAACTCACTCCATAGCCTCCAGAACCAGTGCACCATGGACCACTGTAACTGCATTTCTCCCCTGAGGACAGGGCTCAGAGTGGCTGTGTGGCATGTCTTCGGTTACAGGCTAGCTACTCAATGAGTGTCAGGACTGGAATTGTCCTGCGATCATACTCTCTATTAACGAAGGGCAGAAACGGACAGGATTAAGCTCCTAAGGAAACACAAGCTGCCTGGGTGGACTGCAGGCAAATGTCTTCCTTGAAGGGAAGGGAGAGGAGGAGGTGTGTGTGAGCTGTTAGTGGGGAGAAGCAGCCCTGGAGCTCCTCTCCGGCCTCTCAGAGTCACTGGGCATGAGCTAGCCAGCTGTTGGCTGTCAGCAGGGCTTAGGAAGTCAGGGAGAATGTGAGAGGGCTTGGGGTTAGAGGAGGGGAAGGGGAGACAGGACACAAAGCTTGCGATTTACAAAAATTCCACATCCTGGAAGTCCCCAACTTCCTGGGTCCCATCCCCCAGGGGTATGGAGACCTTCAGGAAAGGCATTGTCTAGTTGGAGATTCACAGCACAAAACCATATGTGCCTTAGTCGTGTGGTCCATAGAATAGTGGGGCGGTGGGCACTCAGAGACAATTGACATGAGGGAAAGGCGCGGGACAAACTTGCAGTGCTGCCGCCCGACAGTCACTTCAGGTTTCAAGGGCCATTTCCCCCCAGAATTCCAGGGCAGACAGAGGTGCATTCTCCAAATAGATCTGTCTGGACAATTGCCCTTGTTAGGTATAATTTTCCTGTGATGAAAGACCGTCATGACTATAGCTACTTGGGAAGGAAAGGGTTTATTGTCTTATCCTTCACTGTTCATCACTAAGGGAAGTCAGGACAGGAACTCAAGCAGGACAAGAACCCTATGGCAGGAGCTGATGCAGAGGACACGGAGGGTGCTGTTGTGGCTTGTGCCTCACGGCTTGTCAGCCTACTTATTTTAGACTCCAGACTACCCGCTCAGGAGTGGTGCCACCCACAGTGGTCTAGGTCTTCCCATATCAATCACTAATTAACAAAACGCCCTGCAGGCTTGTCTGTTCCTGGCTATGATGGATCTCAGTTGAGGCCTCCTCCTCTTTGCTGACTCTTAGCTGGCAAACAAGCCAGTAGAAACCGTCTGACTCGATGGAGCAAGTTACATATTCAGAGCAAGGTGTGCTTATGTTTCCAGGAGCCTCCAGACATTTCGTTCTTTTAGTGGCCAGGGAGTAGGAGGTGACTCGGGCAGACGTATCAGGGCAACACAAGGGTAATAGAAAAATATTGGTCAGAGGGTCTCAACCTGTGGGTCATGACCCCTTTGGGGGAAAAATGACCCATTCATGAGAGATGAACTAATACCATCACAAAACACCGATCTTTACATTATGACTCATAACACAGTTATAAAGTAGCAACAAAAATAATTTTATGGTTGGGGGTTACACGAGGAACTGTATTGAAGGGTTGCAGCACTGGGAAGGCTGAGAAGCACTGCTGTGGGGTGTTGAACAGGATAGTTGTGCACTCTGGAAGGACCCACTCGCACCCACTTATGGTAGATAGAATCAGCGCCTCAGTGCTAAGCAGAGGTTCTACAGTGGAGTGACACAGCCCCGTTTAAAGCTCACTCCTCCAAGGACCCACGCTGAATATACTGAGAATTTTGTTACAGGGTTTCTACTGTCTGTTACAGTCTCCCACCACCCCAATAGCACATGGCTTCTCTAGCCTGGCTACAGTGGGAATGTAAGACTTGCTCAGACTTACCTACGGATCCCCACCCCCACCCCCCACCCCCCCTCCAGTGGACCATGCAGGATGGAAAATCGATGCAAAATGCATGAGGAATTTTTTATTAAAAATGCTAGCATGCTAGGGTCACTCTGCATACAAAGAGTGAGTGACCCCCACCATCCGCGATGAGGACTTTTTATACAGACCCCAGAGTAGACCCCATTAGGCACAATGTGATTGGCAGAACCATAATATCTTTAAACAGATTGGTCCACTAGGGGATGAGGTAAATGGCCAATGCTCAGTCCTTTGGAATGTGTCCTCACCCCTAGGTCGGTCTCTCCTCCCCCTGTGGTCTGAGGAATGCAACCCAGCCCCTGACCCTTTTTAAGTTTCTGAGTTAACTCTTTCCAGAAATAGCTGCTTAGCAATTTCTATAATCTCCCCTCCCCCTGAGCCAGGGGTGGGCCCATGCATCACACTGGGTCAGTAAGAACCCTCTGCTGGGAGCTTGGAATTGAAATGTAGACTCAGCTAAGCTATCTGTCGGCCCTCTCAGACACAAAACATGAAAACACAGGACATGTTGGTGGCCTATTTCTGCCAGTGGGAAGAACAGAAAGAGGAACAGGGCTGGTGGAGTGGTACAACCAAGTAGAAGTGCACAGGGGAGAGACCGGAAGTGGGAAGTCCTTCCTCCTCTGGCTGGGCCTGAGGCCCTGCTGGACTCAGCCCCACACTCTCCTGACACTTCCTGTCTCCTCAGGCCTCCCAGGTGGGCACATGAGACTTGTGGCTGAAGAGGCCAAAACCCGAGTTGTCCCTTCTCTAGAGGACAGCAGCCTGGCCTTGCCTCATTAGTTAGGGATCTGTCATTGCCCTCCCCCGTCCCCCATGACCCCCCTCTCTCTCCACCTCTCTCTCTCTTTCTTTCTTTTTCTTTCTTCATTATAGAAAGAAAGCTCTTTGGCCAGAGTCTTCAGGTCTTTCCAATTTCACAGGTTATAATCATGCATATCATTTCCAATGACTGAGAGGGAGGGAGGGAAGGAGGGAGAGAGGGAGAGAGAAAGAGAGAAAGACAGACAGACAGACAGACAGACAGACAGACAGGGAAAGGATAATTTTTCAGTAAATTAGACAGGCTTTTTCCGTCTGCTGCTTGGCTTTAAAACCTTGACATTTGCTTTGCTGTATTAGGTTCCCGGGAGCCGGGCAGGGAGAACACATCTGTAGTCCCAGCACTAGAGAGGTAGAGAGAGGAGAACCAGCAGTCCATGGAGAGCCTTAACAACACGGCAGGTTCTAGGTCAACCAGAACGACCCCTGACCCCGACTCAAAACCAAAGCAAGCTGCAAATGAACCCGTGGTTCTCCATCCGATGGGTTCTGCATTCCATGTTTTTTACTTCCCAGGGAGCTCACAGGCACTCAGCCTCCATGAAGGAACGATGCACGTCCGTAAAACTGCAGTCCTTGTCTGGTCTGTCAAAGGGATTGGCGTGCGTGTGTGCATATGTGTGTGTGTGTGAACATGCACACCAATGCCTGTGTGTCATGGATTGACACTTTTCCAGCCATCTTTCCCGAGCAGGAAGACGCTGGCCACCAGCTAAGACAAGCTAGGGAAGGGGGGTGGTGCCTCTGCTGCTGCTGTCCCCTCCCCCACACCCAGGCTTCTTCCTCTCCCTCCTCCTGCTTCCAGCTGTACCCAGGCCTCTTCGTGCACGTTTTGTGGGCACTCGGCCACAGAGCAGCCCGCAGCCACTTAAGCTTCACCGAGAGTGCCTGCTCCAATGGCTCACCTGTCCTGTTAGTCTTGCTACCATGAGAAAGATTCTGCCTTAGGAGCAGGGCAGAAGGCAGCCACATTCTTTGCCAACACAACACAAGAACTGTCTGTAGCCCAGTGGCTAATATTCTTCACTCAGAAGCCTCCTGAGCTGGGCATGTGCAGTCCTTACAAGCCCTCAGCACCACTGTCTTCCAAGATTCTACTACGACCACACATTACACACCACTTAGAGTGGCCAACCTCTTTCCTGGCCCAAAGTCCCAAAGTCCTCCACATTTTCCAAAAATGTATGACCATCAGGATTGTCACAGCAATAACCCATCCCAAGTCAAAACTTCTTGCTTTCCTTTCAACTGCTGAGGCAAAAAGCCATGAACAAGGCAACATTTTGTTTGATTGTTTGTTTGTTGGGGACATATTTCTCTGTGTAGTTCTGTCTGTCCTAGAACTCACTCTTTAGACCAGGCTGGCCTCAAACTTAGAAGTTAACCTGCCCCTGCTTTCCCCAGTGCTGGGATTACAGACATTCACCGCAATACCTGCCTCTCCAAGGTGACTTATCTTTATAAAGTGTTTTACTGGGCTTAAGGTTTCAGAGTCCATGATGGAGCAAAGGCATCAAAGCAGGAACAGCTGAGACCTCATATTTCCATCCACATGTAGGCATCAGAGGGCACTCTGGGAACTGCCCTAGTCTTTTGCAACCTCAAAGCCCAGTCTCAGAGGGACACCTGCTAATCCTTCCCAAACACTTCCACCAACTGAAGACCACAGTCTATGGAGGCCATTCTCATCCAAACATCAGATTGGCACTGTGACGACTGCCAGGAGGTCGTGTGCGGGAGCTTCCTCAAGGGCCCTACATTAGTTCGAGGCTTCCTTTCTTGGGCCTCATGAGAAGGGGGAGTTGGTTATGAGGAGCATGGCTCGGTTGGTTCTCTATGTTTTTTTGTTGTTTGTTTTCATTTTGTATTGTTTTTCTGAGACAGGGTTTTTCTGTGTATCAGCCCTGTCTGTCCTGTGACTCACTCTGTAGACCAGACTGGCCTCAGACTCACAGAGATCTGCCTGACTCTGCCTCCTGAGTGCTGGGGTTAAAGGCGTGGGCCGCCAGACCCAGAGGTTCTCTGTGCTCATTGGTAGTTTAGGTCCTATCTTCATTTTTCCTACTGCTCATTGCGTTCCCATAATGCATCTGATTTCAATCACACACATCCCCAGTTCATCACAGGCATGAGTTGGTAAGTGGGGGATTATCACTAAAGTTTACTACAAGACAAGTTTTACAAGCACACCCAGGATTAGCTCAGGCCAGATCAGCCCTTCTAGCCAAATACATTTGAATAGGAACTTGCCAAAATTTCATTATTCCACCATGGGAGGGGGAACTCTTGCTCAGAGATGGGAGTGGTTGCAGCCTCAGACAGATAGGAGGTTGAGCTAGATGAAGATGTGTTGGTTGGAGAGGGGTGTGTGTGTGTGTGTGTGTGTGTGTGTGTGTGTCTACAATGCCAAGTGCACTAATTACAAATGCTGGGAATTAGCCCCAAGCCTAACGGGAGTCCCAGGGCACTAACCTGTCTCCTGTGCTTTCCTGCCTCTGAGATCCATAAACATTCAATCTGAGGACCTGGTTTCTCCCCACCCCCACCCCACCCCCAGGGATGCTGGAGAAGAAGGACTGTGCCCTTTTGAGACATTGTGGTTGGTGTCCTCAGCTCCTGTCACACACAGGACTATCCAGCATTGGGTTTACACATGTCATACTGATGGAGGGGCCTGCCTGGGCAGGAGCCATCACACCACGCCTTTCCTCAGCGTTTGCACCCATGCCTCAGCCTCTGGTGCTCCCGTGTTGGTGCACCCAGTTCCTCTAGAATGTCCTTGTTCCCTTTGTGAATAGTGTCTGCCCTGTCATTGTCCCTTTCCTGACCCTGTAAGCAGGCTGCTCCTTTGTTGTTCTGGCCAGTTATTTTTGTCCCCAGGAATCCTCCCCCTTTGCCTTCACAGCTTGTTTTTTGAGTCCTTTTGTTAAGAATGGCGTTCACTACCTTCCCCAGCATTCTCAGCTCTAAAGACAACACTTCCTACATGGTTCACAGCCACACAGTCTTCATTTAAGATTTTGCCAGCTACTCTCAGAAGCAGACAGATCTCTGTGAGTTCATGGCCAGCCTGGTCTACAAAGCAGAGTTTCAAGACAGCCAGGACTACACAGAGAAACCCTGTCTCAGAAAAAGAAAACAAAACAAAGAAAGAAATAAACAGCAACATCAAAAAGATTTGGACAGAAAAAAACATTGGTGAAGTTTTCCCTTGAATAAATCTGAAGTGGAAACTTGTAGTTCTTTGGGAAGTTAGATGTGACAAATGAGGTTTTGTTGGGGCACACAGGTAAAAGGATGTCTTGCTAAAGCAAACACATGAAAGACTTTTCCTGAAGCAGACACGGGTGACAGGATGTTTGGATATAGCAGACACGTCAAAGGACTCTTGATGAAGGAGTATAAATATGGCCGCCCCACAGACAGCGGGAGAGGAGCACTGAGCGCTGGTTTGTTTTTCTTCACTAAGAACATGCGTGCAGTGCTTCACCTTACACAGCATTGTTGAGCTCAGCTGTGATAACTCCAGCATGGAGAGAAGCTCCCCCCACCCCCAGAACTGCTTGGGAGGTTCCAGCAGGAGCTTGCAACTTCTGTGGCCTTGCCTCAGGCTGGCGGGTGAGCCTGGTGGTTTCTTCAGGATTGAACCAAAGCTGCCTTGTGCCTTCTTGCTGAAAGGACTGCCAGTGTGTGCCTGGTTTCTGCCTGTCTAGAGGAATGGTCTGCAGCTGCTGAATCGTATTCGGTGTTTGCTATGGAACCAAACTGCTGCCCAAGAAGACTGAGCACGCCCCCAAAGACCTATTGGTGAACGGACCCCCTTCCCCCATATCCTAATAGCTTTTCTCTTCCACTACCTCTGCTGGGTGGTGGGCTACAGGAAAAGTTGAACCTTTATTAAAAGTAGGTTGCAGCCGGGCAGTGGTGGCGCATGCCTTTAATCCCAGCACTTGGGAGGCAGAGGCAGGCGGATTTCTGAGTTCAAGGCCAGCCTGGTCTACAAAGTGAGTTCCAGGACAGCCAGGACTACACAGAGAAACCCTGTCTCAAAAAAAAAAAAAAAAAAAAAAAGTAGGTTGCAAAAATTATGCCTACACAAGTCTGCATGACTAACTCTGGTCTCTGAAATGTAGCTATCAGGGAACATGCAGTCCAGATCTTCATCTGGTAATAATGGCCACCCTACACATTTCACAGGGAACCACCCATTCCCATTTCCAGTCAGGTGACCGGGCAGAGGGTGGAGGGACGGCCCCTGCCTACACAGATGCACTGGTGTTGCCTTAAGACCACTTAAGACCACGGGCTCCTCAGCCTTCTGTCCATGTTGGTTGGCTCAGAGACTACCCTGTAATGTACATAAAACCATGAATCCTGCGGGGAAAGTCAACTCTACAGGAGACAGAGAAAAGACAGAAAGGCATCAGTCCCGCAGTCCTCTCTGGGGTAGCCCAATGCTGAAGAGACGGAGGATAGAACTGTCTTGCTCAGCCTAGACAAGCGTGACTCAGCCCCTGGCGCCCATCTTCCTGCCCTCAGTGGGTTTGGTTGTGTGAGATGCCAAGACAGAGAGGAGTGCACCCTGGATGACCTGCTTGTCACCCCCGACCCTGCTTGGGTTGCAGCCTGCTGCTCTGCTGCAGATGTAATTGGGGGCAGGTTGACGGCCACTGACTTGTGTCCTACTTGTCACCAGTGGGCTGTGATGTCGTCCCTGTTGGCCTCAGGCAGACGCTTTAGGGATGCTGGATTCTTCTTGCATCAATGGCCTTCTCTTACTCCACGTAGCATGAAGACGCTTCAGGAACACGAGGCAGCAGCTCACATTAGAACATGCCTTAGATCCAGAATGTTCCTCCAAAGTCCATAGCTTACAGGCCTGTTCCTGAGCTCAGTGCTTTGAGAGGTGGAAATTAGACTGGGATCATGTTTCTGGGGAACACTGAGCCCCAGACTCTGCCTGTCTCTCTTGGCCCACTGGCTGTCATTAGGTAAACAGGAAGCCCCTGCCAGGCACTCCCGCCATGGAGGGTGGCACTGGTACAGACCCAGAGGAACAGTTGCATGACAAGCACTGAAGCATCTGAGCCCATGACGGAGTGAGGACCTTTCCAATATCTCTGATATTCCTCAGGTTAGAGACTCACACACCAGAGAAGCTTTAAAAATCGCTAATGCCGGGGACTACAGAAATTGTTCAGTGATTAAGAGTACTGACTGCTCTTCCAGAGGACCTGGGTTCAATTCCCAGCACCCACATGGTAGCTCACAACTGTCTATAACTCCACTCTTCTGGTGTCTGACACTCTTACACAGAATACATGCAGGCAAAACACCAATGCATATATAAAATAAAATAAATGAAACATGCCAAAATCAGGAATGTCTGAGGCTACTAGACAAGGAAAGGACCTGGGCACTGATTTTTTTTTTTTAATGATGTATTTAATCTAGGTGGGCCCAGGTTTCTAAATGGACTCTACAACATCTGGCTTTCTAAAATTTTGCCTACATATATGTATGTTCATTCCCTGCATGGGGGGTTCCTGTGGAAACAATAAGAGGACACTGGATCCCCCGAACCTGGAGCTACAGGGATGGTTGTGGGCCCCCCCCCCCGTGTGGGTGCTGGGAACTGGACTCAGGTCCTCTGCAAGACTTGTTCTAAACTGCTGAGCCACCTTCCCAGTCCCTCCATGGCTCCTGGGGATCAAACTCAGGTAGTCGGGCTTGTGTGCCAAGCGTTTTTACCTGGGGAGCCATCTCCCGCATCCTGTTTACTAATTTTTAATAATTTTATAAGCTTACAAAGAAAGTAAGAGTGACACACCCACACAAAAAAAAAACAAAAATTGAGAGCAAATATTTTACTATTGCTCTCTCTCTCTCTCTCTCTCTCTCTCTCTCTCTCTCTGTCTCTCTATTTTTTAAGTTGTAACCTCTCTATGAATCCATCTAAGAGAACTAAGCACTAAGTACCTCAAGGCAACGTCTCTATGAATTCATATTAGAGAATGAAGCACTAAGCACCTATAGGTACTCCCAGTGTCAGCATAAGGGATCTGTTTTTTGATATTCATGACGGGTTGGTTCCAGGACCTCTGCAAATATCCACGTCTGCAAATTCTGAAGTCTCTCGTGTAACTGCAGTGTGCCCGCACAGCTTGCACACACCTCCCATGTGCGTTAAATCACCTCTAGATGACTCGCAGTGTGGGGGCGGTGCAAAGCCTCTGCAGTTACTAGTGATGACACAGAGTGTGGGAAATAATGGCGAGAAAATGAGTCTGTCCGTGTGCAGGTCAGATGAACCACGGGGCCCTAACCACACGCTTCACGTTCCTAGGTCAGTCGAATCCCAGAATGCACGTCCCAACTCACAGGAGTGAGACTGGACATAGAAAATGATAAAAGGTGACAGGGTATGGGTTTTGGTGGAATTATTCAGGAATTACAGATCCAGAAGTGCAACAAGAAAAAAAATTAGAAGAAAACACAGAAGGATGGACGTTAGCGCTGACCCTAAGATCGATTGAAATGCCAATCAACCACTCCTCCTCCTTCTTTGGATCAAGAGGGGAAGTCCAGTTCGCTCCTGTTTGGATACAGTGCTGGGCTGTAGCTGGCTTTGTCCATAAAATGCTTCTGAAGCAATTCTGCCGGATAGAGCAACCCTGCCAGCCCCCAGAGCCAGTGAAGTCACTCCAGATAGGCCTGAGGCAGCTTGTCACTGGGTGGGAATGCCAGTTCATGGAACTGACCGACAGTTCATGGGGCCCTACCCAAATTGCAAAATCATCAGCAAATCAACCTGTTGCATATATGACTTTAATCTGTTGCATATATCAATTATTTGTCCTACCTAGACCTTATAAAAGTCAGAGAATCTAGTATTTTATTTACAAGCTGTGAGTCTAGATTGGCAGGTTTTGAGCTATTCTAACTTACACCCCGACCTACAGCCCTTACTACGTGCTGTCTGAGTCTCTCCAGTGCCTTTCTCCTCCATCAGCCTGTCTTCAGGAAGCACTGCTGGCCACATGCATGGTCCATGCCCTCTCTTGGTGGTCTCCCCTCTCTGTCTCCTTTTCCCTTCATCCCTGGTTTCTGCAGAGACCCCTCATTCGATCCTGAAGCCCCTCCTTTCTCTCTCTACTGCCCAGTCACAGGCTATGGCCTTTTATAAACTAGTGAAGTAAATTGGTGAGCAAGGTTTAAAGAACAAAGGCTGGTATATGGAAGGATTTGCCCCTCTTGGGGTACAGCATTTAGCATTTCAGTACCCAGCACCAGTCAAACCTCCATGGGTTGGACAGCCATACAGCCAAGGCAGGGCCAGCCATGTTCACAGAGGATGGGCAGCCACGCCCCCCAGAGTAAGCTGTGTTCATTTCCCTCCAGCAGGAAATATCTGGTAATGGGTATTGTTCACCTACCCTGCGGTTATCACAGCAGGCAGGAGTGGCTGAGAAAGGGACAATGACAGTGGCCACAGTGACCAAGTTTGCCACCCACTGAGCTTGCTACACAGGAGGAAAGAGCAGTGACAACAGCCTACAGCCCTTCAAGCCAGAGGAGCCAACTGAATTGGCAGCCACAAACATGGCCCTGGTCCTCTCTGACTGGGGCCTGGCCTGCTCTTAAACAGTCCTCACTAAATCTCTCAGGTGTGGGGACAGGCAATGTAGCCCCACCCCTACAGCAGGGGTCTCAGCCTTCCTCATGCTGCGACCCTTGAATACGGTTCCTCAGGCTGTGGTGACTCCCTCACATAACATTACTTTAATTGCTACTTCATGATTGTAATTTTGCTACTGTTACGAATCATAATGTGAGTCTCTGTGTTTCCATGGACTCCTGTGCAAGGGTCATTGTACCCCCGGAGGGGTTGCACCCCACAGGTTGCCCCCAGAGGAAGCAGGCCGACTCAGGGAGAACGGCTGTGGTCAGGGGAGCTGACGGGTGTGATGTCTGCCGCCCCGCCTTGCTAACCCTCAGCCCCGCCTGTAGCTGCCCTTATCTGATCTCCCTGAGCCCTGGCGTGGGATGGACAGGAGTGAGCCTGCAGGGATCTGGGAGAAGGCTTCGCAAGTGGGTGTGTCAGTGCTAATCTCTGAGGGACTTATGGAAAAAGACAGCTTAAAAAACCAATTTCCTGAGCCGGGCAGTGGTGGCACACACCTGTATTCCCAGCACTTGGGAGGCAGAGTCAGGCAGATTTCTGAGTTCAAGGCCAGCCTGGTCTACAGAGTGAGTTCCAGGACAGCCAGGGCTATACAGAGAAACCCTGTCTCGAAAAAACCAAAAAAAAAAAAAAAATTTCCTAAACATCTAGAGATGGAGGACAACAGGGTTGTTTCAAAGCTATATGGTTTCATCTTCAGTCCCCAGGGTTGGCCACCTCCCTACAAACTTGGTAGCAGTAAACTACTATGGTCTCCAAAATTACAAAATAAAATAAAATAAAATAAAATAAAATAAAATAAAATAAAATAAAATAAAATAAAATAAAATAAAATAAAACAAAACAAAATAAAATAAAATAAAATATATTTGACCCCTGCTGTTGGCTGGAAGCCATAACTAAGGAGTAAGGAGTAAGAAGCCATTGTCAAAGATGTTAGATCACACCTTGAATTCCAGCACTCCAGGGGCAGAGGCAGTTGGATCTCTAAGTTCGAAGCCAGCCTGGTCTAAAAAAGGAGTTTCAGGACAGCCAGGACCACACAGAGAAACCTTGTCTCAAAAACTAAGAAGAAAAAAAGTTAAATCAGAATTGATAGAGTAAAAGAGAAGACCCTTCTGTACACGACCAGAATTGTCCGTTTATGAGATCAAGTGAAGGCTCTGCTCTCTCCTTGGAGTGGGAACTGCATGTGCAGGGGCAGGGGCTTGGGTTTTAAGAGCAGAAGAGGGAACTCTGGGAGAGAGAAGTGTATCCATGGATGTGTTCTTCAGAGTTCCACAGCTGATTGACGCCTGAGGATGTTCTCTTCACTGCTTGGCTTTCCTGTCAGGCAGGTGTGCTTACCTTAGCCTTATCATTACAAGATATAAACCCAGAAGCTCCCACATTACTGTCGGGTGTTGTAATGTTGTGGGTGCCATGGGCACTGCCCGGAGAGCAGGTGTCACCAGCAGTGCAGATCAGTTATGCTCTAAACACCAGGCGGGATGTACCTGCTATACCATGTGACTGACGTGCTTTAGTACGGGAGTGAAGGCCTCCCCCACAGGAGGGAATCACATATGCTACTGCCAGTCAAGATAAACATCCTGTAGCTGGGGACGGTGGCAATCCAGCTACTGTTGCTTTGCTAAAAGGGCGTGATGAACCTGTCGATCTGTCCTCTAGTTACTCTTGCTTTCAGCCATCGATCACTGTCAGCCCCGATCTGTCAGGGAAGGAAACTTCCTTGTGAAAGGGGTAGGAAGTGGTTTTTCCAGATGGGTTTCTCTATGTGTGACCCTGGCTGTCCTGAGACTCACTGTGTAGACCAGGCTGGCCTCAGACTCACAGAGACCTGCCTGACTCTGCCTCTTGAGGGCTGTGACTACCACCACTTTGCCAAAACGATGGTTTCTGGGAACAAGTGACCGCTGCGGTGGACAGTTACCTGCCCCTTAGCCATGGATGGACATCCAGGTCACTTCCCTCCAAGCTCAGGGAACCTTGTGCTGCAAGAGGGAGCAGAAGGCGTGGGAGAACTGGGGGTGGCAGGGAGTGCTGTGTGGCAATGTTCTCTGAGTTGAAACAGTCCGTTCTGGAGGGAGAGAGAGGCTCGTGGGATCTGAGATTTAAGCAAACTTCTCAGACCCTGGAGAGCTGAAACTTAGAAGATTTACCAGGGTCTTTTCAAAGGATGTAAAGACAAGGACTGACTAGGAAGGGGACTCTAGCATGTGAGTGCCTGCCTGTCATGCAGAGAGCTCCAGGGTCCCACCTTCCTGAGCTGTCACGCACACTGGGGTGGGCTCTGGTGCTGCACTCCTGTAAGTGTGCACTCCTTTAAGTAGCCCCTCCCCCACACTCCTTTAAGTTACCTCAATTTGATTCAACGGATTGGACTGGGTGGTATCACTGCTCTGTTCAGTTTTTTGTTGTTTTGTTTTTGTTTTTGTTTTTGTTTTGTTTTGTTTGGTTTGGTTTTTGGTTTTTTTGGTTTTTTGGTTTTTTGGGGTTTTTTTTTGTTTTTGTTTTGTTTTTTTTTTGTTTTTGTTTTTCGAGACAGAGTTTCTCTGTGTAGCCCTGGCTGTCCTGGAACTCACTCTGTAGACCAGGCTGGCCTCGAACTCAGAAATCCGCCTGCCTCTGCCTCCCAAGTGCTGGGATTAAAGGCATGCGCCACCATGCCCGGCTCTCTATTCAGTTTTTAGTTCCCTTTATGGAGTGAGTAGTTATCTGTCCTCATCTCCCCAGAAATGATGTGACACACAGTGTGTGTGTATGTGAATGAGTATGTTTATGAGTGTGTGCGTGAGAGAGTGTGTGTATTTGTGTGGGTAGGCTTATATTTTTCCAAACCTACTTTAATCAGGGTTTGTAAATGCTTTAACCTCCCTTCAGCCCACCACGCACCACAGGCAGTGGAAAGGAAAGGTTAACAGGCCAAGGAGGGTGTGGACCTGCTTAGAAACAGCACTCTGGGGCCATTCCAATCTTTGCAGTTCAGTTCACATGAATCAGTCAGTAGTCATAGCTCAGTCCACTGGGAAACAGTATCCACAAATTCATTCCAGAAGAAACCCCAAGGCTCTACCAATTGACCCGAGTCCACAGACGTGTCAAGAAGCCGCTGGAATAGCATGAGAACTTCTTTGGTGCATTTCTCTCTATGAAGCCAGGATAAACGATGATCAGCAAGGGGCGGCAAGGCAAGCCAATGCCACAGCACAGTCCATGGCCTGTTGAAGCACACCTACACCCTTTCCAAAGCTCAAGGGTCCTCTCTAGCAAAACACGACATGCCCTTTTTCCAGGCTGCTTCCAGAAAAAGACACATGACACAACTAAGTCTCCAAAGAAACCAAAAATCTCCACTTCCTGTGTATGTGTGTGTGTGTGTGTGTGTGTGTTGCTTCTTTCTCTGGAACCATGTCAGCCTAGCATATTCTCACCATAACTCTCCTCTGGGTCCGCCCATCAGTCCCCAGAGCAGTGGGGAGTAGGACTTCAAGCCTAGGAGCCACCACAAAGGTTTCCCTTTTTCAGAAAACAAAAAAGCTGATGCGACAGACACACTGAATAATCTTTGTTGTTTCTACCCGTCTGCAAAACTTTGAAATTTTTTAGCAACTTGGAGCCTGCATCCACTGTGCTTTTCCAGCAATATTCTCTTAGCCAGGGGCTCAGACACATCCCTGAGCCCATGACTTGATATAAACACCCTTGGTGAGCACTACACTTGGATGTCTAATGGTCACAGCAAAGAGGATTTCCAGACAAGCTCCCCCAAATCTGTCATTTCCCCCAAGGGTAAACTCTGTCTCCATCTTCCTTCTGACATCGCTCTCACTCTCTCCAGCTCTGCCTTCCCTTCTCCAGTGACCTCAGGGCCTTTGCACAGACAATTCCCCAACAGGAAACCAGCTTCCCTAGACATACTCTTTTAAAATATATATTTAATATTTGTATATATCATTTGAGAGTTCACATATGCATACAATGCATTTGATCATATCTACCCCATCCCCCCACAACTCTCCCTGACCTTCCCTCATGTCCCTCCCAACTTCAGGTCCTCTTCCTTGTTAATAACACACGGGGTCCAATTAGTGGTGCCCATAAACACATAGCCTGAGCTCACCTCTCACCTCCTCCGGGTCTCTGAGGACCTTTCTCTCCACCCCATCTTCTCAGGTCCTCACATCAACAATGTCTGATGTCTTCCCCAGCATTCATTATCATCTAAAACTCTAATACTTGCTAGAGCATTTGAATGTCTTTTGCCCCTTGTGCACCAAAGAAGTTCTCATGATATTCCAGCGACTTCTTGACATGTCTGTGGACTCCGGTCAATTGGTAGAGCCTTGGGGTTTCTTCTGGAATGACCTGCCGTTGCGGATTTGTGGATGCTGTTCTGAGTGGACTGAGCTATGACTACTGACTCTGATTCTTGTGAACTGAACTGCAAAGTAAAAGGGCAGGCAAAGGAGAGTCTTGCCTGGACCTGTGTTGGCAGCATCTAATAGTCCTGGCCAGTGATGGCTCTCAAAATCAGTTATTAAGAGGAATGATTCTGGAGGGCTTCCGGTCCCTCCTCGCCAGGCTCCCTCAAACTCAACGACCCCTCCTGCTGTCAGGGGTGCAGGGGGAGGGGGAGTGTCAAGGAAAAAAAAATGAAAGCAGCCTTGTAGTGTGAGAAGAGTTATAGGAACAACCAAGTGGAGCCTCGAACACATTTAAAACTAAGACAGCACGAAAATCATTTTAATATTTGTACCCCACATCGCAGTTGGGTCTGGAACTCCCCTGGGAACTGGAGTCCCCTCCCTGTCTCAGTGCCACCCTTGTCTCTCCAGGTTTCAGCGTGTCAACCCACCTACTCCTTGCCCTAAATTTTAAGGCTCTTCCTGGTGGCAAAGAAGCTGAACTGGAACCCAGTGGGTAGCAAACACATTTCCCCTTCACCTGGCCTGGGGGCGGGGCATCCCTGAGGTTAAATCACCCTGCCAGGCAGTCCAGCTTGCAGAAGAGAGTCAGACTGGTCAGGGGGGGATGGCTAAATTCAGGCTGAGAGTCTCCACCGGGGAAGCCTGTGGGGCGGGCACATGGGACAAAGTGTCTGTCAGCATCGTGGGAACCCGCGGAGAGAGCCCCTTAGTACCTCTGGACCATCTGGGCAAGGAGTTCAGCGCGGGTGCTGTGAGTTCTTGGGGAGCGGGCAATGGCGACTGTGGAGGAAGGGGGCCCAGGGGGGGACCATCCTCCGCATACTAAACAGCCCTTCCTAGGAAGAAGACTTCGAGGTGACGCTCCCCCAGGACATTGGCGCTGTGCTGATGCTGCGAGTCCACAAGGCACCCCTGGAGGCGCCCCTCCCGCTGGTGTCTTTCCCTCCGGACGCCTGGTTCTGCCGCTGGTTCCAGCTGGAGTGGCTGCCCGGGGCTGCCCTGCTCTTCCCCTGTTATCAGTGGCTGGAAGGGGCTGGCGAGCTGGTGCTGAGAGAGGGAGCAGGTGAGGGCGCCAAGTGACTGGCTGAGGCTGCAGGAGGCGCACAGCAGGGTAGAGGAGGCTAGGCTTGGGGAGTGGAGAGGTGAACTGGTGTGGACACCAGGAAGGGGCAGAGGAGGGGACTGGCAGGAGCAGGAGGGGGTGGCAGTCAGCTGGCAGTGGAAGAAATACACCCGGAGTGAGGGGACTGGAGGATTGACTGTATAGGAGAGAGAATGTCTGAAGCCAGAGATCAGGAGAGTATCCTCTCCATCCACGCCCTTCCCGCAGCCAAGATGTCCTGGCAAGACCACCACCCTGCACTGCAGGATCAGCGCCAGAAGGAGCTGGAGACCAGGCAGAAGATGTACAGGTGAGGAGGGAGATCGCGAGCCCTGCAGGAGGACTCGCTTATGGGATGGGAAGCAGCCACATCAAGGACTAAGCCCAGACACAGCAGTGTTAGCCACAGTGGGCACCCGCGGGAGAAGCAGATTCGCAGGACCTCTGACTCCGTCCCGGGCACTGAGCAGAGAGACTTGCATCTTACCAAGCCTTTTAGATAACTCTGTCACGCACTGAAGTTTGAAACCCACTGCTCTGACAACCCTGCCCTGTGGCTTCTGCCTTCTCCATCTCTGTGGTGGTTGGTCCTTTTTTTTCTCCTTTTCACTTACTGGTAGGGTTGCTGCTTTCTGTCATAAATCCAGGCAAAACTCCTGGATTTTAAGGGGCACTCCTGGCATTTAAGTCAGAGAAGACAGGCACTCAGGCCCACTCCACACCACTCAGTGAGAATCTGCATTTCACCGATTCTCCCATGGGTTGCTTGAGACAAAGGGTTTGTCCGCCACCTGGTGGCCATCCACCTTAATTGCAACCCTTCTTTTGACATCAGAAGCTCAAACCTAAAAGATTTCTCATTATTAAATTGTTTGTCAGATACTGCTTATTGATCCTAAATCCTTTGCATGCTGAGTAAACACACATTACTGATTTATACCCAGGTCCCGCTTAATATTTTTTATTTATTTATTTTTTTAAAATGTGTGCCAGGCAGTGTTGTACTGCCTTAAACCCCAGCACTCTGGAGGAAGAGGTAGACTGAGCTCTGATTTTGAGAGTAGCCTGATATACTGAGCCAGTTCCAGGATAGCCAGAGCTACACAGATAAACCCTGTCTCAAAAATCCAAAAAAAAAAAACCAGAAAAACACCCTGTAATTACATTTGTTTACACTGTATGCCTGTATGTACACAGCCTATCACACGCATGTGGAGGTCACATACATGTGCAGTAACTTTTTAGTGCTTAATTTTTACTTTTTCTTTATTTGGTTTTATTTTTTACACTGGAGATTGGACCTAGGGCCCTGTGCACCCTAGGCAGGTGCTCCACTGCTGAGCCATGTTCCCAGCCCTTTTAAATTATTTTGGTTAGAGAAAGCATCTCACTACATTGGCCTCAACTCTAAAAGACTATTTTTTAATATGACCCAAACACCAAATGGTAAGCTTGTTGGAGCAACATTTTATTATTTCCCTGAAAGGTCTTGGGCTGTGGCTTGCATGGTTGTGGGACTTAGACACGGTCACCTTAGGCCAGGGCAGAGTAGAACCAACACAGTCCCCAAACTGTGGAAGCTGAGCACCCCATATGGGATGTCTGCCAAAGCCGGTGACCACTTGGGGTAACCCCGCCCCACGCCCTCATCCCTTCACAGGGTTCATCTGTGTGGAAATCCTGTGGTTCAGATCGATTAAAAAAGACATGAATCTAGCCAGGCGTGGTGGCGCACGCCTGTAATCCCAGCATTTGGGAGGCAGAGGCAGGCGGATTTCTGAGTTCGAGGCCAGCCTGGTCTACAGAGTGAGTTCCAGGACAGCCAGGACTACATAGAGAAACCCTGTCTCGAGAAAACCAAAAAAACAAACAAAACAAAACAAAACAAAAAAAACAAAAAAAACAAACGCCTTTAATCCCAGCACTTGGGAGGCAGAGGCAGGCGGATTTCTGAGTTTGAGGCCAGCCTGGTCTACCGAGTGAGTTCCAGGACAGCCGGAGCTACACAGAGAAACCCTGTCTCGGAGAAAAAAAAAAAAAAAAAAAAGACGTGAATCTGATGGGCAGTGGTGGTGCACGCCTTTAATCCCAGCACTTGGGAGGCAGAGGCAGGTGGATTTCTGAGTTCGAGGCCAGCCAGAACTCAGAAGTGAGTTACAGGACAGCCAGGGATGCATAGAGAAACCCTGTCTTTAAAAATAAAAAAAAAAAAAAAAAAAAACTTAAAAAAAAAAAGACATGAGTCAGCAGAATACAGGGGCTGTCAGGGAAAATAGACACATCTCAGACCACAAATCTTCGTGATTCCCTCTCAAGATGCTTTTTCTCCTCTCCTTGGCTCTCCCTCTGTCCCTCCCTCGTTCTCTCCCTTCTTCCCTCCTTTCCTCCCCCCATCCCCTCTGCTGTCCTGGATTCCCAGTCTCCCTAGGCAACAGGCCCAACATTCACATACTACAATCCAGATACTTAAGAGACCCCAGAGCTTTGGCTCAGCTCCAACCTCAAATTCCTCCAATTGACCCAAGTTGGGTCACGTGCTCAGATGTCTCCCTGTGGGGACATGTAGCCTGCATCCAACCCTGTGAGCATAGGGGAAGGGAGTGTCTCAGGAAAGCCCTGCTGGCAGAAGGGGCTAGCTGTGGCCAGGGTCCCCCGGGACAGGGGTTCTTCTGTCTCCATGCAAGGGCTACTAAGGCCTGCAGCTGACCGTTCACCTGTCCCCCTTCCAGCTGGAAGACTTACATTGAGGGCTGGCCTCGCTGCCTTGACCACGAGACTGTGAAAGACTTGGACCTCAACATCAAGTACTCTGCAATGAAGAATGCCAAATTCTTCCTTAAAGCCCACTCGGCGTGAGGAAGCCTCCCTGTCCGTCCCCACAGTCCTACAATCCCTCTTCTCCTCAGTTCCTTACCTCACTCACATGGTTCACTCAGCCCTGCCCAAGGCATGCTGTCCTATCCTGCAGGACAGTGGCTACCCTAGGGCACTGACTATCTCAGGCAGACAGAGGAGGGTCTTCTCGGCCCAGTGCCTCATCCCACACCTCCCATCTTCCTTCAGGTTTACAGAGCTGAAAATCAAAGGGCTCCTGGACCGCACAGGACTCTGGCGGAGTCTGAGGGAGATGAGGAGGATGTTTAACTTCCACAAGACTCCAGCAGCAGGTGAGCCTCGGGGACAGGATCCTAAGCTCTCTGGGATATCAGTTCCCATCTCTGCCAGGAGGTGCGGAGAAAATTAATTAATAATTAACAATGAGCAACAATTCACCTGTGACTTCAGACAGGCTCCTTGCCCTTCCTCCTAGACCCTAAAGTTCCCATAGACACAAAAGAGGTGGAAGGCACAGGGGACCCTTGGACTAATCCAAGTTAAACTACGGTCGGGCCTGTGGACACAGGCCTCACAGTGAAGTCAGCCTGAGGTCGTTCATAAGACTCAAGGTCACATCATTACGTGAAATCAGGACCCACCCTAGTTTTCAGGGTATTCCAGGATGCTCTAGCAGGGGGAGTTCATTGAGGATGAGGGGCATGGGACAGGGGGAGGAAAGATGAAGGCCATGAAGACGTTAGAATGGGGTGGCTGTCAGAGAGAGGAGATGCTATGGCCCAAGTGCACTGAGGGAAAGCAAGTCGGGAGCAGAAGTCACGTCCGTGTCTGAGCGGTCTGTGGCAAGATGGAGGCTCTCCTAAGCACAACGTGAGGCTAGTGACCGGCCAGCTGCTGGGAACAACACCACTAGACGTGCTGCCATGCATTGGGTGGAGCCTGAGGAGATCAGGAGGATCAGCCATGGGGCTCTGGCTGAGGACAGAGGGTGGTAGCTTCCTCGGGCCAGGGCTGTGGAGGGATGCAGTGGAGGGATGGGCAGAGACACCGAGGATGGAGAGTCCATGGCTTAGTGGGAAGAGGTGAAGGTTGCTGCCTAGAAAGATCTTAGGCTCTGCCTGCACAGTCAAGGGGACAACTCGCTGTTCCCTGGGATGCCAGGAAGGCAGTGGAGGCTGGGCTGGAGAGAACCCCAATTGTCCTGCATTGGAGGCTAGTGAGGAACCTTCTAGGCTGGGTTCAGGTAGACTGTATGTATGATGAGGGGCTGAGATTAAGGAATAGGCAGTAACCAAATCCAAGGAGTCATGGGAAGTCACTCTCAGAAATGAATAGGAACCCAGGAGAGACAAAAGAGAACTCCCCCATGCAAGTAAGGAGGAGACCTGCAGGAGCCTTGGTGACTGGCCGCCTCTCCCCTCCTGCAGAGTATGTGTTCGCACACTGGCAGGAAGATGCCTTCTTCGCCTCCCAGTTCCTAAATGGCATCAACCCGGTCCTGATTCGCCGCTGTCGCAGCCTCCCGAAGAACTTCCCAGTCACTGATGAAATGGTGGCCCCAGTGCTGGGCCCTGGGACCAGTCTGCAGGCTGAGTTGGAGGTGGGTGGGGCCCAGACTGCAAGCTCTGCAAACCCTATTGGTTTCCTCAGGCTCCTCCCCCTACTGGAGACAGAGGGACCAAGTATGCCTTGCATGCCAAGAGCCAACTCTCAACATGCACTCCCTGGGTAACCCCTGGTCTCCTCCCTGCTGGCTGGCCCTGCTTCAGGAAGCCAGGTGCAGTCAGGGCTCCCTTTTCCCCTGCAGAAGGGCTCCCTGTTCTTGGTGGATCATGGCATTCTTTCTGGAGTGCAGACCAACGTCATCAATGGGAAACCTCAGTTCTCTGCAGCCCCGATGACCCTGCTGTACCAGAGCTCTGGGTGCCGAGCCCTGCTGCCCATCGCCATCCAGGTCCGTAAGAAGGCAGGGGACAGCAGCAGGGGCAAGTGCACAGGGTCCCACTGAGTGGGTGACAGACACTGACACTGCCTGCCCCCCTGCTGCCCTTGTCCACCAGCTCCACCAGACTCCCGGGCCAGACAACCCCATCTTCCTGCCCAGCGATGACCAGTGGGACTGGCTGCTGGCCAAGACCTGGGTGCGCAACGCTGAGTTCTCCACCCATGAGGCTGTCACGCATCTGCTGCATGCCCACCTGATCCCAGAAGTCTTTGCCTTGGCCACACTGCGCCAGCTGCCCCGATGTCACCCTCTCTTCAAGGTCAGTGGCTCAACAAGTTGGCCCAAGCCACACATGGTGGCACACAGCTTTAACCCCAGCACTTGGAGGGCTGAGGCAGGAGGATCCATAGGAGTTTGAGACCTGCCTGGTTCCAGGAGAGCCAGGACTACCTCACAGAGCCCCTTTCTCGAAATACACAAGGTGGCATAGCCTGTACCACCCCTGTGGATTCCTTGGATTATGTGGTGTCCTGTGGTGCTTCTTCTGGGCAGCCTTCCCTCGGCTGGCCTTACCCTCCCACACTTGGAGGCAGGACTCCCACTCTGACTGAAGAACAGAGTAAGGCCATATCTGGGGCCTAAGAGAATGTCTAAGCAGAAATCAGAAAGTGTCAGCCTCGCTGGGAGGGGAAGCCCTGCCTTCTCAGAGGAAGGTTAACTTGAAGGAAACAAGTGCCTCCTGTGAGGCCCTGGGGGCCTGTTCTGGGCTCTTGACTCTGAGTCTTCTCACTGACTCCCAGAGCCTGGTTGTCTGAGATGCGCTCTGAGGAACCGCTCCTCATGCCCCAGCCGGGCTTCTAATGGAGCTGTGCCCGCCACAGGGCTAGGAAATCCCAGGAAGTTCCCAAGGAGCTCATTTGACCAACTGATCTGGTGTCAGAGGAAGACAAAGGCCTGCTGGGAAGCCTTAGACAAGATGCCATGGGGCCTAGCCTGCTGCACCGGGCGGGGCACACTGTCCCAAGCTGTGCCCTGCTGTCCTTGCTGACTTTCTGTGTGACTCACAGGGTGGGTGGTTTGTGGGGACAGGTGTGGGCTCCCCAATTTTGCCATCTCCTTGCAGCTGTTGATTCCTCACATGCGGTACACACTGCACATCAACACGCTCGCCCGTCAGCTGCTCATTGCCCCTGGGAAGGTGGTAGACAAGGTAGGAGCTGCCTTTGGAGGGGTGGGCACTCTTCAGGTGGAAGAAGATGGAGATGGGGGTGGGCATGGCCCCTGTTACCCTAGTGCCTCTGCTGCCCCTGCTTTTGAAGCCAGGACTTCTCTCCCTCAGTCCACAGGCCTTGGCATTGGGGGATTCTCTGACCTGATAAAGAGAAACATGGAGCAGCTGAACTATTCTGTCCTGTGTCTCCCTGAAGATATCCGAGCCTGAGATGTGGAAGACATCCCGGGCTACTATTACCGAGATGATGGGATGCAGATCTGGGGGGCAATAAAGAGGTGAGGGAACCGTCCCCAGGAGGCCATGTGGGCAGAAAGGGTGGACAGGAGATGGGGTGCACTGGGAAGGCTCACCACAAGCAGGCCTTGTGTGGGTTACCCTGGGCAAGGGTGCTTCTCAGAGAGGAGCAGTATTGGAGTCAGGGTTTGAATCCCGGCATTCCTTGCAGCTTTGTCTCAGAGATCGTCAGCATCTACTACCCAAGTGACACATCTGTCCTACATGACCAAGAGCTCCAGGCCTGGGTGAGGGAGATCTTCTCTGAGGGCTTCCTCAGCAGAGAGAGCTCAGGTACAGGGACCTTAGCCCTTGGGCACAGCTCCACCCTGCCTCTCTGTGAGGTCCACAGCTCCCCAGGATGCCTGGCCCCAGCCCAGCTCTTCCGACAGGTATGCCCTCCTTGTTGGACACCCAGGAAGCCCTGGTCCAGTATGTCACCATGGTGATATTCACCTGCTCAGCCAAGCATGCAGCTGTCAGTGCAGGCCAGGTAAGGAAAGGTCAGGCCTACAGCCACTGTCATGGAAGGCCAGAGTCTCGGTCTCATTTCCTCTTCTCTGCTTTCAGTTTGACTCTTGTGTCTGGATGCCCAATCTGCCACCCACCATGCAGTTACCGCCACCTACTTCCAAAGGCCAGGCTCGGCCCGAGGGCTTCATAGCCACGCTCCCAGCAGTCAATGCCACATGTGATGTCATCATTGCCCTCTGGCTGCTAAGCAAGGAGCCTGGGGACCGTGTAAGTAGGGAGCTGGGAGTCAGGCCAGGCTGGGCTGGATAGGGATTTATGTGTTGTTTACATTCCGTGGCCCTAAATTTCCTGACCCCGCCCCCCCCACATACACACATACCTCAATTTCCCAATGACTTTAGTCCTT